>SJXQ01011783.1:375534-396798 GCA_006408695.1 Aepyceros melampus | reverse complement strand
GAGTCATCACCCGTGGGCCTTCTCCTGGAGGTGTGGGTGTGGGAGTCTTGTGCTTCCTCTAAGTGGGAGGTAGGCCCTTGTGCCCTGCCCATAGAAAGAAGATTCAAACTCTGGGCGTGTGGCTCCTCAGTTTGCTTATCTGCTTCTTGGGGATTGTGCTGGGCCTTGTCCATGGGGCCAAGCGGAGAGTGAGCTCTCAGTAGACGGGTGATCAGAAAAAAAGCCGAGGCCAGTGTAGTTGGGTGAACGATAGCCCCCCCAAATGCATGTGCTTGTGTCTGAACGTGACCTGCTTTGAAGATGTGTCTTGAGATGAGGTGATCCTGGGTTATCTGGGTGAGCCCTAAGTTCAGAGACTGGTGTCCTTCTGAGAGACAGAAAGAGGAGGAAGACACACAGAGGGATGGCCCTGTGAAGATGGGCAGAAACCCGAGGGATGTGGCCACAAGCCAAGGACACCTGGAGCCTTCCCGAGCTGAAAGAGGCCAGAAAGGATCCTCCCCTTCAGCCCTCGGAGGGCGTGGCCCTGCAGATGCCTAAATCTCGGACTTCTGGCTTCCAGAGCAGCTAGAGAATAAATTTCTATTGTTTTAAGCCACTCGGATCATGATTATTTGTTTACGGTGGATTTGGGGAAACTAACACAGCTGGTGACAGCCCCCCCAAATCTTTGGAGGTTGAGGGGAGCAATCCCTGGGAGGGGTTTGTGTGGTGTCTTTTCCCACCCAAGCCTGAGGGCCCAGGACCAACTAACGTAATTGAGTGCCCAGTGGTGTGAGGAGCCCCATATGAAGAGTCTGGAACCCAGTTCCCTCACCCAGAACACAAATCCTTTTTTTTTATTTTGTAATGCTTAACCACTCAGTCCAATTCTTTGCGACCCCCTGGACTATAGCCCACCAGGCTCCCCTGTCCATGGGATTCTCCAGGCAAGAATACTGGAGTGGGTTGCCCCATTTCCTTCTCCAGGGGATCTTCCCGACTCAGGGGAGAAGTTTTTTTTAAATTTAAATGTTTATTTGCCGTGTTAAGTCTTAGCTGCAGCGTGTACTTCTCCCTAGCTGTGGTTTGTGGGCCTCAGAGTGTGCGGGACTCAATAGTTGCAGCTCACAGGCTTAGTTCCTCTTCGGCATGTGAGATCTTGGTTCCTCAACCAGGGATCGAACCCACAAGCCCTGCTTTGGAAGGCGGATTCTTAACCACTAGATCCCCTGACAAGTCCCTAAATCCACAAATTCTTGAACGCGACCATTGCCTGCTTCTAACCTCTCCCATCTCTAAGGACGAGGCCCCCTGGTTCCACGCCAGACCCCTTCCCAAGCCCAGAGTGCCCATTCCCCATACGCTTGGCAGCTCACCAGCACTCGGATTGTCACCGTTCCCTGGGAAGCTGCCCCATTTGTCAGGTCCCCTTGATGAATGGAGACACCGAGGCTCAGAGAGGACAGGCTACCTGGGGAAAATCGCACAGTCCCTTGGTGGTGGTGAGAGCCTTTGGAGACCCAGTCATAGCTAACGGATGGGCTGGCACCGTGGCTTCCGGGAGGGAGGGATCGGAGTCCTGGGCCACCTTGACAGTGGAGCGGGCAATGTCTCTGTGGATCAGTTTCTGGGACACGCTGGCCCAGTGTAGATAGCATCCTGAAGTCTGGCTTTAAGTAGACACAGTCTTGGCCTCAGTTTCTGTGTTTGCAAAGTGGTCTTTGATCTTCAGCTCAGAGCCTGGAATTCTGCTCTTAGAAAATTTGTGGATTTAACAAGCATTTATAGATTGCCTGCTGTGTGTGACGTGCTGGGACTCAGTGATAGACAAAGCAGAGGTGGCTCCTGCTTCTGTGGATCTTATGTTTGGGTTTGTGGGGGATGGGAAATAAGGCAGCAGGACTTTCCTCCTGGAAGGAGGATTCCAGGCCCCGAGGAGGGAAGGAGCAGGGCCGGCGGTTGGGCTAGGGGCCAGGAAGTTGCCTGCCTTCTCCTTCCGGGGCTTGGGGTCAGGGCTTTGTAGCAAGCTTTGGGGGCTGACTGGGTAGGCTTGAAGATGGGTGCCCTTCTCCAGAGATCCGTGGGCGCCTCCAGCTGGCAAAACTTGGCCAGAACCCATGAGCAGTGATGGGCGTGAGACCCGGAGCCTGGTTGGGAGGATGGGTCTCCTTTAGTCCAGGAAGAAAGACGGGGTACTCTGGTGATGACACAGTGGATAAGAGTTGAATGCTGGAGAGAGCTTTGCATCCAGGCTGTGTGATCTCAGGCAAGCTGCTTAGCCTCTCTGTGCCTCAAGTCTTGCCTCCAGTGATGCTGGGATGATTCAATGAACTGATGCCAATAAACACCGTGTTAGGGACTAGCTGGGTGCAAGACACTCACTTTTGGATCTAATACAGTGACTGCTTAGAACCTGGAAGCCAGAGTCGTGTTTGTTAGTCTTTCCGCTGCCCGATGCCAACCTGGGGGCATTGGACAGACAGGCTTCTTTGCTGTCAGATGCTCAGTCTGTGAAATGGTCACATGGAGGCTGAGGAGGGAAGGGGGGATGGTGGGAGAAATGAAGGGAGGGTAGGGCCAGGATCTCCATCTGCTGGTTCAAGTCTTGGCCACCTTCCCAGCCAGCAGCAGCTGCCTGTTTTACAGCCCAGGAAACTGAGGCCCTGGCGCCACTGGGGCCCAGGGGGCACCCATGGGTGGGCGGAGCCGCCTTAGCCTCCTGGCTGCAGACAGTGCCTGCCTTCAGGCCCCGCAGGTCTGCCAGGACCTCCTTAAGCCGGCCTCTGTTTATCAGCATGTTTAGTTCAGGGGAGCAGATGTTCAGAGAGAGAGAGAGAGAGAGAGTGCACTCATGATGTTACTCCAGAAACCAAGGCTGGGGCTGGATTTACTGCCTGGGGCAGTGTGGGTGGGGTGTGCTTGCGGTTGGGGAATGACCCAGATCTGAGTCAGCCAGGAGAGGCACCTTTATCTGCAAAGCCACTGTCTGCTGTATCCCCATTAGAACCACTGATGGCTCAGGCTGGGCTGGGAGATATCACTTCTGTCGGGTGAGAAACAGGGCAAACGGATCTCAGGCTCCTGCTGGCCCCTTCTACACTGAGTCTGTCCCAGGCTCCATCTCAGTTCTCTTCTCTCCTTCTGGCTGTTTTTAGACCTCTCCCAACTTGTATGCAGCAGCTTCCCTGGTGGCTCAGTGGTAAAGAATCTGCCTAGTGCAGGAGCCATGGGGCCGTGGGTTTGATCCCTGGGTTGGAAAGATCCCCTGGAGAAGGGAATGGCTACCTACTCCAATATTCTTGCCTGGATAATCTCGTGGACAGAGGAGCTTGGCGGCTACAGTCCATGGGGTCGCAAAGAGTTGGACACAACTGAGCAACTAACACTTTCACTTTTCACTTTCACTACCTGTACAGGTGAGGGGACCATAGAGTGGAGGAAATCTGATTCCCGGGAGATTTCATGATGTTTGGAAGTTGGGTTTTAGGGTGCTGCTATCATAGTTCTCTTGGTTGCAATTGGCAGACTTTTCTGCCCCTCCTGTATTTAACACAGAAGGCTTGGAGTAAGTTTCAGGAACTGTTGGATCCAGCCACTCAGGTGACAAAGTGCTTTTCATGTCCAGTCCATGGTAGCACAGACTCATTCCAGCTCAGTAGCCCCAGTGGAACGTAAGCATGTTGTTCCTGATGTCCCAGCTAAAGTCCTGGGAATGAGATTTATCAGCTCAGAGTTGAAAGCCCCACCCAAACCAATCACTGCAGCAAGTGCTGCCTCAACTGGTGCTGACTGGCCAGACCTGAGAGGTGGGGTCAGCCTACCCCAAGGCCAGCACTGAGGGTACCAGAGGAACCTCAAGAACACTGGCGTGTAGTTTGCCACAAATAGCTCCATGGGTTGGAGATGAGCCCGTCCTCTCACATCCAATGTGTGTCCTGTTGGGGCTGCGATGGTGTTGCTGGTGGGTAAGTGGGGTCTGTCCCTCTCACTCCCTGTTGTAATTAGGGGGCCCCTGGGCCCCCCTCCTCCTTCAAGCTCCCGGACTTTGCCAGGCCCTCTCTTGTGGCTCCCAGCTGGCCACATGTCAGAAGCCACAGGTCATATCCGGTAGCTCATGGGCTATATTTGGATGTCAGGCTGATTTATTGCATTGGGTTTCTAGTCCAGTGTTTTTTAAATAAAAATTTCAAATTGAAGGATGTCTCAAAATCAGAGTTTCTTCTCTGTCTTTTTTAAAAATTAAGTTTTTTTTTTGGCTGCACTGGGTCTTTGTTGCCATGAGGGCTTCCTCTAGTTGTGGTGCACGGGGTTCTCATTGCTGTGGCTTCTCTTGCTGTGGAGCACAGGCTCAGTAGTTGTGGCTCACAGGGCTTAGTTTCTCCGTGGCATTTTGAAATCATGCCGGACCAGGGATCAAACCTGTGTCCAATGACTGGCAGGTGAATTCTTAACCATTGGACCACTAGAGAAGCTCCAGACTTTCTTCTCTTGAAGGAATCAGAAGCTGTGATGGCCTGGGCCGGCCGCTTCCTGTGCCACACGCGCACACACAGCGCCACCTGTCCTTCCTTGTCACCGTTCCAGCCTGGCCTGAGATACTGCAGGCGGCTGGTGGGTGTTCACAGCCCCCCTTTCTCTTTTCCCTTCCCGACTTCTGGCCTGAGACCCTCTGTCATGGAGTAGTTTTATTTTTTTTTTCCTTTCAATATTTAGTTGTATTTATTTATTTGGCTGTACCAGGTGTTAGTTGCAGTGTGTGGGATTTTAGCTGGAGCATGTGGGATCTAGTTCCCCGACCCGGGATCAAACCTGGGGCCTCTGCATTGGGAGCGCAGAGTCTTAAGCCACTGGACTACCAGGGACGTTCCGCCTGGAGCTTTTTATATTCTCCTTTCTCCCCAAAAGGATAATCAAATCCCAGGGGCACTCGTGCCACTCCTGGGCACTGAAAGCACGTTCACCATCTGGAACTCCTGGCTGCAGGGCTGGAGGACCATGGATTCCTGGTCATTTCTCCATCATCAGACACTCACTCATCAGTGAACGCCCTCAGGCTATTTCAGTGGCCCGTTAAGCATCCACATTTGAGAGTTGAATGGATCGGATCAAAGTGGGTCATTTGCCCTTCGCCTGGGCCTCTTGGTGGCAGTAGGGGGTCTCGCAGCCAGGCCTGTGGGAGGTGGGCCCTCAGAGTCCAGACGGGTTGTTTGCTGGGGGTTGGGGAGAGAGGTGATGTATGGAAGGGCGGGTGATGAGTGGGTGGGCTCCCAGCCTAGAGCAGCTATTCTTAGCAGCAGAAACATTTGTCCTTGTTCACATGTGGTGGAGGACGTCCCCCAGAGATCTGCCCTGAAATATTAGAGGCGACCCCATAAATTCCTCGGAAAGCTGTCCTTGAGGCCCTGTGTGCGCGGAGGAGGCTGGGAGCAGGCGTTTCCGGCAGCTGCACAGCTGTGGACACGTTTGCCAGATGTTGGTGCCGGGGAGTTGGTGGGAACCCAGGAGCTGCCCGCCTCTCCCTCGGACAGGGACCCATCTTAAGAGGCATAGAGTTTCTAGTCAGCCGCTCCCTGCATCCAGGCCATCTGGGTAGAAGCGACTGGTCAGTGGAGAGCTCAGCTTATGGGGCACTGCTGAGGGACCAGAGCTGTGAAGCGCTGGTCTGCAGGCCCAGTCGGGTCGTGTGGCCATCAGCCCTTGGCTGTGGTCCCACTCAGCCCTTGGCTCTGAGGGTCCACTGAGTAGTAGGACCCCTGGCAGTGTTCTTGGCAATACTCTTTTTTCATGGGGTGGCTCTGACAGTGGGAACCCCCATAGAGCAGCTAGGTGCTCTTAGCTAGCAATCAGGGAGGCCTCCCTGGAGGAGGTGTGTGCTTAAAAAAAAATTTTTTTTTTTAGCTATGGTACAGTTTAAACACACAACAAAAAGTTTACCGTCTCAGCCATTTTTGTTTGTTTGTTTGTTTGGCCATGCTGTGCAGCATGTGGGAATCTTAGTTCCCCAACCAGGGATTGAACCTGCACCCCTTGCTTTGGAAGCTCTGGGTTTTAACCACTGAATCTCCAGGGAAGTCCCTCAGCCGTTTTTAAATATACAGCTCAGAACGTTCACAGTTGTGCAACCATTATCACCATCATCACCAGAACTTTTATCTTGAAAAACAGAAACTCTGTGCCCATGAAACACGAACTTCCCTTCTACCTCCCCCAGCTCCTGGCACCTATCCTTCTATTATACTTTCTGTTACTCTTGACTACTCTGAGGCTCTCATTTGGGTGGAATCTACAGTGTTTGTCCTTCTGTGTCTGGCTTATTTCACTCAGCAGAATGTCAAGAGCTGTGTTCTGCAGCCTGTTTTCGCTTCGGTTGTTGGTTCAGTCCCATCCCCGCTGAAGCCAAGTGGACGGACCCAGGACCCCAAATCCCTCATCCTTTCGAATGCCAGGGTCCTCCCAGAATTAGTACCCGGGTCATGGCATCTTGCCACCAGCAGGCATGATGCTGAGCCTCCACATAGCTCTCCCTGTCTGGTGCCTACAACCCACTCCATAGCCCCCCATCCCCATCCCAGCCTCAGGGCAGGGGGTTAATCGGTTTGCCCGGGTCACACAGCTGGTGCCAGCGCCCCATCCCCCACTGCCCAGACACCAGTCTCGTCTCTGTGTGTCCCCTCCCCCCAAACTCGCCTTCTCTCTGCAGAGAAAATTACCGTTTGGAAGGCCAGATGGAGGAGCTGGGTCTAATGGAAACCACGTCCCTCCTGGGGCGCCCAGAACTTAATGAGGAAGAGCCAGGAAAAATCCGGCGTAATGTTTGTGAAATACCCCGGAGGGAGGGCGCGTTGCACGGCAAGGGTTCTCGTGCGGAACCCTGAGACCTGGTGTGCCAGGAGGTTTTGTCAGGGCTGTGGCTTCCCTCTCTCTCTCTCCCTTTTAAAATTAAAAGAGGGGGGAAAAAAGAAAAAGGGTCGAGGAGGAAGTGATTTTGAGCAGATCTTGCCCTGGCAGGGGAGCAGTGCCCAACGGCCGAGCTGGCCGCAACCCAGCGGACACAAATGTACCAATTAAATTGGAAACAGGAATGGGCCTCCTTGACGCTCCAACCAGCACCGCCTCCCTTCTGCTGGCTTTGGGAGGGGGCGCGGGGTGTGCGGGAGCGGGTTGGGGGCAGGGGCACTGGGCTGGCGGTTTGAGGGATCAGAATGAAGCTTGGCTGCTTCCTCGCTGTGTGACCTTGGGCAAGTGAGTTCACCTCTCTGAGCCTCTGTTTCCTGTTCTGTTGAATGGGGACAGTCGTGTCTGATGTGGGAAATTGGATTCTTCTGGTGAATGGGTGCCCGTGGATGAGGCGGAACTGCAGGTAGTGAGGAATAGCTCCGAGGACCCTGGGAGGGCTTCTCTGAGCAGAATGAGTGGCAGGGGGTGCCGGTGGGAAGTTCTCCCAGTAGCTGGGGATCCTTTTTCAGGGAGGCAAGAGATGGGGCGGGTGCCAGGGTTGTGTTTTTCCTGGAAGGTTTTTTTCTTTTTTTGGGTGCACTTGCGGGATTGCAGCTTACGGGCTCTTAGTTCCCCGACCAGGAATCGAACCTGTGCCTCCTGCAGTGGAAATCAGAATCCTGGCTTCCCTGGTAGCTCAGCTGGCAAAGAATCTGCCTACAATGCAGAAGACCCCGGTTCGATTCCTGAGTGGGGAAGATCCTCTGCAGGAGAGCATAGCAACCCACTCCAGTATTCTTGCCTGGAGAATCCCCATGGACAGAGGAGCCTGGCGGGCTACAGTCCACGGGGTGGCAGAGTCCAACACCGCTGAGCGACTAAGCACGGCACTGCACAACCACTCAATTGCCAGGAAGTCCCTTCCTTGGAAGGTTTGATGCAGGATGTGGCGTTTGGGGTCGGGGTGGGGATCTCATCCATGGTCCCCCAGGCAGGTTGCAGAGGCATTTCTGTTCCGGGACCTGGTAATCCTGTGAGGCTGGAGCCATCCCCCTGCCTGGCCCCTGGGCTCAGCACAGACCACTCAGTTCCGCCCATTCCCGCCCCTGCCCCGGAGGCCTGCTCTGTCAGGGCAGAGTGATCCAGATCAGGAGGGCGGAGTCTGGCCTTGAGGCTACAGCCCTCTGACCCCCTTCCTGCCTCAGTTTCCGATCTGTAACGAGAGGGTGTTGAGTGAGCTGTCCTGCGGCCAAGGTCGAGGGCGAGGAAGGGCAGCCCCCTCCTCCCCGTTTCCAGACTGTGCGAGGCCCCTCTCACCCCGGGGAGTCAGCCCTCTGCTTTCTCTGCCATCAGGTGTGGGGCTCCCCTGTCCCGTTCAACTTCCTAATTACGGACTCACTGCACCAGTTGGTCGGCTCTCTTTCCCCAGCTTAAGTTTGCTTATCTGCATCACAGAGACAGTCACGGTAACTAACATCAGCGCCATCGCGGCTGTTAACTTGCCTCCCTTCCTCCCCCTAGTATTTGGAGCAATGCAAGGTGGTAACAGCCTTAGCTCTGATTTGAGAGGCTCATTGTTATTTAAAAATATCTTTTAAGTTTTTATTTATTTGACTGCTTCGGGTCTTAGTTGCAGCATTCCCCATCTTCATTGCGGAGCATTGTCTGGCACAAGGGTTTATTAGTTGCCTCGCGGCATGTGGGATCTTAGTTCCCTGACCAGGGATCGAACTCTTGTCCCCTGCCTTAGAGGATGAATTCTTAACCATTGAACCACCAGGGATGTCCCTGGGGACTCATTTATGGGCGTTGAGCTTTCCATAGATCTTTCCCCAAAGAGTCATCTTTCCACTGGCCCTAGGGAGAGAGTTTGACAGATGGGATGTTAATAAAGCTCAGAGAGGACTTCCCTGGTGATACAATGGAGAAGAATCTGCCTGTCAATGCAGGAGACCTGGGTTTGATCCCTGATCCGAGAAGATTCCACATGCCCCAGAGCAACTAAAACCCATATGCCACAGCTACTGAGCCGAAGTTCTAGAGTTCTCGAGCCACAACTACTGAGTCCAAGTGCTGCAACTACTGAAGCCTGTGTGCCTAGGGCTCGTGCTCTACAATAAGAGAAGCCACTGCAGTGAGAAGCCCATGCACCACAATGAGGAGTCGCCCCCGCTTGCTGCAACTAGAGAAAGCACAGGCACAGCAGCGAGGGCCCACCCCAACCAAAAAAAAAAAAAGCCCAGAGCGGTCGGTACTCTGCCCAGGGTCACACAGCCACATGTGGCAGAATTGGAAGTTGAACCTAGTTGGCCACTTTCCACACTTAGCAGCGTGTGGGCAGGTGGTGGCTTGGTCGAGAGGGTGCATCTCTAGGGTGAAGGTGACCTCCTGCAGGGCACCACCTTTTCCCTTAGTGCCTGAGGGGCTGTGACTTGGCCCACAGCCTCCAGGGCTCCTGCTATGCAGGTGATCCGAGATAGGACTCAAACTGCTGGCTGTGAGCCCTCTCCGGGGTCTGGGAGACAGTGGGTAAACAGACGGCAGCAGTGCGTGGCGTGGGGCCCATGGTGGTGGCAGGAAGAAAGAGGCTTTTGGGAACCCAGGTTGGAGAGGTGGAGTTGGGGGAGGGTTCCTGGGAAGTGATGGTGGAGGCGAGGGCTCCATCCATGCAGCCAGGCTCGAAGGAGAAGTGGAACTGTGCTCTAGGTCATCTAGTCCTGTTTCAGGCTGAGGATATAAACAAAGGTAGCAGACTTCGAGGGGACATGGCAATCAGGAGAGGGGTGTCCATCCCACGTGGGCAACCCCTGCTCACCTCTAGCCGGTCATGCCCCTAAATGATTTTGTTACGGAAAAATACACGTAACATTTACCATTTGAGCCATATTAAAGTGTATGGTCCGTGGATGTGTAATAGATTCTGTGGTGTGCCGCACTGTCACCACTGTCTCATCCTAAAATGTGTTCATCATCCCAAGGGAAACCTGCTCCTGCTGCTGCTAAGTCACTTCAGTCGTGTCCGACTCTGTGCGACTCCATAGACGGCAGCCCACCAGGCTCCCCCGTCCTCGGGATTCTCCAGGCAAGAACACTGGAGTGGGTTGCCATTTCCTTCTCCAATTCAGGAAAGTGAAAAGTGAAAGTGAAGTCGCTCCGACTCTTAGCGACCCCATGGACTGCAGCCTTCCAGGCTCCTCTGTCCATGGGATTTTCCAGGCAAGAGTACTGGAGTGGGGTGCCATTGCTTTCTCCCAAGGGAAACCGAATACCTATTCACAGTCACTTTCCATCCTCCCCTCCCCAGCCTCTGGTAGGCACCAGCCTGCATCTGACTCAGTGGATTTGCCTCTTTTGGACGTTTTGCATAAATGGAATCATTCAATACGTGCTTCTTCCTTTCGGCATAATATTTTCATTGTTTTTATGTCTCCTCCCCCTTTTAAAAATAATTTAATTTCTTTTTGGCTGCACTGGGTCTTCATTGCTTCACATACTTTTCTCCAGTTGCACCGAGCGGGGGCTACTCTCCAGTTGTGGTCCTGGGGCTTCTCTTGTGGAGCACAGGCTCTGGGGCTCGAGGCTTCAGTAGCTGCGGCTCATGGGCTCAGTAGTTGCAGCTCCCAGGCTCTAGAATTTAGGCTCAGCAGTTGTGACACATGGATTTAGTTCCTCCGCAGCATGTGGGATCTTCCCGGACCAGGGATCGAACCCAAGTCTCCTGCATTGGCAGGAGGATTCTCTACCACTGAGCCACCAGGGAGGCCCTGTGTGTCCATTTTTATGGCTAAATACTATTCCAGTGAGTGGCTCCGTCAGGCTACTTACCCACTCATCAGTTGAAGGGTGTTTGGGTTGTTTCTGTTTCTTGGCTGTTGTGAACAGTGCTGCTCTGAACATTCGTGTTTGTTTTGTTGCATCACCTGCCTTCATTTTTTGGGCTGTATGCCTGGGAGGAGAATTGCTGGGTCACACGGTATCTCTCTGTTTATCTTAGTGAGGTGCTGCCAGACTGTTTTTCGCAGAGACTGCACCATTTTACATGCCTGCCTGCAACGTGTGTGAGTCCCTAGTTTTCAGAGAAGCCAGAAATTAGGGGTGTTTCTGTGAACTCCCTCTTGGTAATGCTTCGTGTTGAGCTGGTCCCTGGGTCCTAGCTCAGCTGGATGGGGAGAAGCGGAGCAGGTCCCTGGAAACCTGCCCAATGAAAACAGATCTGAGGGTATACGCCACATTCTGGACCCACTGGAAGCTGTTTTTCTGGCTATTGCTTGGTGCCTGAGTGTGGCGTGATGTGTTGTGATACCCAGGGCTGTGAATCCCATTGCCACAAGGAAAATGTTTCTGAGGCTGCAGGCAATGGGCTTTTCTTTTCTCCCCTTTCCCAGGAGGAAGGGGTGCTGGCTGTGGGTTGAGGAGAAGTGGTGCCCAGGGGAGGGTGGACCTTGAGTTCATCCCACTAGGATGCTGGAGATTGGAATCAGAGGCAGCTTTCCCCCTGGGTTTCTGTGCCCAGCATCCTGGGGCTTGGGGAGCACTTGTGTGGGCTTGGGAGGGCGTTCATGGGGCTGATGATGCTCATCTGTGTCCCCCATGGCGGCTGGCAGGAAGCCTGACGGGGGGATAGTAGTGGAATAAAAACATGCTTGGCTCTGGGGGTTGGTTAAAAAAGTAACCTCTGAAAAGTGGAACACTTAAATTGATATCCACTGGTTGATTAGTCCATCCATCCATCCGTCCATCCATCCCCCCCTTTCATCCGTCCCTGCATCCATCCTTCCTCCCTCATCCACCCATCCATTCCTCACTCATCTCACTCATCACCTTCATCCATCCATTCACCCCCTCTCCACCTATCCATCCATCCACCTATCCATCCATCCATCCATCCACCTATCCATCCTTCCATCTGTCCACCTACCATCCATCCATCCACCTATCCATCCATCCATCCATCCACCTATCCACCTATCCATCCATCCACCTATCCACCTATCCATCCATCCATCCATCCACCTATCCACCTATCCATCCATCCATCCATCCACCTATCCACCTATCCATCCACCCATCCATTCCTCACTCATCTCACTCATCACCTTCATCCATCCTTCCCCCCTTCATTCATCCATCCTTCCTCCCTCATCCACCCAACCCTCCATCCATTCCTCACTTCATTCATCACCTTATCCATCCATCCACTTATCCATCTATCCATCCCCTCTCCATCCATCCACCCATCCTATCTTCTCCTCCCCACCCTCCCTCATCCATCTTACCCTCCATGCATCTGTCACTCATCTCATTCATCACCTTCATCCATCTGTCCCCACTCTATCCCATCTATCCTCCCTCCATCCATCCACTCATTTCTCCTTCCTCCTCCATCCATCCATCTCCTTTGAGTACCTGGCTGGGAGCTTTCCCCGTTGGGACCGGTCAGTCATTGGATGTCAGCTCTGATTGGCAGGCCTTTTTGTCTGACTGGTTCACTGCTGTAGCTCCAGTGTTTGGAATACTGCCTGTACATTGTAGATACCCAAATAATTTCCCGATTGGCCAGAATGTGTGGAGATTCCCGGTGGCTTGGGTTTGTCTAACCTGGTACCAGATTGGTGGGGGTGGCAGCTGGCACCCCTGTGGGCGGCACATTGAGTTGACTCTGAGAATGGTGACCCTTGGCCACTCTGGACCACAGCCCCTGGGGCAGGGCTAAGGACAGGCTGTGGTTTGGGTCCTTGTTCCTCCTTAGGGAGCCCAGTGACCTCTGTGCCAGGTGAGGAACAGGGAGGGTGGTCTTCCTGCTGGAGTTGCCCAGGTGGTCAGGGGCCCACTTCTGTAGGATCCTGGATGGTGTTTTTGTTTTTTTTTTCTTACACTGCTTGACACGTGGGATCTTAGTTCTCCGTCTAGGGACTGAACCTCTGTCCCCTGCATTGGCAGCACAGAGTTTTAACCTCTGGACTACTAGGGAAGTCCCTGGATAGTGGCTTCAGTAGTGTTAGGATTATGGGTGGGCCAGCCCTTTGACCTGCATCCAAGGCACAGAGGCCTGCGTCCATGGCTGTAGATGAGGGGCACAGGTGAAGTTTCCTTGAGCACAGAGATGCGGGGGCAGGCTTAGCGTAGGAGACCCTTCACATTGCCCCAGCCCACAGGTGTCATCCTTCCCATTTCACTTGGAGTGAAAGCCCCGTGTGACCTCCACTCTCACCATCTGGGTCTCCCCGCTGTTCCTACCTCAGGGCCTTTGCACTTGCTGTTTCCTCTGCCTGGAACACCCATCTAAGACATCTACACGGTTTCCTCTCTCTCCTCCTCCACATGTTTGCTTAAGGACACCTTTTGGTGAGGCTGTCCCTGAGCACCCATTTAAAACTGCACCCCAGCCCCCATTCCCTGCCTACCTACTTCGCACTTCTGCCTTTCTCCGTAGCACAAACACTGTCCACCACCCTGTCACCTCCTGGAACACCAGTTCCGAGATGGTGGGCGGGGGAGTTTGAGTCTGTCACTCACTGCTGTGTGCTGGTACCTGTCCCACAAATGAAAGTGAAAGTGTTAACTGTTCAGTCATGTCCACCTCCTTGGGACCCCATGGACGGTAGCCCACCAGGCTCCTCTGTCCATGGAATTTTCCAGGCAAGAATAATGGAGTGGGTAGCCATGCCCTTCTCCAGGAAATCTTCCCAACCCAGAGATCAAACCTGGGTCTCCTGCATTGCAGGCAGATTCTTAACTATCTGAGCTACCAGGGAGGCCCAACAAAGAGGTGCCTATAAATTGTGGTTGACAGTAGGGGGTGGCCAGGGCACCGGGCAGGATCTCTGCCTGTGCCTGCATCCACATGGGCTATTCTGGCTCCTATGGGCCAGGCAGGATGAGGCTCACCCACACCACTTCCCACCTTCATCTCATGACTTGGTTCAGAGTCAGGTTCCTGGGCATTCATTCTGCACCATAAGCCCCTGCTGAAGGCGACCTTCAAATAGATGGCCTGGTCCCGATTTTATGTCAAAAGCTAGAAACACAAAATGTGAACAGTCAGTTTCCTTCTAGCTGGTGTTTCTGCAACATCTTCACCTCACATTCCAGAACTGCTTTTATCTTCAAGTCCTGTCCCATCTCTCCACCCGTGCCCCAGTGCTGGCTTCCAGGTCTCCATTCTCCTTGGGCCACTGAATGCCTACTTTGTGCCAGGCTCGGAGATATAGCAGTGAACAAAGCACATATTTATTGAGCACCTTACTGTATTGGGTTGGGGCTTTCCAGGTGGCTAGTGGTAAAGAACCCATCTGCCAATGCAGGAGACATGGAGATGTGCGTTCAGTTCCTGGGTCGGGAAGATCCCCTGGAGGAGGGCATGGCAACCCAGTCCAATATTCTTGCCTGGGAATCCCCATGGACAGAGGAGCCTGGGGGGCTACAGTCCATAGGGTTGCACAGAGTCAGACATGACTGAAGTGATTTAGCGTGCATTGTATTGGATTAAGTTATGTCCTCCTCAAGTTCATGTCCACCTGGAACCTATGAGTGTGACTTTATTGGAAAAGAGGATCTTTGTAGATGTAATTAGTTAAGTTGAGGTCACACTGGAGAGCGGCCTTAAGTCCAATATAAATGGAATCCTTGTAAGAAGAGGAGGCCAGGGACTTTCCCAAGACTCTACACTCCCAATGTTAGGCACACAGGTTCAATCTCTTGTCGGGGAACTAAGATCCCGCATGCTGCATGGTATGGCCAAAAAGAAGAGGAGGCCAAAATGAAGACAGACAGAAAAAAAAAAGGCCATGTGAAGGTGGGCAGAGATTGGAGCAGTGGGGCCACAAGCTAAGGAAACCTGGAGCCACCAGGAGCTGGAAGAGCCAGGAAAAGGTCCTCCCCTTGAGCCTCTGGAGGGAGTGTGGCCTTGTTGACACCCTGATTTTGGACTTCTGGCCTCCAGATCAGTGAGAAGATCCATTTCCGCTGTCTTTAGCCGTTCAGTTTGTGGCAGTTTGTTACAGCGGCTCCAGAAAAACAATACACCTACTGTGTGCACCATGTCCCTTGTGGGGGATTCAGCTGTCACTTAAAACAAACGTTTATGGAGCAGCTACTGTGTGTCAGGTGAGCTTCCCTGGTGGCTCAGCAATAAAAAATCTGCCTGCCAGTGCAGGAGACTCAGGTTCAATTCCTGGGTTGGGAAGATCCCCTGGAGGAGGGCAGCGCAACCCACTCCAGTATTCTTGCCTGTAGAATCCCCATGGACAGAGGAGCCTGGCAGGCTACACAGTCCATGGGTCATAAAGAGTTGGACAGGACTTCGCGACTGAACAACTATGTGTCAGACATTGAAGAGACCGACAAGGTGTCTGCCTACAGGCTCCCAGATCGTCTGTGTGTCTCTGACCCGAGACAGTCTAGGGGGGATGGGGTGTCATAGACCATGTCCCTTCTGTGAGACTGGTGGCTGCTCTGAGCACAGTGGAGGGTTCTGACGAGTGCTCGTGTGCTCGTGCTGGGGGCCTCCTTGCTCCTGCCTGGCAGCTGATTTTAAATTCTGAGGCTCCTCCACCCTCCGCAATTTCCAGCGTGGGTGCCCATTAGCTCCAAGAAAATGTCAGGCACGTGCGGTGCAGACAGCTCCCCTTTCATCTTCCAAGGCTCAGGTCTGAAGGGTCCCAGGCACATTTCAGCTTCAGTTCCGGGCTCTTAACAACCAATGCCCCCGCTTCCCTGAGCTCTCAGAGACATCCCAGCCCCGGCAGCCGTGATCCACCCTCCTATGAGCCAGGCTGCTTGGGATATGAAAAGTCCATGGAGTGTGTCTCGGTATGGCCTCCCTGGCTGTCTTGCCTGGGGCCTAAGAGGGATGTCGGGGCAGGATGGAAACGTACCCTCCCCCCACCCAAAGAAAGAGACCTCTCCCCAGCAGGGTTGGGACTGAGGATGCAGGTGTGGTGGGCTCTGTCCTCACCTCGTGTTACTGGTGCTCATCTCCCCGGAAGTTCATTCACTGGGCACCTGCTGTGTGCCTGGTGCTGTGCTAGGCTCCTGGGAGGCCGCAGGGGAGACAGACACAGAATCCAAGGCAGTGGTGAGTTCTCTCTCTGTGGACGCGGAACGTGGGGTTGGCAGCATTGTGGGGGTGCTGCCGAATCAGAGCCACAGCCTACAGGGCTCTCCCAGGGCGGCCGGGCAGATGCCCCCGCCGTGGTTTGTGGTTTGGATGTGCGAGGCCCGGCAGGGCTTGCGGTGTCCCTGTCCCATGGGGCTCAGGAGTGTCCTATGCTGCCTGGTGAAGCAAGCCCTTAACCTCACCAGAGCGCCACCTTTTCTCCCTGGAATCCTGACCTGGCTGAGTTTGCCTTATTGAGCACCTTCTGTTCACCAGGCATCACTTCACAAGCGTGCTGTCCTCCTGGGTCCGTGGAGCAGGAACACGCATGCTTCCCTCTGCCATTATGGAAATCGAGGATCAGAGCCCCGAGGCGTCTTGCCAGAGGAGGGGAACCACGGCCTCCATCCCTGGGGGAATGCATGGCCTTCTTCACCCCCCGAGCAAGGTGTTTCTGAGGCCGGCAGTCTCCTTCCCAACTTCCACACAGTCTGCTTCTGCTTCTTTGTCCCTGCTGCCCCGATCCCACCAGCATCATCTCACGTATCTTGTGATGACCCACCCACCCCCATACCCTGGCCTCCTGGTTCCACGCTTGCTCTTCACAGCGCCTGCTTATCAAACACTCCGGCCCTTTCCTCTCTTCATCAACCACCTTCTGTAGCCCCCCACTGCCTTTCAAACAAAATCCACCCTTTCCATGGCCCATGGGCCTTGAATGACTCGAGGAATTTCTCAAGCACACAGTGCCTGTTCTCATTTCTGGGTTCTTGCTTCGGTGGTGGCCTCTGCCTAGAGCTCCGTCTATTTCGCCCTCCCCCGGCTGTGTCTTGTTCACACTCCAGGAGGTTCTCCCCGGCTCCCTCTTGCTCTCCTAAAGGTTTGCGGAGCTCCCAGCTTGCACTCAGAGGTCACTATGTACTGCTTGTCTGCTCTCTGCCGCACCCTGCCGGAGTGCCAACACCATCTGTGGCCTGCACCCTGCCTCATTCAGTAGCTTGGGGCTGAGCTCTGAGTGGGGACCTCAAAGAGTCTGGAGAACAATGGATGCCCACCATCCTCTCCTGACCCCAAAGCCCCAGACATGCAGTGATGTTGGGGCCACTGTATCGCTTTCCTGGTCTAACCTGGATCCTGTTCTCAGAACCCTGTTCAGCCAAGGCCAGATTCAGGAGACCCCCTTCGTTGCCCCATGGGTCTCGCTCATCCTCTCCTCGCCTTGTCTTTGTGTTAATTTATTTGGCTGTGCTAGGTCTTAGTTGCAGCACGCAGGGTCTTCGAACTTGGTTGCAGCACGTGGGATTTTTAGTTGTGGCATGCAAACTCTTAGTTGCAGCATGTGGGATCTAGTTTCCTGACAGTGATTGAATCTGGGCCCCCTGCATTGGGATCGTGGAGTCCTGGCCACTAGACCACCAGGAAAGTCCTCTCCGTACCCTTGTCTTTGGTGAAGCAATGTCATACTTTTTCTTGTTCTGCACCTCCCAACATTGCTGATGAAGTCAAAACTTAATCCTCCAATGTTATGCAAACACCACCTTTATCTAGTTTCAAAACTTGCCTGGTAACCCTCACATGTATCAGTACCCTCCCCACCTCCATCCCACCCCTTGCCCCTGGCAACCACCAACTTGTTTTCTGTCTCTGTGGATTTACTGTTCTGGACATTTCACATCAGTGGAGTCCTCCAGTGTTTGTCCTTTCGTGTCTGGCTTCTGTCACTCAGCATCCTGTTTGCAAGGTCCATCCACGTTGTGGCGAGTGTCCGTGTTTCGTTCCTTTTTAGAGCTAAATCATACTCCATCATAGGGGTAGACCGTGTTCTGTTGATTTATCTGCTCATCCATTGACAGACCCTTAGGTGGTTTCCACCTTTGACTATAGTGAATAGTGGTGTTGTGAATACGAGCGTGTACATTGATTTGTTTGAATCTCTTGTTTTCCATTCTTTTGGGTTTATGCCTAGGAGTGGAATTGCTGGGTCATATGGTAATTCTATGTTTAACATTTTGAGGAGCTGCCCAGCCTATTTTCCTAAAAAAAAATTTTGTTTTCAAGTTGGCAGAAAAATGTGGCTGAGGTTGGGAGGGATAGAAATTGAGCTTATTAAAATAAGCTCGTGGTGAATGTAAGAAGTGTGAGGTCCCAAGGGTCCCCTGGCTTTGGGGACAAGCTGCACCTGAAGATGCTGGACCAGGGAGCTGGTGGAGTGCCTGTGGCAGGTGGGCGGCAGGGGTGTCAGTCCCTAAGCTTGGTGGTGGATACTCTGTGAGTGTTGATGGAGTGGGAAGCCAGGCAGGCTGGGCTTGAGGAGGGTGGGGAGGTGGCCAGGGATTCTCCAGGGCTGGTTTGAAAAGGTGTCACTTCCCTGGCTTCTGGAGCCATGTGCAGTGCACACTGTGAGCATCTGTCCAGGGCTGCCATCCCTAGTTGGCATTTCATTAGACAGAGAAGATCAGAAAAGCTGTGGGTACATCAGACTTCTCACCACCTTGTGCAAGGCAAAGCCATAGAGCAATTTGGAAGTTGCCTGTGGTGCTCGTGGAGGAAGGGCAAGCAGAACCGACTTCTACCTGCCTAGCCGCTGGCCTCGTCCTCTTGCTGGCCTCTCTGGGTTAACGCTGGGATAAACTTGGCTTTGCTGCATCGGACCACCAGGGTCTGCTGGGCTTTGTGACAAGCTGGGACAAAAGGAATTCTGGAACTGGGTTCAGCACTGGTGGCCCCAACTGACCCCTCTCCGGAGGCCAGTCTCTTGTCTCTGGGCTCCAGGACAGATGCCAAATTGCTCTTGGTGTGGACTGTCAGGGCAGCTTGGTCTCCCTTCCACATCGCTGTGACCGGGCTGCAGCTACTGCAGCGACAGTACTAATGGTTGTAATCGTAGTAGCTCCCGTTTGCTGGGTGAGACTTGTTCCCACGTTCATAAGAATTACATGGTTTATCCTGTCTCGATGGCTGGGAGAAGCCCACGTGGGCTTTTCTCCTGCAGTGGTGGTAGGGTGGCAGTTTTGGCTCTGAATTCTTTGGCTTTGCAGTGATGGAAGGCTGGACAGCACCTGATGGAAGGGTTGCCTGCTCCAAGGCTCCTTCCTGCTCTGGAGGAGTCAGAATTTTTGATGGAGAGTGGCAGAAACCCAGATTGGACTGGCCAAAGCAAAACGCATAGAAGGAGAGCCTTGACTTCCCTGAATGAAGAAGCAAGCTTTGAGCTGCCTTCAGGCATGGCTGCCATCAGGACCCGACTGTTCTCTCGCCACTCTTCACTTCTGCCTTTCACTCTAGGCGTATGTTCGGAGAAGGCAATGGCACCCCACTCCAGTACTCTTGCCTGGAAAATCCCATGGACCGAGGAGCCTGGTGGGCTGCAGTCCATGGGGTCGCTAAGAGTCGGACACGACTGGCGACTTCACTTTCACTTTTCACTTTCATGCATTGGAGAAGGAAATGGCAACCCACTCCAGTGTTCTTGCCTGGAGAATCCCAGGGACAGGGGAGCCTGGTGGGCTGCCGTCTGTGGGGTCGCACAGAGTCGGACACGACTGATGCGACTTAGCAGCAGCAGCAGCAGCAGCAGCAGGGGTATGTTCTTGGATAGGTTTCTGCCACGCAGTGGCCCCACAAGACCCCCAAGCTTTCATCTTCCTAGCTTGCAGCCCCAGTGGAGAATGCTTCTTTCTGCTTCCTTCTCAAAGTCTCAAGACCCAGTGATTCTCATTGGCTCATATTGGGTCACATGCCAATCCCTGAGCCAATCACTGGTCCAGGGGAAGCAGGAATCTGATTGGCGGGGCCTGGATCATGTGATCACTCCTGGAGTCTGGAGAGGGAAGATGGTTCCTGAAAGGAAAGTCAAGTCTACTGTAGCAGGTGATGGAGGTGAAGAGCAGGAAGCAGTCAGGGCCCCCAGATGGAGGGGAGAGGAGTTTGTTCCTCTTCTGACCACCATGATCTCCATCTTCTCTCTTAACATCCCTCCACATCAGATCTTCAGTGGGCAGAGCACCATTGGAGGGGTTCGGGGCGTCCATGCCCTTGGAGAAGGATAGTTGTCAGTGGAGGGCAGGGCAATGAGGGACACTGTGATGAAATTTTAGGGAGCTGGGGGGAACACGTGAGGTGCAACCCCAGCCCTACCTGGGGACATCCAGGTGTTGCATGCTTCCGCCATCTTGGATTTTCCTCGGCTTTTGAGTAGGGGCTGAGTGGGGCATTGCACGTGGTGGGGGCCTGATGGACACCCCTTTTCTCTTTTTCTTTTATTTTTAATGTTGGATATGATTTATTTGGCTCTTAAACAATACAAATTCAACAAACCATGGTCTCCCTCCCTTCCCCTTTCAGAAGGCACTGTCCTCTTAGCTACAGGGACAAGCAGAAGATTCCACATCACCAGAGCTGCCCCCAACCTCCCAGGTCTTTCCTCTGTTCTGTTAACCACCCTCCTCCTGTGTGTGGTGCTGGTGTTTCTGAGTGGACACCCGCTTTCAGAGTGGCCCAGTGTGGAGGGGGCCCAGGACCTGCCAGGCTCTCAATCATGGCCTGGGCGGAGGAACCAGTTATAGTCTTGGGGAGGCTGCCTGCAGCAGTGGCCAGCAAAGAAGGGAGAGAAGAGTCCTGGGGAGAGTGGGGGTCCCCCAGAGATTCCTGGGCAAAGGCCTCTTCTGACCAGAGACTCTCTTGCTCTGACTGGAGTCCTTTCTTCTTTCTGAGTCTCAGTTTTTCCATCTGGAAAGCCAGTGGACTGTTTCTTGAGTTTCCTTCCGTTGCGGACACAGGCGTGCTTTCTCCCCTGCTTTATCCTTCACCTGCCCCCCAGGAGCCGCCTGGGGCCCCCTTAGGGCCGTGTCCCTGGCTGTTTCCCCAGTGTGGCCCTTGGGTTCCCAGTGCCCTCGCTCTTAGCTCACATCCCGGCCGACCTCGTGTTTGTCCTGTCCCCCCCACCTCCAGTGTCACACTTGCCCACCCAAGGGTCACCAGGAGGCCCAGGCAGGCCCAGCTCTGTGCGTTCTGCCCGAGCTAACCCTGTTCACCACCGCCCCCCCAAGCTCATGTGGACCTGTCCCCTCGTGGGACTGAGCTTCCAGGTGCTTTTGGGGAACTTTGCCCTGGTGACTCAAAGTGGCAGAGGACTTAGGGTGAGGTTGGGTGGGTCGAGGGTGTTAGGGGGCTGTGGGGGTGGTGGGGTCAGTGTCTGCAGAGTTGAGGTTCCATGGGGGTGAGGTTGGGTGGTCTGAGGGTTCTTGGGG
>SJXQ01011783.1:317645-361411 GCA_006408695.1 Aepyceros melampus | reverse complement strand
CTCTGGCCAGCCCCCGTCAGGCCTCTGCTGCCTGCCTTATGGCTCTGCAGAACTGGGCTCCAAGCCCTCAGGCCTGCAGGTCCTTCTGAGGGTCTCTGGGCCTGACAGGGGCTCTGTGCGTCCTTCTGCCTGTCCCTCTCCTTCTTAGAGTGCCCGGGGTGCTTCCTCTCCTTCTGGGGGTCTTTCTCAGTCTCTGCTTCTGTCTCTCTGTCCCTGTGTCTCTATCTCTCTCTGCCTGGATGTGTGTGTGTATCTGTGTGTCTCTCTGTTTCTCTCTCTGTCTCTGTCTGTCTGTTTCTTCCCTTCCTGGACCCCATGGGTGTGGGGGAATGATGGGCCCTGTGCTGGGGCCTGGCTGGACCAACTCCTGTAATTGCTCCAGGCTGTTAAGAGCATTTGGAAAGTATGAGCGCATTTTGGGCAAGGGAAGAAGCCAGGGGAGAAACACAACTCTGAAGGAGTTCAGATGTTTTTTGCGTCTGTTGTGTGGAATTTAGCTGGATGCGTGAGACAGGAATTTAATGGGATTTTTTTTTTTTTTTTAACAGCCCTGCTCCCTTCCCCTCCGGCTGTGTTCCTTTTTCATATAAAAATGTTCTGTTTTATAATGCTTCCCTGCCCTCAAGCCTCTGGAGTCCTGTGGCATCAGAGGCTTCCTTTGAACTTTACCAGACTTGGTTCTGGGGACTTTAGAATCATCACAAACGGCACCATTTCTGAAAGTCTCTTTGTCTGTTGGGGCCCCATTGGCTGAAAGGGACAGAAAACCCATGCAAAACTGGCTTAAACGGGGGTCCTGGCTCATATAACTGAAATACCAGCATTGTTGGCTTCAGGCACAGCTTGATCCAGGTGACATGTCCCCGGGTTCCTGTCTCTGTCCGTTTCTTGGCTCTGCCATCTTGTTAACAAGAAGGCAGTTTGAGATTCCAGGCCTTCCTCTTCCCACATTCAAGGTCAACACAAAGAGCTTTCCCTGTGTTTCCACATTTCTAGACAAGAACTGTTTATCTCCCTGCCTTTGGTAAGCCCCTGCCTGTCCTGGAATCCATCGTGGTGACTGGCGGAGTGGACTGTGGGTACCCGAGCCTGGCCCTGCCCTTTCCTGGGTCTGAGACGGAGGAGGGGGGAGCCCCAGGGGGTCCTCTCCAGCCCACAAGGCTTTTGCTTACCTCTGTGTCTGTAATTTTACATAATGAGCGTTTCTGTTCCACGTTGGCCTGAATTTTTACGCCAAGGGCATCTGACGGGGAAAATGGTGCCAACTGCTACCTAGCGACTGGTGAGGGTATTGGATTGTTATTTTCCTCCTGCGGGTTTGGACTGAAATGAAGGCCAGCCGCCATTGGGAGAACCATCTGGAGGCCCAGTAGCCGGGCTCCCCCAGTCCCATTCCTGGAAAACTCAGCACTGCAGAAAGCACTCTTTGCCCTCTGGTGTGCATCTTCTGTTCAGATGGAGGTGAAATTCACATAATATGAAATTACACAGGTTGAAGTGAGCAATTCAGGGGCATTTAGTACATTCACAGAGTTGTGCACCATCTCTGTCTAGTTCAAGAGAATTTTCACCATCCCAGAAAGAAACCGTGACCCATCAACAGCCACTTCCTCCTCCCCAGCCCCTGGCAACCACCCGTCGGCTTTCTGTCTCTGACGATTTATGAGTTCTGGACACTTCATATCAATGGGATCATCTGATAGGTGGCCTTTTACGTCTGGCTTCTCTCATCATCATGTTAAGGTTCATCTGCGTTGTGCCATGGGTCTGTACATCACTCGTTTTTATGCCTGAATCATATTATATGGAGAGACCACACTTTGTCAGTTGATGGACCCGTCTTTGCAGTTTTGCTGAGAATAAAAGCCAAGCCTGCACCTTGAGGAAGAAACCATTGAAGAAGACAGCTTTTCCCCATCAAGACTTTAAGAAAAAGTTTCCAACAACTTTTCCAATAGTTCCTGGTCATTGCCAACTGCTTCATCCAACCCCTCTGCTGCCCTTGTCAGCTTTGGGGACGGAAATCTTTTTCCTCATGACATTTTATAAAAAATGTTTTATTTCTTTATTTGGCTGCCTGGGCTCTGCATTGCAGCACACGCCCTTTGTTGCAGTGCATAGGCTTCTGTAGTTGTGTGCAGGCTCAGTTGCCCTGAGGTGCGTGGGATCTTACTTCCCCGACCAGGGATTGAAAATCCCAGTGTTGGAAGGCAGATTCTTTACCACTGGATCACCAGTTCTGCTCATGTCATTTTGAGAATTATCCTTGAATTAGGTGAACTGTTTCGGGGTGTCCTGGCCCTGAAAGCCTCCTGTCCACAGTCCTCGCTCTCACCCGGCTCCTCTCTCTCCCTTCTTGGTCCTGGTGGAAGATCAGAGCGAGGCAGGAGAGATGTTTCCTACAGCAGGTAATAGGACTGGGCTCTGGGAACCACGTCACCAAAACCTTTCATCTCAAGAACCCTGAGAAATGATTGAGGCTACTGGGGGAGACCAGCCAAGTGCCGTGGCACACAGAGGGAAGGGGCGAAGCTCAGATAAGGGTTGGGGGTGGGGGCATGGATGGTGAGTCTGATATGAGGTGGCACACAGGTAGAGTCCTGAGAGGGCACAGCTGGTACAAAGGCCCGGAGTTGCCAGGGTATGTGAGCGGCTTCTGGTTTGGCATCTGTGGGGTCAGATGCCTGCAGTCCCTGTGTCCCCCAGCTTGTCCCTCCTGCTGGGGAGCAGTTACACACACACACACACACACACACACACACACACACCCTTTCTGAGTATTTCTCTAGAGGTTGTTTAATTCCGTGCACAGTTTTGCTTCTAATATCTGGGAGTCGTGGACCCTGGGAGGAACCTCGCTCTTGCTTTCCTGCCCAGCCACATGGTTCTGAGGGATGAATGACTGTGTGGTGGCTACCTTGTTTCTGCTGTAGGAGCCCCTGCCACCTGATTGTGTGCTCTGCCTGCTTCTAGAGAGTTCTGATTGAGGCCTTGTCTCCCCTATCCTGAGCCCTCCAAGCCAGAGCTCTATCACTTTGTGACTGGTGACCTCAGGCATGTCATTGAACTCACTGTATCTTTAGTTTCATCTGGAAAATGGGGAAAACTGTACTTCCACTTCCCGCGTGGGCTGTGACAACTATGTGAGTTAAGAGCATAGCAAGCTCCAATCCTGGCCCTCAGCTTGGGTTTGTAAATAAAGTTTTATTGGCTCCCAGCCATGCCCATTCCTGGGTGTCTTGTCTTTGGCTGCTTTCCCACTGCAATGATGAATGAGTGGCTGGAGCACATGACTGTCTGATCTGCAAAGACTGGAGTGTTTTTACACCTGGCTGTTTATAGAAAGTGTGCTGACTGCTGGGTTAGAGCCATGCCAGACCTGTGCCTGCCAGTTTCTTGCCCTCTTATCTGTGCTATGGGGATGCACTGGCAGCCCCCTGGGAGAACCACAATCAGAGTTGAGGGGTAGGGTGTGCTGAGTATAATGCCTGGTTCCGTTTTCTGGGTGTCCCTCAGGAGCGTGGAGGGCCACATCAGAGCCATGTCAGGGCCACATTTGGCCCTGTTGAAGAACCTGGGGCATCTTCTGCCTTTTCCCCAAGGGTTCTGGGTGTGTGGAGGATCTGAGAGTCCCAACACCTGCTCTCCCCCACGTCTTAGATGGAAATGATAAAGCCAGAGGGATCCCCGGACGCTTGGGCCCTGTGGGCTTCAGTGGGGTCTGTGTGTGTAGGACCGAGACCCCAAGGACAGAAAGGGTGGACTTAAGATGGCACCAGAGGGCTTCCCTGGTGGCTCAGATGGTGAAGAATCCGCCTGCAGTGCAGGAGACCTGGGTTCAATTCCTGGGTCAGGAAGATCCCCTGGAGAAGAGAATGGCAATCCCTTCAGTATTCTTACCTGGAGAATCCCATGGACAGAGGAGCCTAGCAGGCTACAGTCCATAGGGTCGCAACGAGTCAAACACGAGTGAGCAACTGACACACACATAAGATGGCACAGCCTCTGCTCAGCTCGAGCTGGGGGTGTCGGGGGAGGGTGGCACTTGGCAGCCCTGGGGCTGCAGTTGTCCCTGCTAATAGTGTGTCCTTGTCCTCTGGTGCAGCTGCTGTGGGGGTGGGGAGGCAGCCGCCCGGAGCGACTCCCAGGGCCTCCTCTGCCACAGCTGCCGGCTTGGCCTTGAGGATGGTGCAGGGCGGGGGCCAGGTTTTGGGGACGACAGCTCCAGCCAGTGCCTGTGGAGGCCTGAGAGTGCGCCAGGCTCTGAGCTGAGTGCTCTGCACGTAGGTACTCATTCAAGCCTCACAGTAGCCGGAAAGCAGGAATGGTCCCATTGTACAGATGAGGAAACAGAGGCAGGTGATACGCTTGTGGTCACGATGGTCTTGGGTGGGGATTTGAACCCAGGGCCACACAGGTGAGTGCTCTGGGGGCAAGGACTGGGTTTTATTTTACTTCCTCCTCATTGTGCTCCCAGCAACCTTGGATGCTCAACAAACTTTCACTGGTGGAATGGAGCCCCTGACTCCCTTGTTTGCTTAACACATTTTTGTTTTGTTTTTATTTCTGGCCACACCATGTGGCTTGTGGGATTTTACTTCCCTGACCAGGGATTGAACCCAGGCTCTCAGCAGTGAAAGTGAAGTCCTAACCACTGGGCCACCAGGGAATTCCCAAGGTTTGTTTTTTTTTTTTTTTTTTTTAGCACATTTTGGAAAATGACTTCATTACACAGAGAGTAACACTCACTGAAGGAAAAGCAGAAAAACACTGGTAAATAAAAAGAAGAGGTAGGAAGGAGGGTGGGATGAATTGGGAGATTAGGATTGACATATGTATGCTGCTAAGTCGCTACAGTCGTGTCCGACTCTGTGCAACCCCATAGACGGCAGCCCTCACCAGGCTCCCCCATCCCTGGGATTCTCCGGGCAAAAACACTGGAGTGGGTTGCCATTGCCTTCTCCAATGCATGAAAGTGAAAAGTGAAAGTGAAGTCGCTCAGTCGTGTCCGACTTTTCGCGACCCCATGGACTGCAGCCTTCCAGGCTCCTCTGCCCATGGGATTTTCCAGGCAAGAGCAGTGGAGTGGGGTACCATCGCCTGCTCCTGGCAATGTATACTACCATGTGTAAAGAGATAACTAGTGGAAACCTATTGTGTAGTACAGGGAGCTCAGCTCAGTGCTTTTTGATGACCTAGAGGGGTGGGATGTGGGTTGGAGGTGAGAGGGAGGTCCAAGAAGGAAGGGTTATATATATATAGCTGATTCACTTCATTGTACCACAGAAACTAATGTAACACTGTAAAGGCAAGTAATACCTCAGTTTACAAAAAAGAAAGTGAAAATATCTCCCTTTTCTCCCACTTCCCCGGTAAATACTTCTGACATCTCTGTTTCCCATTCTTATAGTTTTCTTGTGAGTTTGTGTATATCTTCTACAAAACCAGATTTGTACTGTGTATGATATTCTGTAACTTGCTCATTTGGACTGAGAATCATGAATAAGTGTTCATGGAGGGTCAACTGAGGCCAGGCCTTGGGTATTTGGAGGTTGTGGGTTTTGATGCCTGTTATCGAGAAGCTTGATCTGGAAGGAGGACACAGGGTAACAGAGTAGGAGAGAGGTGTGTAATGGGAAAAGGAAAGAGGGAGGCCTTGCAGGGAGGTTTGGAAAACTTGCATGTAGGAAGATAGAAGAAAAGATCTGAACTTTGGAGAAGGCCAGGGAGGGGACATCTGGCAGGGGACCAGTGAGGGCAAAGGCAGGGAGGTGGGATCAGTGAGCAACCTTGTGTCTGGGACGTGGGAGCCGGCACAACAGATCCCGGGTGTATTGGTACCTGAAGTCATGGCTGGAAACGTTGTGTACTGGGGGTGTGGATGCCTCCTGTCCTGATCCCATGCCTATTCCTTCCTCCCCTGCAGGACCGCAGCCTGACAGGCAAGCTGGAGCCAGTGTCTCCTCCCAGCCCCCCACATGCTGACCCTGAGCTGGAGCTGGTACCTCCACGGCTCTCCAAGGAGGAGCTGATCCAGAACATGGACCGGGTGGACCGGGAGATCACCATGGTGGAGCAGCAGATCTCCAAACTGAAGAAGAAGCAGGTGTGGGTGGGTGGGGGAATGGTGGACCCAGTTTCCGATCCAGCAGCAGCTGCAGCTGAGAAGATAACATAGGAGGCATTTCGGATGTGCTGATGAGCACTGCCTGTGTGCCGACTCATTTTTGTGCCCTTTATGTTTAGTGGACAGGAGAGCTGTTTTGTGTGGTGCTGCCTATTGGAACTTCCTAATGGAAATGCTCTGGATCTGCCTTGTCCAAAATGGTAGCCACTACCCAAATATGTGACTGTTGAGCCTTTGAAATGTGCCTAGTGCAGCTGAGGAACTGAATATTTAGTTTAATTTGAATTAAATGAGCTGTACACTTGGATAACCAAATGTGGCTACTGTCCTGGATGGCACAGGAATGAACAGCTGTGCGGTGGACAGTTGATTCTCTGTGCCTCCCTTTCCTCATCTATAATGTAAAGGAAAATTTCACATGATTCTGGCCCTGGCTCTGGAATCTGGATGAGCTAGACCTCCTACCTCTGCCTCAGAGCATTCACCTCTCTGAGCCTCAGTTTGCTCATCTGTAAAATGGGCACAGACATGACACTACCTCATAGGGTTGTGAGGAAGGGACAGAGTCATGTGATGAAAAGAAATCATCATTGTCATTGAAATCAAGGAAAAGTTAATATAAAGAAGAATAATTTTATAATTTTATTTTTACCTTTTCTTGGCTCTTCTGCTTCTCTCTCTGGCATCTTCAGGTGTCTGCTCAGATGTTCCCTCCACAGAGGAGAGCCCCCTGACCTTTATAGGAGTCCTCATCCCCACCCATTCTTTATCCTGGGGGTCAGCAAATCCAGCCAGATGTGGCTCAATGCTTATTTTTGTAAATAAAGCCTTATTGGCACACAGCCACATCCAATTGTTTACACATCGTCTGTGGCTGCTTTTATGATTCAGCCGCAGAGCTGGGTGGTCACAAAAGAGACTGTGTGGCCAGCAAAGCCTAAGATACTTACTTTCTGGGCCTTTGTAGGGAGCTGGCCAATCTCGTCACCCTGCTGAATGGCCTCACCATTTGAACGAATGTATAGTTCGTTTGTGACATTGTGGTCTTCTCATGACTACAGTGTAAATGCAGGGTTCTTTTTTTTTTTTTTTAACTTGTATGTATTTAGTTTTCGATTGTGCTGGGTTCAGGCTTTGTCTGGCTGCGGTGAGCGGGAGGCTGCTGTCTGGGTGCGTGCCCGTCTCCCGTTGCAGGGCACAGGCTCTGGGCTGCGTGGGCTTCAGCAGCTGTGGTGCATGATGCTTAGCTGCTCCACGGCATGGGAAATCTTTCTGGAGCAGGGGTTGAACCACCGTTAGCAGGCAGATTCTCAACCACTGGGTCACCGGGGAAGTCCAAATGCAGGGTTCTTGTCTCCTGTTCCCTGCTGTGCTCCTAGCAACACTGGCACAGAGTAAGTGCTCCTTAAACACTGTGGATTGAGTCAGTGTAACTCCTGTCTTGACCCTGGGGGAAGCAGGGTCACACCTGATTCCCTCCAGGTAAGGATGCATGGGCTCCATGTCGGATCTAAGGACTCATTCTGGCCACCATAGCAGTGGAAGGAAGGCTGCTGAGAGACGCTTCCTGGAGGCCAGTTTAGGGCAGTGTTGCAGGCTTCGAAAGTTATACAGGGGGAGGGGAGCACTGATTCCAAGAGACCTCGGGACTGTCACTCGCCTGGGGGCACCTGAGGATGGTCCAGCAGCCTGGCCAGGCAGTGAGGCTTGGCCTACTGCGGGAAGTGGGTAGGTTTCCAGGATGGCAGCACACCATGTGGGGAGGCCGGGCCCTGATTGGAGACAGCAGTTATTGCCAAGGCCAGCGGAGTGCTGGGCCTTTAGGTCCTCCAGGCCTGGCTTTGGGGTGAGGCTGAAGCTACAGGCCATGTGCACACGTTTGTGACTAAGGCTGGAAGCCAGGTGGCCCAGGGCAGCCCTTGATAACCAGTCCGCTCACAGCGTTGTATGAGCGCCCATTCTATCTGGTTCCAAGACAGTTAATGACCCCCAAAGGAGACCCCTGTGCACACTAGCAGCCACTCCCTTTCTCCCTGCCCCACCAGCCATTACCTGCTTTCTGTCTCTGCGGCTTTGTCTGGACATTGCCTGTAAATGAACCAAACACCATGTGGCCTCTTTCGTCTGGGGTCTTGCACGCGGTATCATGTCTTCAAGGCTCAGCCACGTTGCAGCCTCTGCCAGCACTTCACTCCCTTCGTGCCGCTGTATGGCTAGATGGCCCACAGTCGCTTATCCGCTCATCAGTTGGACATACAGGTTGTCTCCACCTCTTGACTATCATGAATAGTGCTGCTGTGAGCTTTTGTGTCCCTGTTTCTGTTTGAGCACCTGTTTTCAGTTCTTTGGGTCTGTATCTAGGGATGAAATTTCTAGGTCCTACAGTAACTCTGTGTTTAATTTTTAGTGTCTCAGGGAGGGTCCCCTGCACTGATTGGTGAGAATCTTCTTCCCGGCTATGCATGCCTTCCATTTCTTGGCTTAGTTTCTTTCACACTTTTTGGAGGGATTTCAATGTTTTTCTGAGGGCTGGTTGTCCTTCTGAAAGCCACCACGAGGGGTCACTGTGGGACTGAGGCAGCTGGGCTCAACCAGCCTGGCTTCAGACTCTTTCTGCATGGCCCCCCCTCTTGGCTGTATTTTTGAGTTCATAATGGTTTGCTTCATGGTCATGGGCAGCATGTGTGAGCCTTATGAGCAAAGAACAGTGTTCTCACCTCCCTCAAGATGCCTGTCAGATTGTATTCCCCAGGCATTGGCCTCCTGTGTGACCTTGGGCCAGTGTCTTAAACTCTGGTTTTTGCTTTGCCCTTTTGATATAAAGCAGATAACAGCATGCAGGGAGGTCTATTATGGTGTTTGGAGGAGGAGGGTCTAGTATGAAGACCACAGGGCATATGATAATGATAATAATGATGATGAGAAGCTGCTCATTAGGTGCTGAGTGCTTTGTGTGCACAGCTCATTTAATCCTCATATCAACTCTCTAGGATAGAACTTTTTATTATCCCCATTTTCCAGATGAGAAAAGTGAGGCTTAGGGGAGTTCACTTGGGGGAGTTGAGCAACTTCTAAGGTTATACAGCAAGTAAATACAGTTAAGTCCGCTGCATATGAACGAGTTTCATTCCGAAAGCACATTCCTAAGTCCAGTTTATACCTTAGTCCAACAAAGTTACACAGGCTTCCCTGTTAGCTCAACTGGTAAAGAATCCGCCTGCAATGCAGGAGACCCTGGTTCAATCCCTGGGTTGGGAAGATCCTCTGGAGTAGGGATAGGCTACCCACTCCAGTTTTCTTGGGCTTCCCTGGTGGCTCAGATAGTAAAGAATCTGCCTGCAGTGTGGGAGACCTGGGTTTGGTTCCCTGGAGAAGGGAATGGCTACCCACTCCAGTATTATTGCCTGGAGAATTTCATGGACAGAGGGGCCTGGCAGGCTACAGTCCACGGGGTCACAGAGAGTTGGACATGACTGAGTGACTTTCACTATGAGCAAGTAACTCTCAACCAACAGTTAGTCTAGGTACCCAACTAACACAATCAGGTATATAGTACTGTACTGTAGTAGGTTTATAATACTTTTCACACAAATAATATATGAAAAACAGACACAAAAAATAACCATTTGTAATCTTACAGGACCTTGAAAATTATAGTAATTACATTACAACAGCTGGCATAAAGGGGCATGCTTGCATCTTTGAAAGTTTGCAACTCAAAGGTTCATATGTAGAAGACTTACTGTTGTAGAAATAGGGTTCCAGTATGGACAGTTTGGCTCCAGAGTCTCCATAGCCTCTCCTGAGGATGACGGTGCATGTGTTGCTAATGATGGATAATGGGTCACTTTCCATGAGCCCCCAGTCTGACTGTACATAAATTAACCCATCCAGCAGGCACAGCCATGTGTCCCACTTTACAGACGAGAAAACTGAGGCACAGCGGAGTTAAACTGCTTGCTAATACTCACCTAGCGGGTAAATCACCAAGGCTGAACTTACACCCAGGTAGGCTGGCAGCAGAGTCTGGAGCCAGCCCTGGTCAGGCCCTTCCCTGTGGGAGCTGGGGCCTCTCCAGGGCTTGGAGTCCCTGTGGTGACTCAGAGGAAATGGTTAGCAGCCTGACTTCCTGTGTGGGGCCACCAGCCTGGCTGAACGGGGAGCCGCCCCCGCTGTTGGGGGAGCCGCCTCTCCTTCCGCCTGCCGGCGTGCTCACCACTACACTGTCCCCGCTCCCCACAGCAACAGCTGGAAGAGGAGGCCGCCAAGCCGCCAGAGCCCGAGAAGCCCGTGTCACCACCGCCCATCGAGTCTAAGCATCGCAGCCTGGTGCAGATCATCTACGACGAGAACAGGGTATGCCCCCTCCTGTCCTTCACAGCCCCTGCCCCACCTTCTCCTGCTTGCCCTGTGCTGGCCACCAGGTGGGAGGCAGGTGTCACTGAAGGATCTGACTCTCTTCCGGGGCCTCAATATTCCCATCTGTGAAATGGGCATCCCTGTGACCACCCTCCCACAGATCTGGGTTTGTGAGTAGGAGGGGGATGGGGTGGCCACTGGAGACCCATCTTGGTGTGGCTGTGGTTTGGACCGTGGCTGGCCTGTGGGATGCAAATGAAAATGCAAGCATTAAGTCATAGGAGAGCTTCAGGGGCCAATTGATCAGTGGGGGAGATGGGTAATCACTTAGGTACTCAGAAGAAATTCCTGTAATGCAAAGACAGTAGTAATATTATTTGTCATAACAGCAACATTAGTTGAACAGCTCCTTCTTTTCAGGTGATGGGCAAAGTTTTTTTACATAGCAGTTGTCAGAGAGTAGGTATGGTGATTGTTTCCAGTTAACAGAGGGAGAAACTGAGGCCCAGAGACATTAAGTGACTTGTCTAAAGTCACACAGCTGGGAAGTGGTGGACCTGAGATTTGAACCCGTGAGCTGTCAGATCCCAGAGCCTTATTTGTCGACACTGGCCTCTGTTTACACTGAGCCCTGGAAAGAAAGGACTGTTGGGATGGTTGAACATAGAATCTATAGCAGACTGTGGAGCCTCATAGGGATCTTTGGAGGGCAGCTGTTGGGTGTCTGAAGGGGAAGGGGCTCACAGTACCCAAAGTAGGTGTCTCCCAGGGGGCTGAACCCCCAGGCTGGAGCTGCACTGAAGTGGAATCTGTTATCTGGTGAGGTGGTGAGCTCCCCATTTTTCCCAGTCAAACCACTAAGAGCTCAGCTTCAGTGATTTGCAGTTGACTCTTTTCAAATGTGCTCAGGGCGTGTGGATGTTGAGTCCCCTCGTTGATTTTACAGGAGAGGAAACTGAGGCCCAGAGAGGGATTCTTCCTTGTCTGCGGTCATACAGTGAAGTGTGAGAGATGGACTCCTATGATACCCCCTGCTCCTGTCCTTGGCCCCTGGCCATGCTTCCCAGCTGTCTCTGCTGTGAGGTTTGGCCCTGGCTACTGGATCAGTGCTTGGAGTCCAGGCAGGTGCTGGAGAGTCCATGGTGTCCCATGGCTCGGATGGCTGACTCTAGAGCCTGGGAACATGTGGTTGGTGCCTGTGGCTGTAGCTCTAGGCAGGAAACTATTGGATCAACTGGTTTAGCTATGCCATCACCTCTTGAGACTGCATAGATGCAGGCTGAGACTGAACTTGCCAGGAGCCTGGGAACTGTGTGCCAGGCCTGCCAGGGCTGGTCACCTCTCCCACCCTGGCTTCCTACCCAGTCAACACCAGTAACGATCACAGTGAGAGGAGAACTAAAGGAGCCGTGTGTACTTTAGCCAGATGTCCTAGGTTCAGATCCCATCTCTACCATTTTCTGGCTCTGTGACCTTGGGCATATTTCTTAAGCCTCCCTGTAACCCATCTTCCTCACCAGTGAAATAATGATAATTATAACACCTACCTTGTACCAGGGTGTGGGGATTAAGTAAGTTCATTATGTAGCATCCTTGGAACAGTGCCTGCCACCATGTAGGTGCTAAGCTTGGGCTATTAATTGTTATTGTTGTTGTTCTTTTATTCTTGTTATTGTTTATGTTTTATATGATTTTACTGTATTCTCTCCAGACCTGTATAAGATAGGTGCTATTATTCTCTCTGTTTTACTCATAAAGAAACCACAGCTCAGAGAGGGAAGTGACCTACCTGGGGTTGCACAGCAAGTGAGTTTTGAGGCTGGAGATCAGAACCAAGAATGAATTGGCTCCAGGACCCTGTGGCAGAGGGGGCAAAGGCAGAGCTTCCTGATCCTCAGGTGGTATTGTCCTCTCTTCACCCCAACAGCACCTCAGGCTGGGGACTTTATGCCCATTTATGCTGATTTCATCCTGATGGGGTCCTGACAGTAGGTGAAAGACACTGGCCTTCCCCCAGCCCCTCACTCCACGTTTTCGGATGAGGAAAGAGAAACTCTGGGTAATTTCCCCAAGGCCTTACAGGTAGTGAGTGGCAGACTGGGACTCCAGCCCTAGATCCTGAGCTTCTGAGAGCAGTCGCCTGCCTGGCCAGTGCAGGCGCTCTGGCTGCAGCATACTCATCCCGCGCACTCCTTCACTCACTCATTCAACAGCTGTGTAACCGAGCGTCTGCTTGGGCCTGCCACTGCTTCAGGCACTGGGGTGTAGCAGGGACCCTGGCCTCCTGGCTACTCTCAGTGGCCTTCTGGGAGGAGATATCAGTTCAATTCAGTCGCTCAGTCATGTCCGACTCTGCGACCCCATAAATCTCAGCACGCCAGGCCTCCCTGTCCATCACCAACTCCCGGAGTTCACTCAGACGTAAGTCCATCCAGTCAGTGACGCCATCCAGCCATCTCATCCTCTGTCGTCCCCTTCTCCTCCTACCCCCAATCCCTCCCAGCATCAGAGTCTTTTCCAGTGAGTCAACTCTTCCCATGAGGTGGCCAAAGGACTGGAGTTTCAGCTTTAGCATCAGTCCTTCCAATGAACACTCAGGGCTGATCTCCTTCAGAATGGACTGGATGGATCTCCTTGCAGTCCAAGGGACTCTCAAGAGTCTTCTCCAACACCACAGTTCAAAAACATCAATTCTTTGGCGCTCAGCTTTCTTTACAGTCCAACTCTCACATCCAGTGATCACAGGAAAAACCATAGCCTTGACCAGACAGACCTTTGTTGGCAAAGTAATGTCTCTGCTTTAAATATGCTGTCTAGGTTGGTCATAACTTTCCTTCCAAGGAGTAAGCGTCTTTTTTTCATGGCTGCAATCACCATCTGCAGTGATTTTGGAGCCCCCAAAAATAAAGTCTGACACTGTTTCTACTGTTTCCCCATCTAATTCCCATGAAGTGATGGGACCAGATGCCATGATCTTAGCTTTCTGAATGTTGAGCTTTAAGCCAACTTTTTCAATGGATCTCCTTGCAGTCCAAGGGACTCTCAAGAGTCTTCTCCAACACCACAGTTCAAAAACATCAATTCTTTGGCGCTCAGCTTTCTTTACAGTCCAACTCTCACATCCAGTGATCACAGGAAAAACCATAGCCTTGACCAGACAGACCTTTGTTGGCAAAGTAATGTCTCTGCTTTTAAATATGCTGTCTAGGTTGGTCATAACTTTCCTTCCAAGGAGTAAGCGTCTTTTTTTCATGGCTGCAATCACCATCTGCAGTGATTTTGGAGCCCCCAAAAATAAAGTCTGACACTGTTTCTACTGTTTCCCCATCTAATTCCCATGAAGTGATGGGACCAGATGCCATGATCTTAGCTTTCTGAATGTTGAGCTTTAAGCCAACTTTTTCACTCTCCTTTTTCACTTTCATCAAGAGGCTTTTTAGTTCCTCTTCACTTTCTGCCATAAGGGTGGTGTCATCTACATATCTGAGGTTATTGATATTTCTCCTGGCAATCTTGATTCCAGCTTGTGCCTCTTCCAGTCCAGCATTTCTCATGATGTACTTTGCATATAAGTTAAATAAGCAGGGTGACAGTATACAGCCTTGATGTACTCCTTTTCCTATTTGGAACCAGTCTGTTGTTCCATGTCCAGTTCTAACTGTTGCTTCCTGACCTGCATATAGGTTTCTCAAGAGGCAGGTCAGGTGGTCTAGTATTCCCATCTCTTTCAGAATTTTCCACAGTTTATTGTGATCCACACAGTCAAAGGCTTTGGCATAGTCAATAAAGCAGAAATAGATGTTTTTCTGGAATTCTCTTGCTTTTTCAGTGATCCAGCGGATGTTGGCAATTTGATCTCTGGTTCCTCTGCCTTTTCTAAAACCAGCTTGAACATCTTGAAGTTCACAGTTCACGTATTGAAACCACCCCGCCTCCCAGACACACCATGGGTCTGAAGAATTTGCCCCTCCTTGTCCCAGTCCCTCTTTCTTTCCTTTCATCTACCCCCACCCCTTGCTGCAGCCTCAGACCCTTGTCTTCCTTGAACACTCAAGCATGCTTCTTTCTCAGGGCCTTTGCACTGAATGCGTCCCCTGCCTAGAACTCCTTTTTCCCCGTTGGGCTGTCTCTCTCTTATCCTTCAGCTGTTTGCTCAAATGTCCCCTTTTTGGCCAAGGTCCATTTTGACTTTCTGTTTAGTCCTGAAAACCCATCAGCACCTCCTCTCCCTGGCTTTAATTGTTGCCGCTGGACATAATTTATATTTTGTTTGTTTATTGTGAATAAAGGCTCCATGAGGGCAAGGATTCTTTTTTCCCCAGTTGTATCTCCAGTGCCTAGCACACAGTAGGTGCTTATTAAGTATCTGTTGAACAGATGAATGAATGCCAGAGAGATGGGAGACTCTCCCCACAGAGAATCCTCTAGTTTTGGGTGGGACTGGTTTGTGTCCCCAGTGGAGGTTGGCTGGGGTCCCCCTACCTGGGCCAAGCCTCAGGGCTGGAGGCCGGGTGGGCAGGAGCAGTCAGGACTTACTGCCCCTTGGGGGATCAATCGGATTAAATTTTAATCCTCCTTCAGTGATCACACCATCGTGATTATCTTGGTCTTGAAGATCTTTTTTGTATAGTTCTTCCGTGTATTCTTGCCACCTCTTCTTAATACCTTCTGCTTCTGTTAGGTTCATACCATTTCTGTCCTCTATCGAGCCCATCTTTGCATGAAATTATCCCTTGGGATCTCTAATTTTCTTGAAGAGATCTCTAGTCTTTCCCATTCTGTTGTTTTCCTCTATTTCTTTGCATTGATCACTGAGGAAGGCTTTCTTATCTCTTCTTGCTATTCTTTGGAATTCTGCATTTAGATGCTTATATCTTTCCTTTTCTCCTTTGCTTTTCACTTTTCTTCTTTTCACAGCTATTTGTAAGGCCTCCTCAGTCAGCCATTTTGCTTTTTTGCATTTCATTTCCATGAGAATGGTTTTGATCCCTGTCTCCTGCACAATGTTATGAACCGCCATCCATAGTTCATCAGGCACTCTATCAGATCTAGATAAATGCTTTTCCCTCCTTCTTCTTCCTTCTTTGCCTAGTTAACTTCCACTACTTCTTCAAATACAGATTCAGGTGCCATCTCTTTTGGAAGCCTCTCCTGACTGCTCTTCTCTCTTTCTAGATGAGTTGTTCTTTCCTGATAGTTTCATGGCACTGTCATAGGACTCAAAATAACAGTATAATATTTGTTCCTTTAGGCCCTAAAGCTGTTAAGAATAAGTACTGCCTTTTATCTTCCCATTCCAGGCTTGAGACATAATGTAATTTTAAATGCTTGTTGAATGAGTTTTCTACTCTATTTAGAGGAAATAAACAATTTTATCATAATCAATATTTTAAGAAATTGTAGTTTAAATATATGATAAATGTCCTTGGTTACTAGCTTTTCAAGTTGATGTGTGAAAGGTATGAGAAAATAGAAGATAGACTGTCTCTAATTAACAAACTAGCTGTATCTGAGTTTGTTTGATATTTGAGACCTAGAATACTTTATACTACAATTAAATATAAATGGTTAGGTTTTGAGCAACCCATAGAATTCTATTTAACATATAATTGTTTTAATTCTGTCTTGGAATATAGAAGTCTTGCAACATGATTAAAATTAACTCAGGATTTCATATTTAATCTGAAGGATTGAACAGATTTATTTATTCCTTCTGAAAACACTAAAATATCAACAAAGACATAAAAAAAAGCATGAGACCATAATGTAGAGAAAAAGAGAAGAAACCTTAGCTGACAAGAGATAATCAATAAAAGTTTGGACTCTGCAATGTAAATGAGTTAAGTTTAATAGTCTTAATGAAAAAAGACTGAAACTAGGACAAACTACGGAGTGAAATGACACAGGCTGAAGATTCAGGAATTAGAGACATCACATATTCCACATATTTGTGAAGGAATAGGTAGAGATAATGTTGAAAATAGGATTTTTGGAAATCTTTAAAAGTAGCAGTTAGATACTATGATCCCTCCCCCAGGACAATGTAGCCAGGCAGCTACTCTTATTCCCACCATGGCTGTCCAGAGATGTTGAAGCAAAGGGATCCTCAGTACTGCTGAGGGCAGGGGTGCTATACTGAAAACTAGCAGTGAGGGGTGAGAGGAGGAGGAAAGGGAATTAAGTAAAGTCTGTTTACTTACCTCAGACTCATTACACTCAGGAAAATACACCCCAGTTAACAGCCTGGAGAGTTCCTCTCTTGGAAACTTCTCTGACCAGGAGAAGACCTATATTCTGGCAGTAATGACCTGGTTCCTATCCAAGTACCCTTCAGTAAAGCCCATACTGCTTCCTAAACCTCACTTATGAATCCAGTTTTCAGCAGCTCTTTAGTGCCTCATTCTTAAACATTCAAGAATTACCAGACATTTAAGGAATTATACAATTTAATATGTATAAAATAACATTGGATACCAAATAAAAAGAAACTTGAATAACACAGACAATGCAAGGAAAAAACCTTTTAAGTCATATTTTCATTATTATCCTCAGTATGATGAAGAAACATGTCCATGAAACGAGTGTAGGCTACAAAAAAAAGGAGCATTCAGGGAACAAAAAGAATTCTTAAAAATATGAAATCAGGAATAAAACATTCTATGAAGGATTGGGTGATCAATTTAAGGAAACACTCTAAAAGTTGTACAGATGTTAAAGAGAAGATAAAAGAAATAGTGGTGACACAACTCTGTGAGTAAACTAAAACCCACCAAATTGTATCCTTTAAAAGATTGGGATTTATGGAATATGAATTGTATTTCAATAAAGCTGCTACTTTAAAAAGAAAAATTATAACCTGAGTCCAGGCATTCTAATATCTGGAAAACAGTTCCAGGTATTATAAACAAGAATGGAATTATTAAGCACATGAAACTAGAAATTTTTTAGAATTAAAAATGATCATGAGTGTACATATTTTTCATTTTTATTTTTTTAATATAAATTTATTTTAATTGAAGGCTAATACTTTACAATATTGTATTGGTTTTGCCATACATTGACATGAATCTGCCATGGGTGTACCTGTGTTCCCCACCCTGAACCCACCTCCCTCCCCATCCCATCCCTCTGGGTCATCCCAGTGCACCAGCCCCGAGCATACTGTATCATGCATCGAACCTGGACTGGTGATTCGTTTCACATATGATAATATACATGTTTCAATGCCATTCTCCCAAATCATCCCAGCCTTGCCTTCTCCCACAGAGTCCAAAAGACTGTTCTATACACCTGTGTCTCATTTGTGGTCTCGCATACAGGGTTATAATTACCGTCTTTCTAAGTTCCACATATATGCGTTATTATACTGTATTGGTGCTTTTCTTTCTGGCTTACTTCACTCCACATAATAGGCTCCAGTTTTATCCACCTCATTAGAACTGATTCAAATGTATTCTTTTTAATGGCTGAGTAATACTCCATTGTGTATATGTACCATGGCTTTCTTATCCATTCACCTGCGGATGGACATCTAGGTTGTTTCCATGTCCTGGCTGTTATAAACAGTGCTGCGATGAACATTGGGATACACGTGTCTCTTTCAATTCNTGTATATGTACCACAGCTTTCTTATCCATTCATCTGCTGATGGACATCTAGGTTGCTTCCATGTCCTGGCTACTATAAACAGTGCTGCAGTGAACATTGGGGTACATGTGTCTCTTTCAATTCTGGTTTCCTTGGTGTGTATGCCCAGCAGTGGGATTGCTGGGTCATAAGGCAGCTCTATTTCCAGTTTTTTAAGCAATGTCCACACTGTTCTCCATAGTGACTGTAGTAGTTTGCATTCCCACCAACAGTGTAACAGGGTTCCCTTTTCTCCACACCCTCTCCAGCATTAATTGCTTGTAGACTTTTGGATAGCAGCCATTCTGACTGGCATGAAATGGTACCTCATTGTGGTTTTGATTTGCATTTCTCTGATAATGAGTGATGTTGAGCATCTTTTCATGTGTTTGTTAGCCATCTGTATGTCTTCTTTGGAGAAATGTCTGTTTAGTTCTTTGGCTTATTTTTTGATTGGGTCGTTTATTTTTCTGGAATTGAGCTGCAGGAGTTGCTTGTATATTTTTGAGATTAGTTCTTTGTCAGTTTCCTTCATTTGCTATTATTTTCTCCCATTCTGAAGGCTGTCTTTTCACCTTGCTTATAGTTTCCTTTGTTGTGTGGAAGCTTTTAATTTTAATTAGGTCCCACTTGTTTATTTTTGCTTTTATTTCCAGTATTCTGGGAGGTGGGTCATAGAGGATCCTGCTGTGATTTATGTTGGAGAGTGTTTTGCCTATGTTTTCCTCTAAGAGTTTTATAGTTTCTGGTCTTACATTTAGATCTTTAATTCATTTTGAGTTTATTTTTGTGTATGGTGTTAGAAAGTGTTGTAGTTTCATTCTTTTATAAGCGGTTGACCAGTTTTCCCAGCACCACTTGTTAAAGAGATTGTCTTTTCTCCATTGTATATTCTTGCCTCCTTTGTCAAAGATAAGGTGTCCATAGGTGCATGGATTTATCTCTGGGCTTTCTATTTTGTTCCATTGATCTATATTTCTGTCTCTGTGCCAGTACCATACTGTTTTGATGACTGTGGCTTTGTAGTAGACCCTGAAGTCAGGCAGGAAAGTAACATCAAATTTAAAAGTTTAAGTATAAGAAAGCACTCTGTCCTAGATAATTGGTAGCCTCTTTCTATCTTCAGTTCAGTTCAGTTCAGTTGCTCAGTTGTGTCTGACTCTTTGTGACCCCATGAACCGCAGCATGCCAGGCCTCTCTGTCCATCACCAACTCCCGGAGTTTACCCAAACTCATGTCCATTGAGTTGGTGATGCCACCTAACCATCTCATCCTCTGTCGTCCCCTTCTCCTCCTGCCTTCAATCTTTCCCAACATCAGAGTCTTTTCAAATGAGTTAGCTCTTCACATCAGGTGGCCAAAATATTGGAGTTTCAGCTTCAACATCAGTCCTTCCAATGAACACTCAGGACTGGTTTCTTTTAGGATGGACTTTTTGGATCTCCTTGCAGTCCAAGGGACTCTCAAGAGTCTTCTCCAACACCACATTTAAAAAGCCTCAATTCTTCAGTGCTCAGTTTTCTTCACAGTCCAACTCTCACATCCATACATGACTACTGGAAGAACCATAGCCTTGACTAGACGGACCTTTGTTGGCAAAGTAATGTCTCTGCTTTTTAATATGCTGTCTATGTTGGTCATAACTTTCCTTCCAAGGAGTAAGCGTCTTTTAATTCCACAGCTGCAATCACCATCTGCAGTGATTTTGGAGCCCCCCCAAAATAAAGTCTGACACTGTTTCCACTGTTTCCCCATTTATTTGCCATGAAGTGATGGGGCCGCATGCCATAATCTTTGTTTTCTGAATGTTGAGCTTTAAGCCAGCTTTTTCACTCTCCTCTTTCACTTTCATCAAGAGGCTTTTTAGTTCCTCTTCACTTTCTGCCATAAGGGTGGTGTCATCTTAGTGGTTCATAAATTGATGACCTTACACTCAACAGCACTTAAAAGCCAGTGAAATACAGTAATATTCCATTGTATGAATAGGCCACAGTGAGTGCATGCATTCCTCTGTGGATGGATGTTGGGATATTTTCCCCTCTTTATTTATTTTTGGCTGTGCTGGTTCTTCGTTGCTGCACTTGGATTTTCTCCAGTTGCCCTGCATGGGATTCTTGTTGCAGTGACTTGCTACAGAGCACGGGCTCTCAGGTGTGCAGGCTCAGTAGCTGTGGTGCATGGGTTGGTCGCCTCGCAGCATGGGGAGACTTCTCAGACCAGGCATCGAACCCGTGTCCCCTGCACTAGCAGACAGATTCTTAACCACTGGACTGCCAGGGAAGTCCCTTTTCTCTGTTTTTTTTTTTTTTTTTTTTTAATGAAGCTTTCAACTTGAGGTCAGAGTTTCTCAGGTTCAGAACTATTGACACTTGATGATGAGTCATTTTTCGTGGTGGGGCCTATCTTGTCTGTCTTAGGATGTTTAGCAGCACCCCTACCCTCTCGTTCTGAGAGGGCAGGAGCACCCATCCCCCAAAAAACACATTTCAGAAACCAGAAGCTCTTCAGACATTACCAACCTTCCTCCAGGGGCAAAAATCACCCCATGGCTGAGAATCGCACATCCAGAGGATGTATGATTGGTGGCCACAGTGGTTGCCTCGATTAATATGTTCACCCAGTGATGCACTGGGGTTCCCTATCCTCCCTACTCTTGCCAGCTTTCATTAGGCCAGACTGTTGAACTCCTTTGCCCATGTGGTGAGAATAACACTGCGTCTGGGCTTTGTTTCTGTTTGCGTTTCCCCGGTTGCTAGTGTGGTTGAGGATCTTTTCAAAAGTGTTTTGACCTCTCATGTTTCCTCCTCTGTTGGCCCTTTTTTTTTTCCCCTAACGAGTTGTTTCCTTTTTTTTTATTTACCTTATTGATTTTTAGGGACTAAAAATATTCTGAATTCTAATTCTTTGTTATATGTGTGGCATATATCTTCTGATTTGTGGTGTACCTTCTCACTTTATTGTCTCTTTGATGAATAGACGTTTTTAACATTAATGTAGTCAGATGTATCATTTCTTTCCTTTATGGCTTTTGCTTTTAAGAAATCCTATTTAATAAAGTCTTTCTGCCCTGAAGTCATAAACACATTGTCCTGCCTACCTGGAATTGATTTTGACGTATGGTGTAAAGGCCGCTCTCTTTCTTTTTTTTCTTCCCCAAATGGGTAGCCAGTTTCCCAGCGTCACTCATCAAATAGGCTTTCTTTTGCCCCACTAATCTGCCATTTCACCTTGTTATTGGTCAGGGGCCTAAGTTCACTCAGCACCATTCCTGTACTTTTTATTCTGTTCCACTAGTTGTCACTTCTTCCTATCCCTATTTCTTTTCTTTTCTTTTTTTTTTTGAGTATATCTGAATAATTTTGAAATTTTTGTTTTAATTTTCTTTTAAAAGTAGTCTGTCTTAAATGCACTGGGGTGTCTCAGAGCAGAAAAGGACACTGAGGAAAAACTAGTGAAATACAAATAAATCTGGTGTTTATTAAATAGCAGTGTACCAACATTGGTTTGTTAGTCTTGACAGAGGTACTGTGTTTATGGAAGAAGCTGCATGAAAGGTATATGGGAATTCTCTGTACTATCTTTGCAAAGTAATACATTGATTAAAACAGATTTCTCTCATTTAAAAAAACTTTTTTTTTTGCCTTCTGTTACTAACACCATCTGTAATGTCTTCCCTAATCCTTACACCCATCACTTACTTTTACATTTTTTAATTTATCGTCTCTTGGCTTTAAACCATTTGTCTTAATCTTCGAGCTCTTTTGCCCTCCATCTTTTAAATTTCTGCTTCCTTGACTGATAGTCATTTTTTATTTTCAGTCTCTTTTCTTTTCTCTCACTACATAAGGCAAAAACTCTTACTCTCTTCTGCTTATTGGCGTCCTGACTCATTTTGAACTTTCGGGTTATTTATCGCTTTCGTTCTCTCTCACCTTTCATCTCTTCATAGCCATCTACCCTCCCTTTAAAATATTATATATTTTAAAATATAATATTATTACATGTTATATAAATACATATTAAAATATGTGATATTTCTCTCCTCTGCTTCTCTTTGAATACCTTTTTAAAGTTTTGTAACAGCAGGAAACCCTGGCCATAGGAAGCCAGCAAGGAGAAAACCCTCAGCGGGAATGGAGATGGGGAGGGGGCGACAGCTGGCCTGCTTCCTCCCTCCCCGAAGTTTTAGTGTTGGACTCTGGTTCTCCAGAGGTCCCCGCTCTGGGAGCATTGCCGTGGGTTAACCCTCTACAGGCAGCTATTCTGAGTGCAGATGGCATGTTTGATTTGCTGGGGCAGCAGCCATCACGTGGTATCTCCTCCTTGAAAGTCCCCGGCCTGGTATCATTGCATCTGGGCCTCCTTCACCTCTGTTGACTGAACTTGATCTCATTGCTGTCATATCCCCGACTTTGGGATGGTCAGATGATCTGCCTCTGGGCCTGACTCAAGTTCTCCAGGAAGATGGATATGGTGTATCTCAACACTGACATTTTCCTTGCCAAGGAAAACACCTTCAGCTTGGAGGTAACCCTAGTTGACTCCAGAGTCCTCAGGGCAGGCCGATCATCTCTAGGACTCTGAGTGCTTCCTACCTTCTCTGTGGTCAGTTCATGTGACAATGAAAATATGACTTGAAATGGAAATTCTTCCTCAGTTGGTATATTTCAGCAGCAGGCTCGGGGAGAGACAATTCCTGTAAGATTTTATCCTGAGGGCATCTCTGTCTAGTCACTTTCTGCTTGAAGTGAAATTTCTTCTCCTTTACATCTTGGCCTGGCAACTGTCTGCCTTCATGATTGGCTTGTAGAAGTTGGTGGCTGATGAATGCCTTGTGGGGGCTTTCAGATTCCACAGGAAACCTGAGCTTTGTGAGGGCCTTTTAAAGCTCCATCTTACACACCCAACTTTCTCCTTCCATCAGAATAAATAAATCTTTTATGAGTGCTTTAAAAGATTTTTTTTTAACTTTGGAATTTTGTTTAACGCATGGTAACAGCTCACATTTGTATAATGCTTTTTAGCTTAAAAGTGCTTTTTCATTTATAATCTCATCTGATAAATAATGATAATTATCCCCATTCTGCCCCCAAGGAACTTGTTTCATCTTATTTGTGAGTATGTAGAAAACACTGAGGTTTCATTTGGATTCCGGGTGTTAATTAACACTTAGTATGCTTAGAAAAGGAACCAACTAACGATTATCTAGATTTATTATCATAATATTTAGCATATTGGAATATAGATGAAGAAAAATAATTAGGCATGAAAAATATAGATAAAAGTCAAGATTTTTTTTTTTGATGGAGAAGAAAAGACAGATTAATAATAATCACAAAGAAGGATCATGAAGTTGTTTTTTGAGCTTTAAGAGTCTAAATATTTTTCAAAAACATAAATAGTTATAAGAGGTCAGGCCATCATTCAGGCTTATAGTTTTAAAATGGCAGGTTCCAGGCAGCTCCAGACTTGGCTGATCATTCATTCTTTCAATAAACTATTCAGAACCTTGTTTTTCCATCTGTCTCTTTCTTGGCAGCCTGGAGAAGAGTTTTACTTTTCATGGAGTCCACTGGCTTGGGTTGCAAATCCTTAGGTCTTTGGTGAATAGATACCAACAGGAAATAGTACTGTTGTCCTTTACCTTCAGGGTCCCTGCTTTTTGTAGAAGACATAGTCCTGACCTCTACCTTGTCCAGTTGTCCTCAACACCCTCCATTCTGCCCACCAGGACCTCTTTCCTTCACCCATTCAGCAACCACACACCCACAATACCTATGTCCCTGATTCCTCCCTATTGTCACTTCCTAGTGAGTTCTCAAATTGCATCTTTACATTCATGTTTTCCTTCTGGGTCAAAGCCATCACTGCCACAACCACAGTCCCCTAACTCCTCCTCTCCCTTCACCTTCTTCCCATCCATGACCCAGCTGCAGCCGAGTTCTGTGCAGAAGGCAACTCTGGTCAGTTCCTCCTGCTTAGAATCCTTTCAAAACCCCCCATTGCTCTCAGGTCAGCGGCATGCTAAATGCTTCAGTTGTGTCCAACTCTTTGCAACTGCATGAACTGTACCCCACCAGGCTCCTCTGTCCGTGGGATTCTCCAGGCAAGAATACTGGAGTGGGTTGCCATGCCCTACTCCAGGGGATCTTCCCCACCCAAGGACTAAACTCACATCTCTTATGTCTCCTGCATTGGCAGGGGGGTTCTTTATCACTAATACCACCTGGGAAGCCCTAGGTCAGAGACAAAACTCCTCAGTGTGGCCACCAGGCTGTGTGCTCTGGCCCCTCCCTCTCTGGCTTCATTTTGTACCACACACACACACACATGCGCGCACACACACAGACACACTCTGTCACACTCTGTCTCTCTCTCTCCCTCCTGCCCTCTCTCTCTTTGCCTCATCTCCACGCTCCCTCTTCCATATGTACTGGTTTCTTTCAGCCCTGTTTATACCACTCTGTTCTCTTCTACCCCAGGACTTTTGCACATGCTGCTCTCTCTGCCTGGAACACAACTGAGCACCCAGAGAATGTGTCAACCCTCACCCTGCAGTAGCTTTGTGTTTCCATAAGGAGACACTGAGAGACAGTACTCGTGGGAGTATATATATTAGGCATGTGTACCATCACTTCCTTAGAATTTCAGGGTTCTCCTTGCTTCCTCCTGGATGTGCTGGAAGGACCTCAAACCTACTTAAGAGAACTCTCCCTGGCCTGTCTGTGAACATTCCCATGACCCACTTCAGTGTGAGCCTAGTTGGCTGAACAATAAAGCAGATGGTAGCATACTCAGTGAAGCTGGAGACAGTGTCCCTACTAGAGGACTGGCTAATGTTTCTTATTTTGCATAAAGTTGACTGAGGGAGCAGAGTTTATGGAGGGTATGTGCACATTTCTTGATATACCAAGTAAGTCTCTGGGATGATACCAGGACTGAATCGTTTTGACTTCCCACAGGATTCCTTTCACTAACCTACACTGTGGCTCTTGTATTTCCTCATTGTTAACTGAAACACTTTAGGATGATCCCAAGAGGGGTATGTGGCAATGCTGGTTACCTTGGTAACCAGTATCCTATGGAGGACCTATTTCTGCTTTCAGTAACAGGAAGAATTGTGATTCTCACACTCTCTTGCTTTGTTTTTTATATTATAGAAGCAGTGCCTGAGTCAGGTGATGACTGTATTTTCCTCTTTGCATGGGCTACCAGGAAGCTCAAGATCACATCTTTGGCCAGCTGCCCACAACTGTCAGCTTAAATGCTACATCTCTTCTCTTAGGTTTTAGATTTATTTCCTATTCTCATTCTCTTTTTGCTCAGCATTTTTTATTAGCTCATTCAAAAAACTTTTTTTCCTTCTATAATGTCTGCATATAAACAGTTTTAGATCATTTCTGGAATAAAGAAAGGCATTAAAAATGTACAAATATTAAGTATCATTGTATATATGGCTACTCACCCTCCCCCCGACCCCCCCCCCAGGGGCCCATGGGGAGTCTATCATATGGCAGGCACTGGTCTACATGATCAGATTTACATTATGAAGTTTAAATAAAAGGAAAATGAGGCTCAAAGAGGTTGGATAGCTTGCCCAGAGTCATACATCAGCGCTGGGCTGAGTCTAGCTTCTTAACTGTGCTTCAAATCACTAGCTTAAACTTCCTCCAGTGGAGTGCTTGCCTACCTTAGTGCATTGTAATTGTTTGGCTTCTTGACTTTCTCCCAGATCTGACTGTATTTCAGGAGGACAGTGTTCACACTCGTGTCATATCCCTGGCACTGGGCACCATGTTTAGAGTATAGACGTTCAATAAATATTTGTTGAGTGGGTATCAGCTTAAACTAGGTTTTGGGAACAGTTTCCTCTTATTCCTAAAAGTGGAGTAAGGAACATTTCTAAATTCATGATTCTGAAAATTCCATTTAATTTTTTTTTTTCTGGTGTATAATGGATGTGGAAGTTTTGTGCAGATATAAGAGAACCTTTTTCAATCAGTGTGAGTTAGTCATGGTTTTGCCTTTGTTCAAGGCAGTGGAAGATATGAACATGTGTTTAATCATGTTTGACTTGTCTTCTGGGGACAGGGAAAAAAAGAAATCTTGATAACTAAATTGCACAACACTCAAATTGCACAAATAGGCTCACTGAGAAGGAGATGCCAGTTGAATAAAATGACTTTCGTTGTCTTATCAAAGAGACTCTCTGCAATAGGATCTTCTGCTTTGCAGCTGTTTGGGGTGCAGTCTGTGAAGGCTAATTGTGAATCCCGATCGTGTTGACTCTCTGAGCTCTTGAATTACGCATGTAAAATAAGATGCAGGAAATGATGATTCAATCCTCAGCAGATCACATCCTAAATCCTGGATGCTTAAGGATTGGGTGCTTTTTTCCACCTCTCCTCTTTTTTTACGAAATCAAAAGTGCAGAGAATTATGGTGACCTGCCGATGGTTGCATTGGGAGTCATTGGTGGGAATGGTTTGAGTCTCTTCTGTGAAGATGGGCTTGAGGTTTGCAGCTGGTGCCATCTTGCTTGTGAGCAACACAGTTATGTAATTTTCATGTGCTGAATGAGATCATCCATTAGTGCCCGAAAGTGACAGAAGAGAGTATGCCAGTGCATCCCCAGGTAAACTATGGAGTGTCTCTGGCCCCTTCATCTGTCTCCCTTTTGCAAATTAGTATTGTGGAGGCTAAAGCATGGAGGTGTGGATGGTGTTGAGGAGAAGGTCTGTGTTATGATGATCATTTTTATATTTGGCTTAGGGATTTTATGCTTTTTTTAAACTTTGAAGTAACAGTGGACTCATGAGAAGAGCCTAGATAGTATAGGATTCCTGTGTGCTCTTCACTCAGCTTCTCCCAGTGACCGTATCAGCTACAGTACTGATCTATTGCCATTACCAGGAAAATGATCAGTACGGTTCAGTTGAGTTGCTCAGTCATGTCTGACTCTTTGTGACCCCATGGACTGCAGCACGCCAGGCTTCCCTGTCCATCACCAGCTCCCAGAGCTTGCTCAAACTCATGTCCATTGAGTCAGTGATGCCATCCAACCATCTCACTGTCTGTTGTCCCCTTCTCCTGCCTCAGTCTTTCCCAGCATCAGAGTCTTTTTCACAAGAGTCAGTTCTTTGTACCAGGTAGCCAAAATAGTGGAGCTTCAGCTTCAGCATCAGTCCTTCCAATGAATATTCAGGACTGATTTTCTTTAGGATTGACTGGTTGGGTCTCCTTGCTGTCCAAGGGACTCTCAAGAGTCTTCTCCAACACCACAGTTGAAAAGCACAAATTTTTTGGTGCTCAGCTTTCTTTATGGTCCAACTCTCACATCTATACATGACTACTGGAAAAACCATAGCTTTGACTAGATGGACCTTTGTTGGCAAAGTAATGTCCCTGCTTTTTAATATGCTTTCCAGGTTGGTCATAGCTTTTCCTCCAAGGAGTAAGCATCTTTTAATTTCATGGCTGCAGTCACCATCTGCAGTGGTTTTGGAGCTGCCTCCTAAAAAACATCACTCACTGTTTCCATTGTTTCTCCATCTATTTGCCATGAAGTGATGGGACCAGATGCTGTGATCTTAGTTTTCTGAATGTTGAGTTTTAAGCCAACTTTTTCACTCTCCTCTTTCACTTTCATCAAGAGGCTCTTTAGTTCTTCTTCACTTTCTGCCGTAAGGATGATGTCATCTGTATATCTGAGGTTATTGATATTTCTCCCGGCAATCTTGATTCCAGCTTGTGCTTCATCCAGCCCAGCATTTCCCATGATGTACTCTGCATATAAGTTAAATAAGCAGGGTGACAATATACAGCGTTGACATACTCCTTTTCCTATTTGGGACCAGTCTGTTGTTCCATGTCCAGTTCTATCTGTTGCTTCTTGACCTGCATACAGACTTCTCAGGAGGCAGGTCAAGTGGTCTAATATTCCCATCTCTTAAAGAATTATCCATAGTTTGTTGTGATCCACACAGTCAAAGGCTTTGCCATAGTCAATAAAGCAGAAATAGATGTTTTTCTGGAACTCTCTTGCTTTTTCAATGATCCAGCAGATGTTGGCAATTTGATCTCTGGTTCCTCTGCCTTTTCTAAATCCAGCTTGAATGCTGGAAGTTCACGGTTCACATACTGTTGAAACCTGGCTTGGAGAATTTTGAGCATTACTTTGATAGCGTGTGAGATGAGTGCAATTTTGAGGTAGTTTGAACACTCTTTGGCATTGCCTGTCCTTGGGGTTGGAATGAAAACTGACCTTTTCCAGTCCTGTGGCCACTGCTGAGTTTTCCAAATTTGCTGGCATATTGAGTGCACCACTTTCACAGCATCATCTTTTAGGATTTGAATAGTTCAACTGGAATTCCATCACCTCCACTAGCTTTGTTCATAGTGATGCTTCCTAAGGCCCACTTGACTTCACATTCCAGGATTTCTGGCTCTAGGTGAGTGATCACATCATTGTGGTTATCTGGGTCATGAAGATCTTTTTTGTACAGTTCTTCTGTGTATTCTTGCCACCTCTTCTTATGATATGATACATTGGTATGATACTATTAACTAAACTAAAAGAGAAGATCTGTATTATTTACATGCATATATATGTAGATTTTGGTCATCTGATGAGAACAGCCAGTTCATTGGAAAAGATCCTGATGATGGGAAAGATTGAGGGCAGAAGGAGAAGAGAGCATCAGAGGATGAAATGGCTGGATGGCATCACTGATGCAATGGACATGAACTTGAACAAACTTTGGGAGATGGTGAGGGACAGGGAGGCCTGGTGTGCTGCAGTCCATGGGGTTGCAAAGAGTCAGACATGACTAGGTGACTGAGCAACAACAATATGTGGATGCAATCACTGAATTCTTGCTCTGTACCAACCCCTTTGCATGCTGATACCATTTAAATTCTTGTAAGAACCTGTTGAGGTAGATGCTACCATTGTCCCCATTTTACAGATGGGGAGAGTGAGACACTGGTTAAAAAAACTGCCTAAATGCATGCAGCTAGTAAGTGTGCTGTTGTGATACCACCCTGGAATCTGACTCCAGAGCCTATATTCTTAACCTCTTTTCTCTACTGCCTTCCAGCTCAGTAGTAAAGTTCTTTGGAAGTAGAAGCTTAGATTATAATGCTCCTACTCTTATTGCAGTGATTTACCTCTGGCAGGGGCTTACTACATATTTAGGTTTGTTTGGGCTTCCCTTATGGCTCAGCTGGTAAAGAATCTGCCTGCAATGCGAGATACCTGGGTTTGATCTCTGGGTTGGGAAGATCCCCTGGAGAAGGGAAAGGCTGCCCACTCCAGTATTCTGGCCTGGAAAATTCCATGGACTGTATAGACCTTGGGGTCACAAAGAGTTGGACATGACTGAGCGACTTTCACTTTCACTTTGAATACATGATGAAGTGGGCTTCCTTGGTAGCTCAGCTGGTAAAGAATCCCCCTGCGATGCAGGAGACCCTGGTTTGATTCCTGGGTCAGGAAGATCCCGTGGAGAAGGGATAGGCTACCCACTCCAGTATTCTTGGGCTTCCCTGGTGGCTCAGATGGTAAAGAATCCACCTGCAATGTGGAAGACCTGGGTTTGATCCCTGGATTGGGAAGATCCCTGGGTTGGGAAGACCCCATGGAGAAGCAAACTTCAGTATTCTGGCCTGGAGAATTCCTTGCACAGAGGAGCCTGGCAGGCTACAGTCCATGGGAGTTGAAAAGAGTCAGACATGATTGAGCGACTTTCACTCTCAGGAACTATGCGGTATGACCAGAGTGAATCATTTTTTCCCTCTACATCCCCAGAACTTGGGGATGGCTAAGTCTAAGCCACGAGAACTAGGAATGAAAGATACTAGGGAAAAAAAGGAAGAATGGGAAATAGCCACACTTTGGTTATTGGTCATGAACCACTTGATCTGATACCAGCATCCTAAGCCATGTTGGCAGCAAATTGGGCTCACCTTTCTGGCATTTGCCTAACCCACCACGGAGCTAGGAGCAAACCTAACCTACCGCTATCAGGGCACAGATATCTGTTCATCAGGAGCTCTGAGGTGTGTGAGCTTCAGTAATAGTTAATCCACAAACTATTGTGCTGCATGTACTTGCTTAATTTCTTCATTTTTCTTTGTTTGCCCTTGGTCAACCATGACACAATGTGTGATCCTGAGGAATATATCAACTAATGACAGTCAATATGAGGTCACTCAAAATGGTACCTGGGGATAATGAATAAGGATAGGGGCAGGAACTAAACAGGATGAATTGACTTCAGTCCAGTGGGCCAGACGCTGCTCATCACTCAGGATGAAGGGAGCACTGGGACTAGCTGTAGCTCCCAGGCATCCGGCACAGGACGGTGGCAGCGTGGCAGAGGGAAGCAGCTCTCAGACATGGGCTCACGCCCCAGTGCCCTCGTCGTTAACCAACTGATGAACTTTGAGCAAGTCTCTTAACCTCTCTGACCCTCAACTTTCTCATGTGTAAAATGAAAGGAAGAGTACCTTCATTAAAGATCAACTGTGATAATTGAAAGAAGGCAAATGTAAAAGACCTCGTTCCCTACAGTTTCATTTATATGAAATGTCCAGAAAAGCAAATATATAGAGACAGAGAGAAGATTAGCGTGGGGCTAGGAACAGGAATAGGAATGACTGTAAATGGGTACAAGGTGTCTCCTGGGGTGATGGAAATGTTCTAAAATTGAGTTCTGACGATCATCACAGCTATGTAAATTTACTGATAGCTCAGTTGGTAAAGAATCGCCTGCAATGCAGGAGACCCTGGTTTGGGAAGATCAGCTGGAGAAGGGAAAGACTACGCACTCCAGTGTTCTTGGGTTTCTCTTGTGGCTCGGCTGGTAAAGAATCCGCCTGCAATGTGGGATACCTGGGTTCGATCCCTGGGTTGGGACGATTGCCTAGAGAAGGGAAAGGCTACCCACTCCAGGATTCTGGCCTGGAGAATTCCATGGACTATACAGTCCATGGGGTTACAAAGAGTTGGACACGAATGAGTGGCTTTCACTTTCATGTTCATTGAACTGTACCCTTAAACTGACTGAATTTTAAAAATTTGTAAATTATACCTCAATGCATGCATGCTCAGTCCCTAAGTTATATCCAGCTCTTTGTGATCCCATGGACTGTAGCCCACTAGGCTTCTTTGTCCATAGGACTTCCAGGCAAGAATGATAAGAATGACTTCCAGGCTAGTTTACTACCGCCTCCTTCTCCAGGGACATTTCAAAAAAGCTGTTTTTTAAAAAGTATTCATTGTGAGGCTCAGTGAGATGATGGGAATGGAATGACTTAAGACATTCTGACACTCTCTACATGTGTGCACTATCATTAGCATTTTCAAAACTGGAAGTTGGCTGCTGTCTGAGGCCAGCTGCACAGAGAAAACATTGCTGGGGAGTACCGTTGCACCAACTTGGTAGCCTGGCAGTCTAGCAGACATCCTTGTAGTAAATAAGAATATTGAAAGTTGTCAGTTTCTGGAAGGTAGGGGCTGGCCTTGGATCTGGGTCTCCCAAAGGCCCTCAAAAAATTCCTCCTTCCAGTAATGGCAATCTGTACTTTTGTGGACCAACTGTCCTGCCAAGAATAACTGGAAATATTGGATAAGATATTTTTTAAAATCTATTTAAAGACATCAGTAAGGTACTCAGTGAGGCTCCCAGAAAGAAAGGTCACACAGAGAAGTGAGCCCATAGTTCAATGCTACTTTTCCACTCAAGTTATTGGTTAAATCCAAAGTGGTGGCCGAGAGATTAGGAAGCTAAGAACTTCCTTCACCTCTTGGGGCTGGAGGAACAAAAATTGGAGCTCAGGACAAACAGAAGAAGACCTTGGTAAATAGTAGTGTGTCCAGTAGGGACCTGAGAGGCTATACTCTAGGAGTAAGGGTAAACTAGAAACATATCCGTGCTTACAAAGATAAAGCTGAGCTTCAAATCTCATCAGTCCCTGGTTGGATTAACATGATTTCCCCCTTCCTTAACTGCCTGCCAAAAGCAGAAGCAAAAATCTCCAGCCCTTTCTGGAGAAAAATAACATTATCTAGAATCTCGAATTACCTCAATTTTCAGACAATTTTGGGAATTCAGTAAAAAAACAAACAAACAAAATAAAAACTATACCAAGCATATTAGGAGGCAAAACCACATGACTTAAAACCAGAAGGAAAGGACAGACCGAGGAGTTATTTGAGGGCTTTGTCTTTTGTTTTATTAAGGTTTAATTTCTTAATTCATGTGATTCAAGATTTGCCAGGATTAGAAGCTGTCTCCTCGATTAGCCTAGGTCTAATTTAGCTTTTATAAGATCAACACTATTGAGGTATAATAAGTCGCACCCATTTAAATTTGCTGTTGGATGGATTTTCACAAGTGTATTCATCTAGGTAACCACCATCACAATGAAGATATAGAACATTTTCATCATTCCAAAAAATTCTTCAATATCCTTTTGCAGGTAATCTCTTCATCTTCCCAGTCCCATCAACCATTATCTTCTCTATGTCACTATACATTATTTTGCACTTTATAAAACTTCATATAAATAGATTCATATGGTATGTATTCCTTTGTGTCTGACTTTTTTTTCCACTCAGGATAATGTTTCTGAAACTCATTTCTGTTGTTACAGTTGTCAGTGTTTTGTTATTTTTATTGCTTATATTTCATCATAAGACATGGATTTTAAATAACTATAATTAAGATACATAAGAAATTTGATGACAGATGGAGAATTTCAGCAGAGATCTGGAAACAAGAAAAAAAATCAAATGAGCATTCTATAAATGAAACGTATAATAATAGAAATTAAATATGTGGGTTCAAAAATTAGCAAGTTAGGCATGTTGAAGAGAGAATTAGTGAACTGAAAGATGGGTCAGAAGAAAATACTCAGACCTAAGCACAAAGGGGAATATTGTAAAGTAATTAACATCCAATTAAAATAAATAAATTTATATTTAAAAAAAGAGAAAATATTGAGAAGAATATATGTGAGACATATGGGAGATGGTCTAATAGTTGGGATTTCAGAAGGGGAGGAGATAAAGAGACAAAAGCAACATGCAAAGTGATAATGATAGAGAAATTTCCAAAAATGACAAAAGATGTCAAACTAAGAAGTGCCTTGAACCCCAAATAGAATGAATACAAAGAAAGAATACACCCAAGCACCTCTTAGTAAAACTGGTAAGATCCAGTTCTGTTTCATGGAGGGCTCTCAGTCATTGCTCGTTACATGCATGTATGTGTGAATGAGTTGTGAAGGAAAGGACAGAGGGAAAGAATTAAAAGCGGAAGGAAGATGAGTCGTGGAGCCCAGCTTTCTTTCCCTGACTTGCCATGTGTTGTAGGTAGTTTCCTGGGAAACAGAATCTGAGATGGAAATTACCATGTGGGGAGTTTGTTGATTGCTGCTGGAGTCTACAGCGAGGGGCGAGTAGAGGATGCCAACTGGGCAAAAGGAGAAGCTGGGCTGCGATGCCGTCTCAGTAAAGACCTCGTCAAACCTCACAGGACACTGGAGCTGGGCTGGTGGTGCAGAGAGCTTCTTAATAGGGACAAAGTGTTCAGGTCTTTACATGCCTTCATTGGCCAGTTTTGGTAGCGGACTGTCCTCAAGGAGTGGGGTGTGCTTTGGGCAAGGCTGCTTTCTTCAGCCAAGAGTAGTTGCTAGGTGGAGAATGTATCTTGGGGGTGCCTCGCAGTGTTCATTTGCTCTCTGATACTTCCTTTCATTTCTTTTCCCCATGAAAAAGAAATGATATGGAAACCCAGTGTTCCAAGTTTTAAAGCCTTCTGGAGTTACCAGTTCTTTAACACTCATATAAAATAACTTACACCCTCATACTGTGTGAATGAAGAAAATCCATTTACCTTGTGGGATGTGATGACTGTAGTGCTACTTACCTATTCTGATTTTTTTTTCTGACGCTTTTCTTTTTTTCAGAATTCACCCATTTAATGATTCATCATTGTTAAAATATTAATTAAATCATTTTTGAGATACTTTACTAGGTACTGAAATTCTTTTTTTTCTTAAAAATCCATATGTTATCTGTTGCTGTATGACAAATTATCTCAAAACTTAGTGACTTAAAATGACATATCTTTATTATCTCACAGTTCTATAAGGAATTTTGGAGCAGCTTAGTTGGATGGTTTTGGACAAGGGTCTTTCATGAGAGTGCAAGCAAGATGTTGTTGGAGCTAGAGTCGCATCTGAGACTTGATTGAGATGGTCTTAGTCCATTAGAGCTGCTATAACAAAATGCCATAGACTGGATGGCTCATAAATGAGACGTTTATGTCTCACAGTTTCAGAGAATAGAAGGATCATGGTACCAGCATAATCATTAAGAGGGCCCTCTTCCTGGTTTGTAGCTGGCACTTTCTTGCTGTGTCCTCATGTGATGGAAAGAGCTAGGGATCTCTCTGGAGACTCCTTTTATAAGGCACTTATTCTGTTCATGAGAGGTCCTCTCTCAGGCTTAAGCACCTCCCAAAGGTCCCACCTACTAAACCATCATCCTTTGGCAGTTAGGATCTCAACACATGAATTTGGTAGGTATGAGTTTAGACTGTAGCAGAGGCTGCAGGATCTGCTCCCAAGATGGTGTGCTTAGATGGCTAGCAAGCTGATGCTGGCTTTTGGCAGCAAGACTTCGTTTCTCTCCATGTGTATCTTTCTGTAGGGCTCTTTGAGTGGCCTCAAGACACAGCAGCCTTTGTTTCACAGGAGCTAGTTCCCTTCTCTCCACATCGTGTTGGTCTCTCCGATCTGCTTTGTTCCAAGATGAGCAGAGTAAATTGATGTTTTACTGAAGACTAGAAACTTGGGGATGGACAGGTAATGGAGGAAGGGAAGGGAAAGTGGCAAAGAATGGTAAAGCATTTAGCATTGCTTAGGAGATCATACTCTTCTCAAGGTGCTGGGTCATTGGACATAATTTAACCCGTGTGTCTGAGCTGCTCTTAGATCTTCAAAGCATAGCAAGTTCTTCTAGACAAAAATGGAATATGATGCCTGAACGGGTTGTATAACTGGAGAGAAGGGAAATGCCTTCTCAGCACTCTGGGTGTATTTCACCAGAAGACGAGTGGGTGGTCACCTCTGCTTTTACCCTAAGATTCTTCTCTCTGTAGCAGGTCCACTGAAGTGGGGAACACCCCAGACACCAGGGGTATTCCTGGTGTATGCTGGGTGTTCCTGGTGTGTGTACTGAGTATTTCTGGTCCATATATTTGTGTTCCTGGTGCATATATTGGGTGTTTGTGGTGTGTATAGTAGATGTCCCTGGTGTATATATGGGGTATTCCCAGTATGTATATTGGGGGTGTACCCAAGAGTGTATGTTGAGGTGAGAGGTGAAGAGAATAAAATAAATGTTCTTTTAAAATAAATTTTATCGCCATTGCAACCACTGTTAACAAATTCAGGCCAAGTCTTGGCATGTCAGAAAAGATGTCAGGACAGGAAGCAGACAGCAAGTGTTTCCACACTCCCATATTAATAGAAAGATAACACTCAGAATATCCAAGTAAATTTCAGAGGCAGTGGTGACATTTCCAGAATAAACATTAGTTAAACACTTATGAACGACCGTCAAAATTATTTCATGGGTGTAAATTAAAAGCCAGCCCTGTAATGTTGATTCATTTTCCTCTCCCCAAGTTCCCACAGTTGAATGCAAAAAAGTATGACAGGAAGATATTAAGCGACCTTTCTCCACATGGAGATGTCAGTTGCCTTCCCTTTTATCATCTATGAGGTTCCTTTTTCAACAGGATCTATCATTTACTCCTAATAGTGATATTAAATTCACATTTTATCAGATGATGAACTAAAGTTCTGAGCGGCCCACCCAGGGAGAAGTATTTCAGAGAGTTTTAGAGCTTTTTTTTTTTTTTTTAATCCAGCCTGAACAAGTCCAGTCAATTCTGTTATCCATTTGTAATCTTTATTCTGTGTCTTATGCATAGATCAGGTTTTCTCCAGATTTTTACAGCTTTTTATTTTAATTACAAAAAGTAATTTATGTTATTACAACAAATTCAAACAAACCAAGTGTATCACATAAAAAGGTCTCAAGTTCCACCATCAGGATATGTCCACATAAACCAGTCTGTGTCTATCCTTCCTGAATTTTTTTTCTATACATATAGTGAAGTGAAGTCGCTCAGTCGTGTCCAACTCTTTGCGACCCCATGGACTGTAGCCCACCAGGCTCCCCCATCCATGGGATTCTCCAGGCAAGAACCCTGGAGTGGTTGCCATTTCCTTCTCCAGAGGATCTTCCCTACCCAGGGATTGAACCCAGGTCTCCCACACTGCAGGCAGACGCTTTAACCTATACATATAGTAGTATTCTATTTTAAAAATGTATTGACAGTTTGTATATTTTCACTTAATGTATCAAGAACATCTTTTCACATTATCTGTATATGTCCATGCTTTTAAAGACATAATATTTCATACTTTGGATACAACATAATTTATTTGCTTCCATATTTTTTAAATTTGAGGACAGTTGATTTGTAATATTATATTGGTTTTGGGTAGACAACATAGTGAATTTGATATTTTTGTAGATTATACCTCATTTAAAGTGATTATAAAATATTAGCTGTATTTCCCTGTGCTGTGCCTTAATTACATCCTCCTATCTTATTCATTTTATATCTAGTATTTTGTACCTCTTCATCCCCTTATCCTATCTTGCCCCTCCCCAACCCCCTCCTCGTTAATAACCACTGGTTGGTTCTGTGTGAGTCTGTTTTATTATTAAAATTGTGCCCATATTTTACCAAACTGCTGTTACTGCAACGTCTCATATGCAGCTCTCTTAGCATAATGTTCATTGTTTAGCCTGTCTCAGAACACAGAGTCTAAGGCAAGGATTACGTGCTAATGCTTTGTTTGGGTGGTGCAATCCCAGGGCATCAAGAGTGAGAAATAAAGGAAGAAGGAGGAGCGATGCCATCCTGGCCAGTGGTCCACTGTGAGCCACACAGAAGCACCACGTCACTCGGCAGCTGTGTCTGCTCTTCCATGTGGAGTGTCCCAGGACAAGCTGGGCGGAGAAACTGTACCTCAAGAGCTGACCACTCAGGGGAGGAAGGGAGACAAAATGCATCTGCCCACCGGCCTCTCTCAGCCTGTCTTCCAGTGGTCGCGGTTCAGCCTGCAGTGCATTAAGCCTCCCACCCTTACAGGTTGTCTTTCAGCCCATTTGGTAGCTGCTCAGAGGCCAGATCCCCTGCCTCATGGGATGGTGGTGTTTCTTCTTTCTGTTTAATTTATTTTGTTGACGTATAGTTGATTTACAATGTTTAAAGGAAGAAGGAGGAGCGATGCCATCCTGGCCAGTGGTCCACTGTGAGCCACACAGAAGCACCACGTCACTCGGCAGCTGTGTCTGCTCTTCCATGTGGAGTGTCCCAGGACAAGCTGGGCGGAGAAACTGTACCTCAAGAGCTGACCACTCAGGGGAGGAAGGGAGACAAAATGCATCTGCCCACCGGCCTCTCTCAGCCTGTCTTCCAGTGGTCGCGGTTCAGCCTGCAGTGCATTAAGCCTCCCACCCTTACACGTTGTGTCTTTCAGCCCATTTGGTAGCTGCTCAGAGGCCAGATCCCCTGCCTCATGGGATGGTGGTGTTTCTTCTTTCCTGTTTAATTTATTTTGTTGACGTATAGTTGATTTACAATGTTGTGTTAATTTCTACTGTACAGCAAAGTGATTCCATGATACATAGTTACACCGTCCTTTACATATTCTTTCCCCTCACGGTTTACCACAGGATATATAGTGTCAAATAAACTCATACTTCTATAAAATGTATTACTAGAAGAATTGTTCATTCAAAGGTTAGGTGCATATAGAATTTTGATAGATTCCAATGAATTTCTTTCTAAAACGGTCCTACAGATTTGTAGTCTCATAAGAGAGCATGAGAATCATTTCTTACACTTTCATCAACTCAGGATACTGTCAGTCTTCATTGAGGTTTCCAACTTGATAGGTGAAAATGGTTTTTATTTCACCTGTGATTATTTAATTATTGGTGAGGTTAAACATTTCTTTCATAGACGTATTGGTCATTGTTTATTTTTTTCTGTGAATTGCCCATTCATATGTCTTGGAACGACTTCAACTTTTCTATTTTCTAGCAAGTTCCTGGATGCTTTTTCTAGGGAGTATAAATGCATTTAATTATTGCTCAAAAGGACCCTAGAGAAAGGAAAACTTCTGCCAAAAAAGAACTGCAAAGTCAAACACAAATGTGATTTTTTTCGTATTATTATTGTGGTAAAATATATGTAACATAAAACTTACTATTTTAACATTTTTTAAGTATACAGTTCTGTGGCATTAACCATATTTGCACTGCTGGGCAACCATTGAGTTCAGTTCAGTCGCTCAGTCATGTCCGACTCTTTGCAACGTCATGAATCACAGCATGCCAGGCCTCCCTGTCCATCACCAACTCCCGGAGTTCACTCAGACTCACGTCCATCGAGTCTGTGATGCCATCCAGCCATCTCATNGGGATTTGCCTGTGTGGGCGGGGCTGGCCAGGTGCAAGCAGATGGCAGAGCAGGAGGCAGGGTTGCTGCAGGCCCCAAGGGGCAGGAATGGGCAGGGCGGGGCCCAACCGGGATTGGGAAAGGCTTCTTGGAACCAATGGGTGGGCCATCGACCTGAGGAGTGCCTTCTGTGGGGGTTGCAGCATATGTGGAGGCTCACAAAGGGGATGGACTCTGGTTTGATCTTCAAAGGGAATATGTAGAGGTTGGAGTGGAGGTCTGGCGGGTGTGGGAAGAGGCTCACACTTTGAGTTTGGGTACAACAAACACACACAGAGCACTAGCGAAGGATGTTTACACATCCTTATACAATTTGCATGGTGCTGTCACTGTAGAACTTCAGGGCAGTGGGCAATCCACACAGACTTCCTAGAGGTGACTTGAGCTAGGTCTGCACAAATGGGCACTGCTGGGAAAAGTTAGAAGGATATTTCCAATGAAGAGGATGACAGCCCCTTCCGAAGATGGTGAGGAGGCAGAATTCATGGAGGCAGGGCCCTCCGATGGCTAAGGGATGAGCAGAAAATCAGAGAGTAAGAACCAAGTCCTTTTTTGTCTTAGATTTTAGGCATCTTTCTAGTAAAGTGTGTATACAGTGTGGTTAGGACTAAGCCAGACAAAGATGAATAATTCTATCAGTAATAATAACCAAGAATGTGAAGCGTTTTGTAGAGCATTTTGGGAGTCCAGGAACCCCAATGCCTAGCTTCAGACTCCCCTCCCACTCGAATTGTGATACGGGCATCCCAGGCTGAGCCCCACCTCTGCCTCTGTGTCTGTCTAACTAGCCCTGGAGTCCAGGCTTCCTCCAGATTCCTCTGCACGCAGGGAGTGCTGTGCTCTTGAGTTAACTCGGGCCCATGAGTTCTACCTCAGCACTCGGTCACTTCCGTCCCGCACCTGGAAATGTTCTGGACGGAGTCTTTAGGCTGCAGCTACAGATGAGGAAGCTGAGCCTGGGGGGAGGGGTAACTGCTCCCTTGAAATGCTGCAGCACTTGCCAGGTATGGAGGGGAGGGTGGTGCAGCCTAGAGTGGGGTGCGGGGGTCCCAGACTTCCTGGGTGGGTAGGTGGGTATTTCCTGGTGCTGCCTCCTCTCTGGAGAAGAGGAGGGTGAGGCTTGGAGCTCAGACTGGAGGAGCTAGAATGGGGGCTCTGAGCCCCACCTCTGCCTCTGTGTCTGTCTAACTAGCCCTGGAGTCCAGGCTTCCTCCAGATTCCTCTGCACGCAGGGAGTGCTGTGCTCTTGAGTTAACTCGGGCCCATGAGTTCTACCTCAGCACTCGGTCACTTCCGTCCCGCACCTGGAAATGTTCTGGACGGAGTCTTTAGGCTGCAGCTACAGATGAGGAAGCTGAGCCTGGGGGGAGGGGTAACTGCTCCCTTGAAATGCTGCAGCACTTGCCAGGTATGGAGGGGAGGGTGGTGCAGCCTAGAGTGGGGTGCGGGGGTCCCAGACTTCCTGGGTGGGTAGGTGGGTATTTCCTGGTGCTGCCTCCTCTCTGGAGAAGAGGAGGGTGAGGCTTGGAGCTCAGACTGGAGGAGCTAGAATGGGGGCTTCAAGGGGCAGGGGGCTGGCCAGGGGTCTGGTCAGGGTGAGGCTCTGGCCCTCCTGCCCAAGAACTGGGACTGTGTGTGTGTGTCTGGGGGGAGCGGTTCATGTGTGCATGTGTGTGAGTACATGTGTAACAATGGGCAGTTTTCATGTGTGCAGATTGTGTGTTGGAGCCACCTTGCGGGGGGTGCGTGTGCACTTGTACTCCACACATGTATGTGTTTATTTGTTTACGTGGGCAGACCTGCTGAGGGCTCTGTGAGTGTGGGTGTGTGGCTGTGTGTGGCTCAGCATGTGCGGGGCGTGTGATTCCTATGCATTTGTATGTCTGTACACGTGTGTGTGTTCTAGTGGGATGACTGTGTGTGGATACACATGTGTTTGAGTCAGCACGTGTGGGGCTGAAGTGACTTGCTAAGGTTAAAGCAGAGCAGACTTCCAGAGGTGGGTCCCTAATGGACAGCTGTGTATTTTTCGAAAGCGGAGCCCACCTGGGGGAGGGGCCGTAGGCGGGACATCCACTTCGATCCTGACTGCCCCAGCTCTAGCTCGCTGGAAACCACCAAGCAGATTCCCAATGGCACCCCCTCCCCACTGCTCCCACCGCCCTGCCCCTGCAAACTGGACCAGAGAGCCTGGGAGCCGCGATGTGTAGCATGCAGTGGAAGAAGCGCCCCCAGGAAAACGTGAGGAGGTGGGGTGCCAGTTCAGGGCCTGCCTGTCCCATCCTTTACTGGCTACTTGAGCTGTGTGACCCCAGCCTCGGCTTCCTTGTGTGTAAATGAGGCTGATGCTAGAAGCTTCTGCCATGAGTACCTGCAGGAATCCAAACGGACAGGGCTTACAAGGGATCCAGGCCTGGCACGTGTAGGGGGTCACCCGGTGTGAGCCGTGGCCTGGTTGTTATTGTTGACAGCAGTAATAACAGCTAGCCCTTACCCAGCGCTCCCCATATGCCAGGGCCTGATTTTAGCTCGGAATGTGTGTTGGTTCATTTAATTCTCTCAACAGCTGCATGGGGCGGTGCTGCTCTTATCCCCATTTCGTAGATGAGGAAACTGAGGCTTGGAGGCGGTGAAGGGATGTGTCCAGGACCACACAGCTGGCAAGTGGATCAGAGCCCAGTCCGGCTGCCCGTGTGGCCTTGCTCTTGACCGCCCTGCTGTCCTGTGTTCCAGCGTTGCGGCATCTTTAGGACTGCTCCATGACAGGTTTTTTTTTCCCTGAGTGACCTTTTGGAAATTGAGTTGTCTTAAAAAGGCCCCAGGGCCACTCAGGGCTTCAGCACAGAGCCCGGCGGAAGGCCCATTAGGGAGCAAAGGAGCTCTCACACCAGCTGTGTGACAAGAGTTGGCTGCCCTGGGCACTGGGGCTCCCTGTGGCTTTGGAAGGTCAGGAAGGGTCTCTTCCCTGCTCTCTTCTGCAGGGGCTGCAGGAAGGCCCTCCCCAGGTGCTTGTGGTCCTGAGACAGGGAGGCTGTGATAGAAGATGGTATCCTCTGTGCTGGGACACAGGCTTCCTGAGCCCCCGTGTGGGTCCCGGATCTGAGACCCAGGCTCAGGGATGTGATGTGGCAGTTCTAGTGGCCCAGTCTCTCCAGCCCTGCCCTTCCTGTGTTTGACGTCACCTCTTTGTCTCAATGGGCAGTTGCCCATCTCCACAGAGCCTCATGAATACACATAAACTCCTGTTCATTCCTCAAAACCCCAACTGTGTATCCTTTCTTTTACCTTTCTGGAGAGAGTGACTCTGGCCCATTTAATGACTCCCTTGTACACCTCATGTACCTTTCCTGCCTGAGCGTACTAACCTGCCATCACTGCTTATGACTAACTGCCCACTAGCCTCAGTTTATTGCAAACAGAGGCTGATGTTATTCGTTTTGTTTCATGCCGTGGTGCTTAATACAGAGAGGCTGCTCAAGTGTTTGTGGAAGCGACCCTGTCCTCTCGCCACCCTATACCCAGCCCTTCCGGTCCAGCTAGGGAATTCGTCTATCTTTGGTCCCCCATAGCTGACAGTTTCTAGCTTTGTGATGTGACCAGGGCTGGCGTGGTCTGTGGTAACTGCCAGATGGGTACCTGCCACAACTCAAAGAAGGTGTGGGACCTCAGTCTAGGGGAGGCACTGGATAGGACCAGCTCTTGTCTTTCTCCCTTCTTGGAGCCTAGAGATCAGAAGAAAGACTTCTTATACTATTTTCCTGTGCCTTAGTTTCATCATCTGTAAAATGGAGATATTTGTATCTCCCTGACTCCGTGTTATGTGTGATTCAGATACTACTAATGCATGCCGTGTACCCAGTGCTTGACTCATAGTAGGTAGGTTCTCAATGAAATGGCCATCATGAACGATAATCATCTGCACCCCCTGCCCCTCCCACCAAGATTTTCTGGCCCCCAGCCACACTCTGAGGCTGGTGCTCTCAGGGTTCTGGCTTTGCACAAAGCGGGCCGAGATCAGGCTTGTTCTTGGGTGGGCTGGGCCCAGGGCTCTAGGCAGAGCCGTCCTCGGCGCCAGCTTGAGCCCACCTACATACCTGCCCCCTGGCACGGGGGCTGGGGGAGGGGTGAGGCTGGCCCTCAGCACGCCTCCTCACTGCTGTGACACCTGGGCCTCCAATTCTGTTGTCAGCCATGTCCTCTGGGGCTCTGGGTCACCCCTTTATGGTGGGTCTGGATTGGGGGTCACTGGGGGGAGGCTTTCGATCTGGTGATGGTGAGTTGCTTGGTCTGTCCTGCCTGTCCATGCCGAGTCCTGGCTGGTCTCCCTGAGTTGGGCTGAGGCATAAGCACCCAGCCTGTCCTGGGTCACAGGAGGGTCTCAGGTCTCCCACGTGTGCACTGTGGGCACCCCGCTTTCCATCTGATAGAGACATCCCCCGAAACCACCTTTCCCAGCTCTGTGCCCAGCCCATCCCCCAGCTGGCCCAGGCAAGCGGGCCCTGTGGCCCAGAACTGGGGGCCTGGCATGGACACAACATGTCCTTTATGGTCAGGGTCCAGCCTGTTGAATTCGCAGTCACTTAGCCCTTTCTGCCATACGTTCCTGTTTTCCTAATAAGTCCTGAGTTGTGAGTGGGGAGGGAGGCGGGGAGCTCCAGGGCAGCTCAGAAATAGTCACATGATTGTGAAATAGAAGAATCCTAGAAAGGGTATCTTCCCTGTGCCTCTATCTCGCCCTCTCTCCCCCGCCTCCTCCCCCTTCACTGGCGGCACCAGCTCCGAGGTAATTGGAGACACCCAGCCGGCTTCCAGGCTTCCAAGGCAGAGGAAGGCATCTCGAGGCCTGGCCGGGGATCTGTGCCCACCCCAGGCCCTGGGTGGGGGGGTCGCGTCGAGCTGGGGGCTTCGGGGGAGCCGGCACCAGAGAACAGGGTGTGTTTGTTCGAATCGAAACTTGGTGGGCTTGCCAGGGCTGCTGTGGGGATGCTCAGGCCTCTCTGTGTTGGTCTGCAGCCCAGGGAGGGCTGGCGAGGGGGACC
>SJXQ01011783.1:291987-317505 GCA_006408695.1 Aepyceros melampus | reverse complement strand
GGGACCTTCCCCGCCCCCCCACCCCCACCCCTGGGGCCTGGATGGGCGTGCTGGGCTGGGCAGCTGCTTGGTGTTCCAGGAGGAGGCCTCTATTTATAATCTGTTCTCTCTGTGTGTGTGTGTGCGTGCGCCTTGGGTGTCTTTTTTTTTTTTTTTTTTAATTCTTCCTCTTCTCCGTCCCCCTGCAGAAGAAGGCCGAGGCTGCACATCGGATTCTGGAAGGCCTGGGGCCCCAGGTGGAGCTGGTGAGCTGGGGAACAGGGTGGGGTGCTCTGGGAAGCGGGGGGTAGCAGGAGAGGTGGACGGGGCGGCAGGTGGGTGTGGAGGCAAGGAGGAAGTTGTCTGTTGCCAAGCTGCCCTGTCCTCTGGAGGAGGCAGGAAATCCACCCTCTGATAAGAGGGACAGGCAGATAACAGTGGGCAGGTGGGCCGGGCTGCGCTGGGTGCGAGGTGGGGGTGTGTCAGTCCTCCGGCTCTGCTCCCAAGCCCGGCCAGTTGAGCTGCAAGATTGACCAGTTGGAGTCCAACCCGTGCGGTCTGGCTGATGGCAGAAAGGCCATGCTCCGGGCCGGGTGATCTGGGTTCAACTCGCAGGTCTGTTGCTTCCTAGCTGTGTGACCCTGAGCAGGTGTCTTAATCTCTCTGTGCCCTGTTTTCTCATCTGTAAACTGGGACGAATAATCGCACATGCCCATTAGTGAAGATGAGCCGTACACCTTTTTGTCAAGCCTTGAACACACCACCCCTTAGACAATAAGGGTGGAGGGTTAGTTGTTATTGTTACCACTGTCAGTGTCATTTTGCTGACGAGAAGATGCCACATCAGCAGCAGAGACTGGAAGCAGACCAGGCCTCTTCTCTCACCTGTCACCCTCTGTGTCACCAAGGATAGGAAGCACAAGAGCGCAGAAACTCCCGGCTGGTGGCTTTGGAGTCCTGGGAGAGATGACCAGAGCTCCCGCCTGCCCGGGACCCATGTCCCATGGCGGGGTGGGTGCAGAGATGGGGGGCACAGCACGGGGAACACGCCTGCTGGATGGTGTGAGGGTCTCCTCATGTGTGTACTGGCTGGGGGGCAGAAGTAAAGTTTTACGCATTCGGAGCCTAATTTTAAACTTGGCCCCATCTTGCGTTTGCCGCGTGGCCTTGGGAAAAGGACTCGGTTTTCTCATCTGTGAAATGGGGACACTGTAGATCTTGATGAGGGACCAGTGAAGTCGTGCGCGGTAAAGGCTCGCCCGCACAGCACCTGGCCCCCGGCAGGCACTCGGTGTTGTGGTCGCCTCGGACGGTGGAACTTTTGTCCCTGGAGTTTTTTCTGCAGTGACAGCTGCTCCCCAGCCTGGGGGGCCGGCTGCGGATGGGCCACTGTGGAGCTGTGAGCAGCTGGCCTCTTCCTGTCCCCAGGTCCTCGCAGGGGGCAGAGCCAGATGGGGAGTTCGGTGGGGTAGGGGCTCCTATGACTCAAGGACAGAGCCCAACGCTCCTCCTGCGGTGGGTGACAAGCTCCCAGCCTGAGCTCTTGCTTCCCGTTGGGCATGCTTTCTGAGATGTCTCTCGCAGCCTCTTTTTAAAAAAGCTTTTAAGTAGCTTTATTGAGACGTAATCCACGCGCCATACAATTCTCCCATTTAAAGAGTACAATTCAGTGGCTTTTAGTACGTTAGCAGATGTGTGTGAGCGTCTCCACAATTGACTTGAGAACATTTCACCGTCTCAGAAAGAACTCTGTTCCCTGAACTATCACCCCCTTATCTTCCCCCGCCTCGCCTCCCACCCCTCTCCCGCCAGCCACCAGTCCACTTTCTGTCTCTCTGGATTTGCCTGTTCTGAACATTTCTTATCAGTGGGATCAGACAACACGTGGCCTTTTGTGCCTGGCTTCTCTCGCTCAGCTTCCTGTTCTTAAGTAGTAGCTTGTGTCTTGGTTGCCTCGCTCCTTTTTATGGCTGAATTGTATTCCATTGTACAGATGGACTGCATTTAGTTTATCCATTTACCCGTTGATGGCCTTTAGGTAGATTTTGCTTTTGGCCATTATAAATGAATCACTGTGGACATGAACGTACAGATTTCCATGTGGATACGTGCTTCCCTTTCTCTTGGGTGGATATCTAAGCCTGGACCTGCTGAAAGTGAAAGTGTTAGTCCCTCAGTCGTGTCTGACTCTCTGTGACCCCACGGGCTGTAGCTGCCAGGCTCCTCTGTCCATGGGATTCTCCAGGCAAGAATACTGGAGTGGGTTGCCATTCCCTTCTCTAGGGGATCTTCCCGACCCAGGGATTGAAGCCGGGTCTCCCGCATTGCAGGCAGATTCTTTTCTGTCTCATCCACCCAGCTGGATCATATTCATTCTGTGTTTAACCTCTCGAAGAATTAATCGCCAGATGATTTTCAAGAGTCACCCCACCATTTTCCATCCCCATCAGTCAGCCGCTGCTCACCTTGGTTTCCCCTTTCTTGCCAGGGCAGCTCCAGGACTAGATTTGGCCCCTCAACCATTTCTAGACCTGGAGGCCCTTCCTTTCCCCTTTCCTCACTTAATTACTCCCGGGGGCTCCTGAGTAGGCGGTGAGGACCTAAAGGGAGATCTCTGGGTCTGGAGGCCTGAGGAATTCTGCCGAGAGCAGCAGGGTGTCTGTGGGGCTCACAATCTCAGTGACTCTTTCCTGGGTCTTTGGGGGTGAGGATGCCGTCCTCTGCTTGAGATTCTCAGAGAGGAAGTTCCCTCAAGGCTGGTGGCACAGGAGGCGGGGGTCTGGAGTGACTTGTGGGGCTGCGCGGCTGTCACTGGAGTCCTCTTGAAGTCCACAGGCTCTTGGCTCGGTGGCTTTTGGGGGGCTGGAGAGGGGGCTCACGCTGACAAAGCACCAAGTCAGGCCTTGTGGAGACGTCACCATCCATCTTCCAGGTGAGGCTCAGAGAGGGCAGTGCTGTGCCCAGAGTCACACAGTAGGAGATGAGGTGGAGAGGTGTGCTGAGCCCGGGGGTTGCCACCAGCCAGTTCCTCACAGGCCTGCCCTCTCTCTTGGTGCCAGAAGGCCCGAGTGGCCAGAGGCGTCCTCCAGGCAGAGGCAGCTCAGAGGCACACTCTTTGCAGAGAGCTGCTTTGTGCCACCCGGGAGTCCTGTCTCAGGCTGGGAAGGGGGCTGGTGCTGCTGACCCCAGGTCTCAGGTCACTGGGCAGCACCACTGGGGAGTCCAGTTCCCTGGGGGTCTCTCCCATCTGCACCCAAGGAGCAGTCAGCCAAGGAAGACAGTCACCTGCGGGGAGTCCTGGGCCCTGCAGAGACGTGCGTGGGCAAGAGAGATAATAGTGAGGGTGGCTCCGAGCAGGGCCCTGCGGGCTTGGCCCTCCACCTCTGCACCCTGGGGACCAGGCCTGGCCCAGAGGAAGGGGCAGCCCAGCCCCCACCTCCTCTCCATACTGCTCTGAGTCACTGGTTTCCTTCCTGTTCAGAGGTGTTATTTTAAGAATGCGGTGTCACCAGAGGACCGAGGGCCAGCACTGACACTTCGTTTCTGGCACCTCGTCCACCTGGTTCTTCTCGAAGAGGAGCCCCGTCCTTCTCCCCAAGACCTAGCTCCTCTTTCTTAGTCATTTCTGTCCCAGGCTTTCCAGTCTGGCACATCCTGCCCTGTGTACACTCTTTCTCCCTCCTTACTCGGCTGCGCCCCCATTTCTAGAGGAGGAGATACAGGCGTGGAGGAGGTGGGCCTTCCTATCCATACCCCAGCCGCTCCCCCACTCCCGCCCCGCCTTGCTTCTCTGGGGTCTGGGCCAGGGATTTCCCTGCCTAAACCTTTTTTTTTTTTTAAGTTTATTATTATTATTGGCTGCGTTGGGTATTTGTTGTTGTGGGCAGCCTTTCTCTAGTTGCGATGCGCGGGCTTCTCTCGTTGCGGAGCACTGGCTGTAGGCGCACGGGCCTCAACAGTTGTGGCAAGCAGGCTTAGTTGCTCCGCCTGTGGAATCGTCCCGGACCAGGGATTGAGCCTGTGTCTCCTGCACTGGCAGGTGGATTCTTAACCACTGAACCACCAGGAAAAGTCCACCTCTTTGGTCTTGTGTCGCCCTGGCAACAGGGGAAACCTGGGCAGTAGCAGAGAAAGCTGCTGTGGGTGTGAAGGCCAAGGTGGCCTCATGGCCTCTATATTAAAGGACATGCCTCCCAGGACAGAGCAGGTGTTGCCTGGCCTTGTACAGCCCCCTGCAGGTGGTGAGGAGGGGTGAGAACCCCCACCTCTGGCCCTGCCCCCTCCCCCCAGCAGTGTGCCAGCCAAAGATGCCTTGTGATCCTTCCTTACTCCCATGACAGGGCAGCGAACAGCCTCCTGAGGCCAGAGTGTTTCCCACCCAGGTCTTTTTACCTCAGTGCCCAGCGAGTGCCTCCTTGGAGGACAGCCCCTCTGGTTAGAAGCAGCACACCCCATGGTGTTCTCTGATTTCTTCCCGGCCTCTTGCTGAAGGCCACCTGGGGCAGCAGAGTGTTGTGTCCTTGTCTCATCCAGCAGGGCCAGAGGGTGAAAGTGATCCCTCCCCTGCAGGTTTGGCAGGTCAGAGGCGGGCTGGGACCCCACTGCCCTCCCGGAAGTCCGTCTCCTCTTCTCTGGCCCATCCCACCTTGTAGAAGTGGGCCACCCCCCCGCTTCTCACCCCCAGCCCATCACTGGCACCGGGGGTCTCTCTATGTTGTCCTTCAGCCCCTCCTGGCCTCCTGAGACTGTGGAAACTGCCATCTGTAAAACCAAAAGACGGCAGTTGAGTCGCCAAATCTGACACTTCTGGGCTTCTCGAAAGCCCTATAAGGTAGTTCCTATTTGCTCTATGCCCATCTTCCAGACGAGGATGTTGAGGCCCTGATTGTTGAAGGCATATGTCTGACAGCAACGGGAGCGCCGTCGCTTAAATTGGGACCCATCTGCTCCCCGAAGTGAACATGTAAGGCGTGCCCACTCCTGCCAAGCTGGCGTTTTATTAGCTTGTGGAGAACATAAAAGACCTGATGCAGAGTCAGCCGGGATTAAGCACAGCATTTAATGCCCTGGAATTCAGTACAGGCATCTTTGTAGGACCCTTGCCATCCTGAGATGTGGGCCGTCAATCGTGTGCAGTAACATGTTAACCTTCTCTGGTTGGGAAGTTCTGCGCTGAGTCTGACTGTGGTCTCTCCTGCTGCCCTGATGTTCAGATACACAGAGTAGGGGGGCGGAAACCTCCTCGATTAGAGCCAAGCACCTGGAAGAGCAGCTGACCCAGCGTGGGGGGAGATGGCCTGTGCCAGCCATGGGGCAACGTCTCCATCCTGGGGAGAGTAGCTGAGCTTGGGGCCTGGAACTGCCTGAGGAATGGTGAATTGTCCTCAGCCAAGGCTGTCCACAGAGAGTAAGAGGCCTGTCCCAGGGGAAATGACAGATTGGACCTGTGCCATGATGCTTGGGGATGGTCCCCATCAGCTGGGGTGACGTCAGGAGGTGTGTTCAGCTCCCTCTTCAGGGGCTGGTTCAAGGGCGGGGCCTGATATACCATCCTGCCTCACCCTAGGGCCCTACCTCGAGGCTTCAGGACACCACATCTCCGTCTTTGCCCAGCCTGACCCATCACCCTCTGTACCTGAGGCTTGTACCACCGTCATCCATGGCTGCCTGTATGGGTGTGTGAGACAGAGAGAGGGAGGGAGGTGAGGATAGGAAGAGAGGCCAACACAGAGAGAGACACACAGAGACGTGCAGAAGGAGACACACAAAGAGGCGTGCGGGCAGAGAAAGGGCAAACCCCTCCCTCCAGGGCTGGAGCCGAGAGGTGGGATTCAAGTGTCAGCTCATCTCTTACCAGCCAGAGGCAACTGTTTTGATCTCTCAGAGACTAGATTTTCTCATCTGTAAAATGGGGATGGTAATTGTATCAGTCAGTAACTGCTGTGTAACAAACTGCCCCAAGATTTAAACAAGTTGATATTTCCCACAAGTATAGAAGTCAGCTGAGCAATTTCTCTTGATGTGGGCTCGGCCCACTCCCATCTGTGGGCAGCTAGAAAATCAGCTGGTGGTTCTAGCTTTTGGCTCGGATGGTTCTAAGTTTTTGGCTAGTGCTGCTACTTCCGTGCCAGCTTCTTGCCTCCAGCAGGCCAGGCTACACTTGGTTCCTTGCCGGTGAGGGGCAGGGGGAACAGGCGAACAAGAGAGGAAGAAAGAGCAGAAAGGCTTCATCTGCTTTCACAGTTTGCATCTGTCCCATTGGGGCTTCCCTGGTGGCTCAGACGGTAAAGAATCTGCCTGCAATGCAGGAGACCCAGGTTTGGTCCCTGGGTCAGGAAGATCCCCTGGAGGAGGGCATGGCAACTCACTCCAGTATTCTTGCCTGGAAAATTCCATGGACAGAGGAGCCTGGCAGTCAACAATCCAGGGGGTTGCAAAGAGTCAGACACGACTGGGCGACTAACAAGCAAACAGAAAAACAAAACATTGGGTGTGGATGGATACAAGGTGGACAGGAAAAATTGCTTCCATGAATATAGTCACGGCACCCTGATGGTGATAATGATCCTGATACTTCTTGGGCCTCTCAGTCTTCCAGACAGGCCTGAGGGCTTTGCATTCATTATCTCGGTGGATCTTGACAACAACTCTCCGAGTTTAACCCCATTTACGGATGAAAACCTGGGGCACAGATGTGCTGAAGTCGCTTGCCCAGAGACTTACAGCTGGAAGATGCCAGGGCCGGGATGTGAGCCTGGTGGTTAGCCTTTAACTGCAGCCCTGCCGTCCAGGAGAGAGAGCACACAGCCTCTAGCTCAGCTCTTGCCCCATCGCAGACACTGCAGCGACTTCCTCCTTTTGATCTGCACACTTGTTGTTGTTGTAATGTGGACCCAGTTCATTCATTTCTCACAGCCTTCGAGGAGTAAACGAGTCCTGACTTCCTTATTCCTTTTCCTGAAGGTGGATACTCAGCTTGCTTCTTTTTAAAACGTTTTTGGCCGTATCGTGCAGCGTGTTGGATCTTGGTTCCCTGACTAGAGATTGAACCTGTGCCCCCTGCATTGGAAGTGCGGAGTCTGAACCACTTGGCCGCCAAGGAAGTCCTGGCTTGCTTCTAACGTGCTGCTGTTATCAGTGGGCCTTCCGGGCATTCTGGGGCCCATCTCCTGGTGGGACACAGTGCCTGTTTCCAGGGCGCCTGCGGGAGGGGAGGGGGTCCTCGGGCACACTTCCCTTCACATCTCGGGGCCACAGATACCTGTGTATGTTTCCATCGGCTGTACGCACGCCTTCCTGTCTCCCCACGTCTTCGCCAACCCTTGGCACTATTGGGCTGTTTTCTCTTCTGCCAGTCCCTGGTGGTGGCAGGGGATGTCACTATGTTGGGCAGTTTTCTCTGTTCAAGACCGTTGCTGATTTCAGCTCACCTGGGAGGTGTGTGCTTGCCTTGGGTGCTCGTGCCAGCACTGCCCTGTGTCCCGCAGAGCAGCCACGGTGGCCCCAGGGGAGAGGGCCACAGTACCCATCGCTGTGCCCAGAGGGTCACAGTCTGTTCCTGGCTGGGGCTGTGGGCTGGGTCCCCATGTTCTGTTTCATGCCTGCCGGCGGCTGGTTCTCACACCAGTGGACAGCCTCCCTCATGCCAGGGCCTGGGGCGCCGCAACAGGGCAGTGGCCAGCCCAGCCCGCGCCAGCTGCCCACAGTTCTGGCCCGACTCTGACCTGCCTCCCTCTCTGTTTTCCTGCAGCCATTATACAACCAGCCCTCCGACACCAGACAGTATCATGAGAACATCAAAATGTGAGTACCTGAGGGCAGCCGTGCAGACGCACAGTGGGGTGGGGGGCCCGGGTGGGATGCGGGTTCTCAGTTCCCGCTGGGGCTCCCAGCCAGGGCAAGGTGCTGGAGGAGGGGACGGAAGGGCATGATTCGGGCCGGAGTTCTGGCCAGGCAGGGCCTTGGATGGAAAGGCAGAGGTGTTGAGGGGCCAAGGGAGTGGCCCCATGAAGCTTTGGGAGACAGACTGTGGTTGGGGAGGGTGGGCAAGCTGCATGCATAGCTTCTGAGAGACAGAGGTGGAGGGCTGCAGGTCCTGCTCCTGTTTGAGCTGGAGGAAGCTGTTACCAGGAGGAGGAGTGTGAGCGCGTGTGGTGGCCATGGGTAAGCAGGGACCCTGTGGTTTGGGCTTTGATGTGAGCATAGTTAGGACTGTCTGTGGTCTGCACAGGGGGGTCCATCTGTGACACAGCCCAGTGTGGGAGCAGCTGGGAGCACTCACCCAGACCCAGAGGCTTTGGAATGGCCAGTATGATATAGCCCAGTGAAGGGGCCTTTTCCCAGATGAACACTAGAAGCAGAAAAATGTCAGTGAAGTGCCACGCACAGTTGGCGTGGGCGGAGTTGGCAGACCAGGGACACCAGGACGGATCCAGGGGCCAGTGTCTTTATGTGTTCAAGCTGGGCACCAGGCGTTGAGGAATTGTGACTGTCAGAAAGAGGTTGGCTTTTTTCTGGGGATGCATTAGTAGCAGCATAGCTTCCTTGGCCAAGGAGGGGATATTACCTCATGTCGTTATCTAGGACTCTAAAAGGTCAGAGGAGTCTTGCCTGTTGAAGAACATGTGGCTGTGAACACCCCAGGGATGTTAGGTTATATGTAGGTCCTTTGGGATCAGTCTTTGAACTGTTCAAGGTTCATTTTTGTGTGACCTCAGGAGGGCGGTGCTTAGCTGGTCCAATGGGCAGTCCAATTTGGTCTGACTGTCCGAACTTCCTTGGGGTGGAGTTGCAGGGTGTATGTGCGGCACTGAGCTCCCCATCCCTGGGGGCATGCAAACCTCCTGATGGTTTTCAAGTATCCGCTGGTGCTGGACAGGTTGTTGGGGAGGTCCCTCCTCTTGTAGTTTTTGGACCCGCATGACTAGTCTAGGCTCTGGTGACCCAACACGGCCACCCTCCTTGCAGCTCCCGGTGGCTAATGGAGCAACCTAGAAAAATCTCTTGTTGCCACTGAGGTCCTTGGCTCATTTGGGCTTGCGAGCACCTGCCTCACCTTCGTTGCTGCCTGTCACTTAGCCTGTGGCTGGCAGGGGCTATGGGGTGTCCTTTCCAGGGGAGCATTGGGGTATCCCTGGGTTTTCCATCTCCTATGTGGCCTGTGCTTTTGTCTGGCCTAGAGAGTGGTTCACCGCTCCGGTACCAAATCCCTCTCAATACTACATTGTTTATTTTCCAATTAGGCCACATTAGTCCTTTATAAAGCTTCCCAGGACCTTCCTGGGGCCACTGCTGGGGGTGGGGGAGCCCCAGATGGAGTTTGGGTGAGGGCATGGGGCCGTTTAGGGCCTCTCATGGCTGGTTTAGGGGAGGAGCGTGGCATGTTCTCAGCTGGGCAGACCCTGCTGGGAACGTTCAGTCATTCAATACACATTTATTACACTCACTATGTGCCAGGCCCTGTTCTAGGACCTGGGGTTTTAGCTGTGAACAAGACAAAGTTCCCTATACTTTCATTAACCTTTATCTAGCAGTGGAGACAGAAAACAAGTTAAGTAAACAAGAAAATATCAGCGAATAAAAAGTACTGTGGTCACATAGCTGTCTTAAGCTCTTTATGCTTTAATATACCGAGTTGTATTTTTCCTTCCAACATAAACATTTCTGATAGCAATATTATTACACTAGAAGTCTTGCATACATTTTTTTTTCACTAGACTATAAATGAGTAATATTTTAAGCTGAATAACGTGGATGATTTCAGGTTATAAGAATGGCCATAGAATCCAAACAACAAAGGCAAAAGGTATCTGTATAAACAGTACTAACTGATAAGATACTGCTGCATATAAGTAAAATAAAGCTATGAGTTTACTGAAACCAGTGCCCAATTTTTATATCCTATATTCTTCATCAGAGGACAGTTCTCCTCTACTAGAGTACATTTTGGCTTAGTAGGTAACTGCCTAGTGAAATTTACTCCAAATCTAAGTCACAGATGAACATGTTTAAGTTTAAAACATAGAGATAAATAATTTTGAGATTTCTTCGGTGATAAGTGGTCTGTTTCATGTTAGAAAAATGTATCTGTAAGCAAGTTATTTGAATTGGTTTCTTCTTAGAAGTTTAATTTTTTCCCCCTTAGTTTGCCACTGAAATAATAATCAATTCTGTAATTTTAGTTTCAGTGTGATCATGATTAAATCAGGCAGTCATTTACTTTAAAAAATACTATGAAGGGACTTCCCTGGTGGTCCAGTGGTTAAGACTCCACTGCAGAGAGCATGGGTTCGATCCCTGGTTGGGGAGCTAAGATCCCATATGCTGTGTGGCATGGCCAAAAAAAAAACAAACAAAGACAAATAAAGTGCTATGAAGATGGCAGACAGGGTGATGGGAGAGAATGAAAGGGGTGACTTTAGCCGAGGGGATCAGGGCCAGGACCTGACAGCTGAGGGAACATTCAGAGACCAAGCAGCAGCTGGCATGTAGACCCTTCCCCCAACCAGAGGCAGGTGGAACAGGCGTTGCAGAGGCCCTGGGGCTGGACTGAGCTGGCGGGATCACAGAGAAGCCTTGCGGGTCCCAAAGGGGTAGGTGAGGGAGAAGAAGGTGCTATGCAGATCACCTAGGGCTGGTGACGAGTTTGGGGTTTTATTATCTGTGCTAAAGGAGGCTAGTAATGTGCTAAAGGAGGTTTACGTGAAGTGATGTGATGGGGTTTTTGCGAGCCCACGGTCTAGGGGGCAGGTTGAGGACCACAAGCATCTGACTTGTGTGGCCAGTCACGCTTGGTGCCTCAGTTGCCCCATCTGTGAGATGGGTTGAAGATTCAGTGAATCCCTAGAAGTTATTCAGTGTCAGCCCTGTAGAAAGTGTTGTGTGATTTTTCTCACTTCATCAGCAGAGACCAAGAGAGCTACCCTCCCTCATTCATTCACTCATTCATTCAGCATATGCTTAGGAACACTTGCTCTATGCCAGGCACTGTTCTGGGCACCGGGGAGAGAGCAGTGAGTGAGGTCTGCCATTCTGGTGGCGCAGACAGATCATAAAGAAATATGTCTGTGATATGATAGCTTGATAAGGACAAGAAGACAGATCAAGCTGGGGCTGGGGTGAGGCGTTCTCTTTCTCAGAGTGCAAAGCTTCACCAGCTCACCCCAACTGGGCCTCCTCCCAGGCTCCCTCCCTCCCGCCTCTGTAATCGCCACCAGGTGGAAGGTTATTCTTCCCCAAGGACCTTGCCCTGTCACTTTAATTTCTCTGTGTCTGCGCACTGGGGCCTCTGAGTTAAAGTTAATTTCACGCCTGACTTCCTGCTGCACTGGCAATTTTGGACGTGTTGAAGTCACCTGTACCCACCTCGATGCTGTCCTCTGCCACCTGCCTCCTCTGGAGGCGTGGGGGCGGCCGCCCGTGCTCCTGGCTGGGGCGGGGGTGGTGCGGGAGACTGGCTGTGGTCTGGTCTTAGCCCCAGTCCTCGGCAGTGACTCTGCAGACCTCCTAGGCCTTGGGAAGCAGGGGAAGGGCCCGGAGGTGGGTGGGGGGCGACCCCAGAGCAGCATCAATGGGTGTTCCGTGGAGGGGCTCCCTGCCCTCTGCAGGCTGGACACACGGGGAGAGCTGGGGGCTGAATTCTCTGGGTTGGGGAGCCTACAGTGATTTGGTGAAAGGTTGTGGGTTTGATGCAATGGTTACAGTTGCAGCTCCTGTGTGCTCTGCCCTGGCCACCCCTTCACCTGGTGTTGAGCTTGTTCTCTCCTCCCCTCGAGGCTGGAAGCCTGCTGGCTCCTGGTGGCTCTTCCTTCTGGATTTTCTTGTCTTACAGACTGCTTTCTCCCCTTTTCCTGCCTTACTGGGGTTTGGCTGATGCCCTAGGGCCATGCAGGTGGGAAGGGCACTGTGGACCCAGGTTACTGTTAACTGGTCGTTGTGGTCTTGCTCTGGAGGTTCAGAGATGTTGAGTAACTTCCCCGGGGCCACACAGCCACATTCTTTAGACCAGCCCAGTCTGCACACCCACCCTGCTTTCCTCGCCTGTGTCTGCAGTCCAGGCTCTGCCCCTCACTAGCCCAGTGACCTCAGGCAAGTCACATCACTTTGCTTGTCAGTAAGTTGGTCTCCTTGGAAGTCACACTGTGTGGGAAAAGTATGCTTGGCCCCCAGTGAGCATGTTTCAGACCATCAGTCACCCCAATCTGACAAGCTTTTCCCAAGACATTCAGGGCCCTGCACGGGCTGCCTCCATCTACTCTTCCCCTGAAGTCGGGGGGTCTGGTTCTCCCTGAACACCTCTCCTTACCCCTTCCAAATTCACCATCACCCTTCCTCCCTTGGAAGGGTGCCCACCTCATTTCTCTTTGCCCACCCATTCACTACTTTTCCCAAGCCTCTGCTCAAACCTCATCTCCTTCAGGAAACCTCCCATGATTGTCCCATGCTTTCCTTTTTCAGAATCCTGTAGACCCCAGGGCTTGGCCAGACTCTCCTCGAACGTCCACAGGCTTTTCATTCCTTCCTAGCTCCCCTTCTCCTAGTTCAGTGTCAGCTGACAAAGCCTGTATTTCTTGACAAATTGTGCTTTTTTAAACCCTGACTTCTCCAGGAGACTGAGATATCCTTTGCGCCGTAAAAATGCTTCCACCAATGAACTCATCACATTGCTGGTCTGTCTGTCCTTCCAGAACCCTTTGAGAGAGACTCTGTTTCTTATTTTTGCCAGACAAAATCTCAGCAGAGGAGATTTGTCTGCAGTATGCTGTTGGCAGCTGCAATACCTAAACACTTCTTGCGACAAAATAAACACTCAAAAAAAAAAAAAGGAAAGTTTGCTAGAAGAGTGTTGCACAAATGAGTACCCCAAGCCAGATGTCTAGAAGCTTGTGAACCCAGATGCATGCCTCTGGGGCAGGAACAAAGTTAGGGAAGGGCTGGTGGGAGGTGCTAGGGAGTGTAGGGACTAGGGTGAATGCTGAGCTTGTCACTATTTTAAATGGGCAATCAGGACACTTCCCTGGTGGTCCAGTGGGTAGAACTCCAGTCTTCCAGTGCTGGGGACAGAGTTTCGATCCCTGGTCGGGGAACTAGATCCCACGCAGCCCAGTTAAAATGTTCACATGCCACAACTGAGAGCCAACACAGCCAAATAAATAAACGTTTTAAAAGGGTGGCGGGGGGTGGGGCAGTCAGACCTCAGTTCCCAGTCTGTGGCCATAAAGGAGTGTGATCAGGCTGCCTGATTTTTTTTTTTTAAGAGAAGCTCTCTGTTCATTTTATATGCAGCAGCTTCTGGTTTTCAATAATGGCAACAAACGCAGTGTTTTCAGAAAGCTCCACAGCCCAAACACAGCAGTCTCAGGAACTGGCCTTGCTTGGTGGACTGCACCTGTTTGCAACCTGTGGACTTGACATTGGTCCTCTTTGGCAGTCAGCGAATGGATACCTGCCATGGATACCAGCTTGCTCTGGAAGGAAACCCAGATCAGCTGGGGAGGACATGTGCCCTCCAGTAGCTATGGGGAATGGAGATGGCTGCTTGCCTGGCCTCTGCCCTTGCGAGCGAAACTTTGTTCTCACTGAGGCCTCTTCAGCTCGAAGCCACAGCACCGTGCTTGGGGTAGACTGTTCCAGGCTGTGTGAGTTTCCTCAGGCTGCCAGAACTCGTCACAACAACCAGGCTGCCTGGAAACTATAGTGATTCATTCTCCTGTGGTTCTGGAGGCCAGAAGTTGGAAATCCAGGGATTGGCAGGGTAATCTCTTGCAGGTGCTACGGGGAGGATACTTCCATGCATTTTCTAGCTTCTGGTGTTTTCTGAGCATCCTTGGCGATCCTTAGCCTGTAGACGCTTCACTCCAACCCTATCTTCACATGGCCCTCTTCCTGTGTCTTTTTATCCCCAAACCATCTCCCAGTCCATGGAAAAATTGTCTTGCATGAAACCTGTCCATGGTGCCCAAAAGATTGGGGACCGCTGCACAGACTTTCTTTGGATTTTCCATTTTCCCACTGATGCCTGTTTTCTGTTCCAAGATCTGATCCAGAATCCTTCTCTGTACTTCATCCTCGTGACCCCTTGGCCTTCACTCTGTGACCATTTCTCAGTCTTCCTTGATTTTCCTTACCTTGTCACTTTTGAAGAGGACTGCTCTCGAAATCTGCAGAATATCCTACGATTTGGGTGTATTTGATATTTTTTCAGGAGGAGGCTGGGCTTGTGGATTTGGGGGAAGAGTTCCCCCGAGGTGAGGGGCTGCCATTCCCATCACGATACATCAGGGGCACCCAACACCCAACTGGGGGTGTTTATGTCACTACAGGTAGTGTTGACTTTGCTCTCTTGCTCAGGGAAGTGTCAGCTGTCTCCCTGTCAAGTTGCTGTCTTTCCCATCCCTACTCTGTGCTTTTTTTTTTTTTTTTTTGATGTGTGGGCCATTTTTAAAGTCTTTATTGAATTTGTTACAATATTGTTTCTGTTTTACATTTTGGTTTTTTTGGCCAGGAAGCATGTGGGATCTTAGTTCCCTGACCAGAGATCGAACTTGTGCCCCCCTGCATTGGAAGGTGAGGTCTTAACCACCACTCTGGACCACCAGAGAAGTCCCCACTGTGTGTGCTTTAGAAGCAACTCACTGTCCAGCCTACTGTCAAGGGGAGAGAGGTCCAGCTGCACCTCCTAAAGGGTGAATATCAAAGACTTTGTGGACTCAAGTGAAAGCTGCCACGATGCTTAGTAAATATTTGGGGAAAATGCTTTGCAGCTAGGCAAATTTCTCATCTTTCCTCAACGTTTTGCCAACTAGTTTAACATTCATGGAAGGGTCTTGCCTGTAACAATTAGCACCGTGGTATCTAATAGTGATTTTCTACTTCCCTCAGTCCTTCTGCGTTTAGTAGTTGAAATTCTATAAGGCTTCCCAGGTGGATCAGTGGTAAAGAATCCGCCTTTAGTGCAGGAGACACAGGGTTTGATCCCAGCATCAAGAAGATCCCCTGGAGAAGGAAATGGCAACCCACTCCAGTATTCTTGCCTGGGAAATCCCATGGACAGAGGAGTCTGGCAGGCTACAGTCAGTCCATGGGGTCGCAAAGAGTTGGGCTTGACTGAGCATGCATGCACACACACAAAGAACACGTGTCCCCTCTCTCTCCTTTGTTTATTTATTCTATCATTTATTTACATCTGTGTAGACGTGTGGATATTTATTTTATTCTTTGGGTTATAATCTAGCACTGGTGTTATTTACTTTGCTTCTCAGATTGTTCCGGCTTTGGTCGTCAGAAACTTTTAGGTTGGGTCCTGTGTCCTTTTGACACCCGCCACCATGCTTTTTTGTGTGTGTGTCCTTCCTTTTTTAACACTTCTCTGCTCGAAGATGTTCTGGGCTCATCTTGTATATTTCCTGCCCCAGCGCCGGACTTAGTCATTCCTCCAGGGAGAAATGGCTCTATTTTTTTTTTGCCATGTCCCTCTGCATTCAGGATCCTAGTTCTCCGACCAGTGATTGAACCCATGCCCCCTGCAGTGGAAGCACCGAATCTTAACCAATTGGCTGCCGGAGAAGTCCTGAGAAATGGCTCCTTTTACTGGAGAGTGGTGTTAGAGACCAAGACCTCAGAGCTGGTGGGCTCATTGCTCTGGACTGTCACGGCTTCCTGGCCTTTTCGGCTGCTGCCTTTAGGTCTAAACCCTCTCCTGTGTTCCAACCCATGAGGCTTTGCACAGTGGGCCCTGCTCACCTCGTTGCTCTCCTCCCCTCTGTCCCTCCGCAGCACTCTGCAGCCACAAGGATCTTCTTTTGTCTGTCTGCAAATACTTGAGTTTGTTCCCACCTCAGGGCCTTTGCACACCCAGTGTGCTCTGCTTGGAGTGCGTCTCCCTGTGGGTCATTCCACAGCTAGGCCCTCCTGGTGATTGAAATGTCCAGGCCAACTCTGAGACATTTTTCTGCACCCTGAACCTAAAATAGCTATGCCCTCCCCTCCCCCAGTCACTACCCCATCCCTCTGTGTAAGTTTCTGAATCTAAGGTTATCATTTTTAAAAACATTTATTTATTTGGCTGCTTCAGGTCTTAGTTGTGGCACACAGGATCTTGGTTGCTACACATAGACTCTCTAGTTGTGAGGTGCCAGCTTAGTTGCTCCACGGCATGTGGGATCTTAGTTCCCTGACCAGGGATTGAACCCATGTCCTTTGCATTGCCCGGCAGATTCTTAACCATTCGACCACCAGGGAGGTCCCCAGGATTATATTGCTTATTGTCAGCATGGTCCCTCTATGTGTCACCTGCCTCCGTGAGGACTCAGGGCTTTGTGTTGCTCACCCCTGGGTCCCCGGACCCAGAACAGTGCCCAGCGCAAAGTAGGTGCTTGATGAACTTTTGCTGAGTGACTGAGGAGATGAAAGCATGATGCCATTGCTCCTATTATTCGGATGAGTAAACTGAGGCTGAGAGACCTTCTGAGATTTGCTCAGAGACCCCCTGCTGTGGAATGAAGGGTTCTGGCCTCAGCCTGTATGGCTGAGGACCCCCAGTGCCCACCCTGCTGGAGAGGGCAAGATTGATGTTAAGTAGTGAAACCTCGAGGTGGGAGGCCTGCGCGGAAGGTGAAATCAGATTGATCCAGGGAGCCCAGGGTCTTACCAGTGACCCTCCTGGAAGTGAGTGTGGCCTTTCCTTGTCGGGAGATGGATGGAGACAGGGCTCAAAGCCTGGCTAGGGTCCATAAATGAAGAGGGTCCGTGCAGGCCTGTCAGCATCTCAGACCTGAGACCTGATAGTGAGGATGCTGGAAATCATGGCAGGGTCTGGGAACACTCATCCGGACAGGGGTAAGGCATGCTGGTAGACCTGTGCATGCATGGCTCCCAGCCGATTTTGCAAGGGTTCTGGGTGCAGCTGAGGCTATGAGCAAGTTGGGGGACCTCGCCCCAGAAAAATTGATCCCACTGTACACTCGGATGGGATCAGCAAGTTCACAGGCCTGATGGCCTCCTGGGGCCTGTCTGTGACCCCCGCAGACCCCAGCTGCTGCACTCTGCTGTATATTGCAGGTTGTGGGAAGGGGGCTGGGGGAAGTGGGTCCTTGGGTGTGCCTTCCCCCCTTTTCTGCATCAGTCTGCATCTCTGACTCTCCCTCTGCCTTCTTCTAGGGCTCCATCTCCCTTTCTTTTATTTTTACTTTATTATTGAAGAATGGTTGATTCACAATGTTGTGCTGTACAACTCTGCTGCACTGCAAATACGTATATACAAATATATACAGTCTTTTAATATTCCTTTTTAAATTTTTGCCTCCTATATACCATTTCCATTCCTTTATTTATTCTTAATTGGAGCATAATGGCTTTACAATATTCATTGGTTTCTGCCATACATCAACATGAATCGGCCATAGGTACACATATATCCCCTCCCTCTTGAACCTCCCTTCTACCTCCCACCCCGTCCCACCCCTCTAGGGTGTCACAGAGCACTCGGTTGTCATTGAGCTCCCTGAGTTATACAGCAAATTCCCACTGGCTGTCTGTTTTACATATAGGGATATTAATATTCTTTCCCCTTATGGTTTATCACAGGATATTAAGATTAGCTCTCTGTGCTCTACAGTAGGTCCTTGTGTATCCATGATCCCCCTGCTACTTTCTTTGGATCTTGTCCTCCTCTGCCTGGAGGCCTGTTCCCCTCCTGTCTCGCTGTCTGTCTGTCTGCCAGGCCCCTTCCCCTATGGGGCTCTGTCCTCATTTGGGATCGTATCCACTTCTCTCTCTCTCCCCTTGCTTCTCTCTGGGCCTCTGTCTGTCTTCTGCTTTCCTTTTCTCATTCCTGGTCTCGGTGTCTCTCTCTCTGCTCCTTTTTCTCTCTGAACCACCGGCATCCGTCCCACCCCCTGGAAGTGCCCACTTCTCTCTGAGCCCGTGGTGCTGTGTGTGGCCTCCTTGGTTGAGAACCCCAATGGTGGGAGGGGCCTGGCTTCACCGACCTGAGGCGTGAGACCCCTCGAGTGCTTCCTGGAGTTCCTGCTGCACTGGCCCCCACCAGCCTGTCGCTGGCCTGTCCGTATCACCCCCACCCCAGGGGGCAGAGCAGGGGCTTTCTTGGTTGGAGGTGGCTTGGGGTCACTGAGACCAGACCCCAAGATCCTACCTCTGTGTGGTTGCAGCTTTCGAGGGCTTAGTCTGCCTGGCCTGCGTTCCTGGTCTAAGGCTGTGGCTTTTTCTCTGTGGCTGGTTTCCCGTGGCTGACGAGAGAGGGGAGCTTAGGTGTGTGTAGGGGTGATGGCAGCTCCGAGGAGGGCAGGAAGTTGCAGGACCTTGACCTCTCTTCGGAGCCCTCTTTTCCTGCAGACCATGCTCAGCCAGAGTGTGAGTGGGGGGCACTCCTATAGGGCAGAGGAAAGACACACATTGGCAGTCCGTGGCTTGCCTCGGGGGACTATGGGGTCTCTTCCCTCACCGGAAGCCAGTGATGGGGCATACTTCAGCGAGGGACGAAATTCCTGAAACCCTGCCTTTCTGACCTGCCCCGTTGGCTGTCTCCTTCCTGCTTAGAAACCAGGCGATGCGGAAAAAGTTAATCTTGTACTTCAAGAGGAGGAATCACGCCCGGAAACAATGGGTAAGTCATCACTGGGGCCCCCAGCCCTGGAATCTCTTCTGCTGCCCCCTCCCTTCTGTGGACCAGGCTTCCTGGAGAGTGGAAATGGTCCCCGCCACTCAGGCCACGGCCCCTGGGACCCCTGGGTTCTGAGCCTGATTACTGAGTGTCCAGGGCATGAAAAAAAGCCAAGGACAGCAAGAGAAACAGGAAAATACAGCAGCTACTTTAGTGAAGCCGGGGGCTCGGGACTCAGCTGCCTCAAGGAAGCAAGGATGTGGGGAGGAGGGGGTGCTGGGGACGCTGCCTCTCCTTTTCCCACCTGGAAGAGGAGAAAGCATTAGCTGGGAAACCTGGTCCCTTGTCAGAGGACCCACTGTGGATATTTTGGGCAGAGAGAGGTCTGCTGGCAGAGGTGGAGGACAGGGGTGGGCTGTGTGCTGGGTGATTGCAGGAGATTCCCTGAGAAATGAGCCTTTCCCAGCCCACTGTGCTCATTCTGGGCTCAGGAAAGTCAGGACCCAGAGAAGCAGTGAGGCCTCCTTGCAGTAGTACGACTCCTGCATTCCACTGCACGCACACTCCATTCTCAGCTGGGAGGCAGCCCCAAAGCAGGGAGAGCACACGCCAGAGAACACCTTTAGTTGTGGTTTAGGGTGCTCGTTTACATCACTGGTTCGCTGGGGGAGGTTAAGGCTAAGGAATGGAGGGAGTGTTACCCATTAGTATTCTTTCAGCTGTGAGAGGAAGAAAAGCTGGCTCAGATGGGCTTAACCGGTCAAGGAATTTCTGTAGCTGACAAAGCTACTGAGGGGAGTTCAGGAGTGGTTTGCTCAAGGAGTGGTTTGATCAGGTTGTACCTGATCTGATGTACCTGAAGTCTATGCGATTTCTTGGTTGTTTTTTTTTTTCAACTCTGTGTTAGCACATTGACAAACTGATTTTCCTTTGGGACCTGAATTTCTGCAGCAGGCTTGGAGGCCAGAAAGAGAGAACTACTCTTTCTTAGACCATCTCACAAAAGCTCGGATTGTATCACTTGAGGGCCCTGGACCCTTTGAAACAGTTTCTGAACCCACCCTGCTCTGGCCCTAGATGTCAGCTGGACCCTCAGAGAAGGGAGATACTTCTGTCCCAGATGCTGAAGGACTGAGAGGCTGGGGGCAGGGGAGGAGGGGGGACAGCAACACCTTTGGACTCTGGGGACCCATGGGGTAAGAAGTGGTGGGCTTCCCAACCTTTCCTTTCTTGACCTTCTCAGACTCCTAAATTGACTGAATGGTGACCAGAAGCATCCAACTGGGTAGAGGGGGTTCAGTGAAACAGGGCATCCTGTGTTATTCACTGAATTAAGAAGTATTTACTGAACACGTGCTGTGGGCCTGGTGCAGTGCTGAGCTGTGTTGTGCTGAGTGGAGGAGAGGAGGAACAAGTGCCGGGCAGAGAAGTGGGGTGGGGGACAGCCTGGATGTCCCATCTCAGAACTGAGAGAGGAATGACCAGAAAGGACGACCTGTGTGAATATCTGGGGGTCTGAGTGTCAAGGAGCGGGCGCAGCAAGTGCAGAGGCCCTGAGGTAGGACCCCGCATGGGGTAACATGGGACGGAATGCAACAGGCAAGTTGGACTGCAGAGCATGACTGAGGAGACTGGTGGAAAACCATTCTTTACTAGGGTGGGACATTTGGATTTTATTCCAAATACAGTGAGACAATTTATTCTCAATAAAGAATACAAAGTCTTTAAGGATTTTTAGTGATTCAGAAAACTTGACAGTCATGTAGGCAGTTTGACAGGATACAGTGAATGGCTATATGCCCACCGTCAGAATTCCTCATGGTTAACATTTCTTTGGGGCTTCCCAGCTGGCGCTAGTGGTAAAGAACCCGCCTGCCAGTGCAGGAGACGGAAGAGATGGGGTTTGACCCCTGGGTCGGGAAGATCCCCTGGAGGAGGGCACGGCTCCCCACTCCAGTATTCCTGCATGGAGAATCCCATGGACAGAGGAGCCCGGTGGGCTACGGTCTATGGGGTCACAAAGAGCCAGACACAACCGAAGTGACTTAATGTGCACGCATTTCTTCACATTCACTTTGTGTGTAGGTGTGTGTGTGTGTGAGTATGAATGTTTTTGTATTGAACACTTAGAAAGTAAGTATGGATGCCCAGATCCTCACCTGTCATGCTTCCCTGTCTCTCTCTCTCGGATGAAGGAAATTCAGGAGCACACCTCAGGATGTACAGCTTTTCCCGAGTAGTCCTGCCTGGGAGTGAAGGGTGTGGTTGGGGAGGTCCTTTAGCTGCGGAGAAAGGAGATCTGATGTACATTTTAAAAGGATCCTGGTGACTGCTGAGGGTGGAGTTGGGTGGACGTAAGTTCTTAAGAAATCTCCCAGGGCTCCTTGGAGGTCCTTTGAGGGGATGGAGGGGAAATGGGCTTATTTAAAGATAGGGGAAGAGGAACTGGAGACGTCTAAGAAACTCTGGGTGGCTTTGTGGCCAAGCTGGGCCCGTCTTAAGACAGGCTCTTGTGAAAACGAATTCGGGAAACCACAGAAACTGTGACAGGAGGGCATCAGGCATGATCTTGCTCTAGTTCTTATATAACGGGCCCCGAGTCCTGTGCATTGTTGTCAGGCGGGACTGGAGGGGGCTTGGTCAAGACGTGCCCCTTCAGATCTGTGTGTTTCTCGCCTCCACCTGAGTCAGTTCTCTGGCGGAGCTCTCACTTTTCAGAGGTTTCTGGGACTGTGACCTAGCAGCCCAGGCTGCCCTGCATGCCTGCTCTGCCTAGAGAGCTGAGGCTCTTTTCCCAGAGGGGTGCCCAAACCCAACAGGAACCCCCACCGGCCTGCCCTATCCTTCCCTGAGCTTACCCCACAACCCTGGAAGCCAGATTGTGTGTGTGTGTGTTGGGAGAGGGGGTGTAAGGCTGAGTCACTGATGCACAGATCCCATCTACCATACCTGCTGTGAGTGGTCCTGGGAGAGCTGTCTGGCCCCAAGCCTCGCTTTTCCTCATCTGTGAAATGGGGTCATGGTGGCACTGCAGGAAGCACAGTGCCTGGCGGGGAGAGTGGGTGTGATTGACAGTGGCCCTGCAGGATGGGTTAGTCAGCGGTGAGCCCAGCCTGGATGGTGGGTGCATTCACTTCCTGAGGTGGCTGTAACAAATGGCCACAAACTAGGTGCCTGAGAAAACAGACATGTATTCTCTCTGTGCTGGAGGCCAGAAGTTCAAGATGAAGATGTGGGCAGGGCTGTGCTCCCTTTAGAGGCCCTAGGGGAAGCTCCTTCCTCTCTCTTCCAGTTCCTGGTGCTCCAGATGATTCTTGGCTGTGGCCACAGGATTCCCATCTTGGCCTCCATCCTCACCTCCCCTTTCCCCTCTCTTCTCTTACATGGTCATCTGTCCCGGGGTCAAGTGTGTGTGTTAATCCCTCAGTCGTGTCCGACTCTTTGCAGTCCCGTGGACTACAGTAAGCCAGGCTTCCCTGTCCTTCACCATCTCCCAGAGCTTGTTCAAACCCATGTCCATGGAGTCAGTGATGCCATCCAACCATCTCATCCTCTGTTGTCCCCTTCTCCTCTTGCCCTCCATCTTTCCCAGCATCAGGGTCTTTTCCAGTGAGTCGGCTCTTTGCATCAGGTGGCCAAAGTATTGGAGCTTCAGCATTGGTCCTTCCAGTGAATATTCAGGGTTGATTTCCTTTAGGATGCACTGGTTTGATCTTGCAGTCCAGGGGACTCTCAAGAGTCTTCTCCAGCACCATAGTTCTTTTTTTAAGAGGTGGCTAAAGGATGCACAGTCTGTATCCCCTGCACCTCTGATGTCCTTATGCTTCACATCTGGCTTTGTCCTGACTCGGCCAGCATCTGCTTCTGCAGCCTGAGTGATGGGCCGCAGGACAGAGGCTGGGAAAGCCCTGGCCTGTCCCCTTCACCCATCGCTGAACACGCAGGACGGCCAGTAGGGGAACATTTCTCCGACTCCGTGGCACCTGAACCGCTGAGCCCAGTGAAGAAAGCCTTTAGGTGAGGCTTCGGGCTGGGCTCCCTGGGGGTATGGAGGATGCCAGGTCACTAGGTGACCACAGAGATCAGCTTCCTTGGCCAGCCGGCTCCAGTCAGCTCCCTGGCACCTCCCTCCGTGTTCTCTGTTGGTTTGAGACTGTCTTCCTCAGTTTAGGGGGTTCCTCCTGGGTACCCATCTCTTATTTCCTCCCTAATTGTAGAGTTGCATCCTGCTATATCTGGCAGGGCAGGAGGGGTTCAAATCCTGGCTCTGCTCGGTGACCGGGGCAAATCATTGAACTCCTGGCCTCAGTTTCCTGTTTCATTCAGTGGGGACTATAGGAACACCCACCTCATCAGGCTACTGAGTGAGAGGCTGCAAGCAGCATGCTTGGAGCGAAGCCCAGACTACCATGGTTGCTCGGAACTGTCAGGCCCCAAGACGACCCTCAAATTCAGAGGGACCCCAAATAGCCAAAACAGTCTTGGGAAAAAACCCACCAAGTTGGAAGACTCACTTCCTCATTTTAAAACATATTGCGGGACTTCCCTGGCGGTCCAGTGGTTAAGAATTCAGCTTCCAACACAGGGGATGTAGGTTCGATTCCTGGTCCGGGAAGATCCCACATGCCGTGGGGCAGCTAAGCCCGTGTGCCACAGCTACTGAGCCCACGCTTTAGAGCCCTCGAGCCGCAACTATTGATCCTGAGCATCCAGAGCCCATGCTGCACAAGAGAAGTCACTGCTCGGCACAACTGGAGGAAGGCCACAGGTAGCAATGAAGACCTAGCACAGCCAAATTAAAAAGTAAATTTAAAAAACCCTGCAGAACTGCAGTAATCAGCACACTGTGATTCTAGCCTAAGGACAGACACGGAGATAGCAGAACAGAATGGAGAGTTTGGAATTAAGCCCTCACATCTGTGGCCGGTGGATTTTTGACAGGAGGCCAAGTCCATTCGGAGAGTTAGGACCGTCTCTTCGATAAATGGTGCTGAGACAGCAGGACGGTCACACACGCGGGAATGGAGTTGGACTCCACCTCACAGAATTAACACATGCACTCACTCGAAATGAGCTAGAGACCTAAATGCAAGAGCGAAAGCCAGGGCTTCCCTGCTGGTCCAGGGGTTAAGAACTCAGTTGTCATTGCTGGGGACACGGGTTCAGTCCCTGGTCCAGGAAGATCCCACATGCCTCGGAGCAGCTGAGCCCCTGTGCCACCACTACTGAGGCCTCTGCTCCTGGAACCCATGCTCCGCAACAAAGGAAGTCACTGCAGTGAGAAGCCTGTGCACTGCAACTAGAGAGCAGCCCCTGCTTGTTGCAACTCGAGAAAGCCCGCATGCAGCAACAAAGACCCCACGCAGCCAAAAATAAATAAATCTTTAAAAAACCCCAAAACCTCTAAAGCCACACAATGAAGAAAAGCCCTGGTGGTGAATCTCGATGACCTTGGATTTGGCAGTGGCTCTTGGGTGCGACCTCCAAAAGCATGAGCAGTGAAAGGAGACGTAGACACGCTGGACTTTATCAGAACAACCGTCAGGATCCTGACCTCCCGTCCGGGCCGTGTGATCCAGGCCTGATGGCGCCCAAGCTCTGAGCTCCCACCTGGACAGAGGGGGGATGGTGGTCACGGGAAGGACGCGGCTCTGTGCCTGACACGTGACGCAGTGGTACTTAGGCCAGTGTCAGTGGTGATGCTAATGGTGATGGTGAAGCCGATGCTGCTGTTTATGATGGCGACGATAGTGATGGTGAAGATGATGGTGGTGATGCTGCTGCTGCCAAGTCACTTCAGTCGTGTCCACAGACTCTGTGCGACCCCACAGATGTTAGCCCACCAGGCTCCCCTGTCCCTGGGATTCTCCAGGCAAGAATACTGGAGTGGGGTGCCTTGCCTTCTCCAGTGCTTGAAAGTGAAAAGTGAAAGTGAAGTCGTATCCGACTCTTAGCAACCCCATGGACTGCAGCCCACCAGGCTCCTCCGCCCATGGGATTTTCCAGGCAAGAGTACTGGAGTGTGGCGCCATTGCCTTCTCCGGTGATGGTGCTGGAACAAAGAATTCTCACTGAGGGTGAGAATTGTGGTCACAGGGGCCATCCTCCTTCTCCTGTGCATATTATTGTCCCTGTTGCCTGCAGGCTAGCTTAGCGGTGCTCCAGCCTCTGAAATGTAAGTGTGAGACAGTGTGTGAGTACATGTGTGCTTGAGAGAGTGGGTGTGTGAGATTATGAGTGAGTGTGTGTGGTTTGTATTGTGAGTGAGAACGTGTTATGCATTTGTCAAGATGGGTGTGTGCATGTGTATTTGTGTGGGGATGTATGTGCTTCAGTGTGAGCGTGTGTATGTGTGAGCATATGTGTGTGTGTTTCCACCCACGTGGAAACTCCTGACAGGGTCATTGCTGCCCCAGGAGGGGTGGCGGCCACTGCCACGGGCTGTCCTGCGGTGCCTAGTGCCCTCAGTGGACAGAGAGCACGCCCAGAACACAGGTGACAGCAGGTGGCACTGTGGTCAGATATGAAGGGGAACTTCCTCGTGTTGAATAGTCCTCAGGAGCTGCTCACATCTTTGTGTGTGGTGACTGGGCCTGGGCAATGTGACTGGTGACCCCTCGTGGCTGTTCTGTCTCTTTTGTTCTACAAGGGCCCCAGGCAGGGCTGGGTCATCTTGCCGGCCTCCCCTCCACTGGGCAGCTAGTCGGTGGCCCCACGGGTTTCTCGCTCATCTTCACTGGTAACTGCGTTTTTACTCTCTGCTGGTTTTGGGGTGAGCACGTTCTCACCTTTAGCCCATCTGACATTTTCCTGCTCTCGCCCATCAGACCAAGGCCTCCTGAGCACCGCAGGACAGCCTGTGGCAGTGGCCACCACCCCTCCTGGGGCAGCAATGACCCTGCCAGGATTTCCACCTGGGT
>SJXQ01011783.1:261283-290335 GCA_006408695.1 Aepyceros melampus | reverse complement strand
CAGTTCCCCGAGATCCGCAAGCAGCGGGAGCTGCAGGAGCGCATGCAGAGGTGAGCTGAGGGCCGGGCCCACTCGTGCCCCTCACCCTCCTTCTCTCCACACCACTCCCTGCCCACCACCGCCTCCTTCCCTGCCTCCCAGGACCTGGGTCCACTTGCAGCAGCGTCCACAGAGGACCCCTGGTTGGCATGAAAAGGAAACCACGGCAGGGTCTCGAATTTCACGCCAAGGGCCGAGTTAAGGCCTCGGGTGTGTCACTCAGCACCTGCCTGGCCTTAACACTTCTTGGAGAGAAACTTAAATCTATTTTGATGGAGTGAGCGCTCCTTCTGGTGTACCATGGGCTGGTACCCTAGCTTTGTTCATTTATGTGGCCCCTGAGTGTGAGATCCCCGGTGTAGGTCAAAGGGAAAGGATGCTGGTCACACATGGCGGGATAAGGACTGGGTGCAATCCTGATGTCGGAGTGCCCAGCACACAGTAGGTGCTGGGTGGCATGTGAGTGAGGTTTCTGCTGTCCCACAGATAAGGCAATGTCCCACAGAACCATCCCTGTGGGCAGGGATGATGGACTTGCACTCTTTTTTTTTTAAACAAATACATGAAAATTTATTATTGTATGATTCTTAGTTTTAAGTTATTCCTGCATGTTGTCTCCTCTTTCCATTAAAGCCCTTGATTATTTGCCATGGGTCTTTTTGTGTTTTTTTGGCCACACTGCATGTCATGTAGGATCTTAGTTCCCTGACCAGGGATTGAACCCATGTCCCCTCCACAGTGGAAGCTCAGAGTTTTAACTACTAGACCGCCAGGGAAGTCTCTGGATCTCACTCTTTACTGGATGCTCACATCCCATATCTCACTGAATGCCTGCTCCCAGTCCTGGGAGCTGGGCATCACCTTATCCCCAGGTTACATGGGAGGACATGGAGCCAGAGGCTGCGAAGAGGCAGGGCTGGGCTTTGTACGTGGATCTGTGTAGCTGGTCTTTTGTGAGGGGCATCTTAGGAAAAGAAAAAGGGTTCTGGCATTTTCTGGGTGAGAGTGGGGATGCTCCATCCCTCCTCCAGACCCCTCGGCTTGGGGCCATCCGTGTGGGTGTGGGAGGCCTGGCTCCTCCCCACTGCCCACACGCCGCCTCTGGGGAAGTTGTGGGCTTGGGGCTGTGCCGCTGCGCCGGCTGTAAGGGGCCGGTCCTGAGTGTGTGCCTTCGATCTCCAGCAGGGTGGGTCAGCGGGGCAGCGGGCTCTCCATGTCGGCTGCCCGCAGCGAGCACGAGGTGTCCGAGATCATTGATGGCCTCTCGGAGCAGGAGGTAAGTCCTTGACCCCTACCTCAGCTCCACCCGCTGTGTGCCCTGTCCAGGGAGAGGGTCCACCAGGAAACAGAATTCACCTGGATGGTTGAGATCAAGGGGCTTGATATTGAATGTGGGGCCGAACTGAGGAGGGATGGGGAGCCCCAGGGGAGTAGCCATTGGCTGTCCCCGGGCCTGCAGGCTGAGCTGGGGGAGAGGTCTTCCTGGGCGGTGCAGGAGGGGCCACCTGGCAGGACGTGGCCAGGAAGGGTCACAGCCGGGGCCCCGTCGTGACGTCATGGCGGAGTAAGTAGCCTGGCCTCTCGCTCCTCCCCCACTCCCTGGCTACTTTCAGTGCTTCCCATTGGCTGAACCCAACCCGAAGCCAGAGGGCACAGGAGCCTGAGGGTGGTGGTTTGTAGGTCAGCCTCCGAGTTGTCCAGAACCAGGGTCAGAGGGGGGTTTCCCAGCTCACCAGCTGTTCACCAAGCCAGGGACCTTCTATCAAGAGTTCCCAGGTGACCTTCTATCAGCCAGGTGACCCTGGCTCTGGTCACTGGAGGCCAGAGGTGGCCAGGGAGCAGAGAGAGGAGGCATTTGCTCCTGGGGCAGGGCTGGTACAGGCCTGTCCCCTCCCAGGTCTTAGAAGCATCTCATGTGTCAATTCCCCATCCCTCTCTCCATGTTCCCTACATCACAGTGGAAAGGAGGGGGCCTCCGAAAAGGAGGGGAACACATTCTTCCTCCCTCGGGTCTTGTGTCCAGGGAGAGCTTTTGTCCAGCTGGGAGGTATTACAACTCCAGATCAGTGCAGTCACCACTCAAGCTGCATGTGGCTATTTAAATGGAAATCACCAGAAATGAAATAAAATTAAAAACTCAGTTCCTCCAGTGTCACTAGTCGCATTGCAAGTGCTCAGAGGCCACGTGTGGTTAGTGGCCCCGTGCTGCACAGAGCAGGCCATAAACACCTGCATCGCTGCAGAACATTCTATTGGGTGGTGCTGGCCTAGGCCACTGAGTCTCATATGGGACAGACTTAAGAGTCTGGGGAGGGGACATCCAGCTTGAATTGTGATTTCCCAGGCCTGCACCCCCAGCGTTTCTGATTTAGCCAGTCCAGGGTGGCAGAACTCAGAAATCTGCATTTTTACCAGGCTGTTCATGCAAATTTGACACAGGTGTTCGGACTATTTGGCTATTAAAAAAAAAAAAGAGCCTTCATTTTATCTTTATAAATTTTAATTAAAAAAAATTTTTTTTTCTTGTCCGTGCCTGGCGACATGAGAGATCTTAGATCCCCAACCAGGGATCGAACCTCTGCCCCCTGCATTGGAAAGAGGAGTCTTAACCACTAGACCACCAGGGAAAAGTGTGAAAGCCAAAGTGTCAGTTGCTCAGTCATGTCCGACTCTTTATAACCCCATGGACTATAGCCTGCCAGTCTCCTCTGTCCATGAGATTCTCCAGGCAAGAATACTGGAGTGGGTTGCCATGCCTTCCTCCAGGGTATCTTCCCGACCCAGGGATTGAACCTGGATCTCCCTCAATGCATGCAGATTCTTTACCATCTGAGCTACTAGGGAAGCCGAAGTCCAAGCCTTTGTCTTAAAACCTCACATGATGTGGCCCTGTTTTGAACACCATCTAGTCTGCAGAAAGCAGAACTCGGAATGCCTTTGTCCACACCTGTGGGTTTGCTCTGGCTCCTGTCCCGCCGATGGTGGCCAAGTACACAGCCCACACTGGCACGTGGAAGCAGGAAGAGGGTGACCCTTTCCTGCAGGCTCCCTGCTTGATGCAGGGTGCATGGCATCTCAGCTGATTCAGTGTCCAGCACCACCCCCATCCCAGAAGACCGCTTCCCCAGCTCCTGGCCACATGAGAATGCAGCCACCAGGGTCCTTGGGGAGGTTGAGGTGACAGTGTTTAAGGGTGATGGTCAGAAAGGGAATTCAGGGCAGCAGCTGTTCACCCATTCCAGGCTGACCTGAGGTTCCCTGGGAGGGTGGCAAGGAGGGGACTGGGCAGGAAAAGAGATGCTTGCGATTTCGGGGGAGCTTGCAGTAGTCAGGGTGCGAGCCCACTGTGGATGGAACCATGGAGTAGGGTGGGGGTTCCTGCCAAGAGGGACCTGGCTTGGATATGCCGGGACTGTGTGTCTCGTGCAGGCGAGGGAGATAGGGAGGTGATGGTATTGGAGGGTGCTCAAGTGTTGGGGAGGCTCAGGCCTCCCTGGGAGTCCTCCTCTCAGCCAAGGTCAGGGCTGTGCCCCCATTGCGCTCCCCTGCTTCTGTTGGGAATCCCCAGCACTGAATGGAGCGCTTAGATGTGGGAGGCTGGGCAGCGGATCCTTTGAACTGGCTGACCTTGGCTGGGCTGGGGCCCTCGCCTGCCTCCGGAGATTGGTAATTAATCGCCAGTAATGGGCTGGCTGCAGAGATTTGGGGAAATGAGTCCAGCTGAGTGGCGGCTCTGAGCCTCTTAATAGCTGCCCCGATGCATTAGGAGCGAGCCCGCCCGACTCCTGCCATGCACAGGACTGGGCAAGCTTGGTCCCCAGTGGGCACGCTTGAAGGAGCGGGATCCGGGGCTGGAGGTGGATGGCTGGTGAGGAAATGGTTCTGCAGCCTCCCTGGGCCCTCCAGAGCAAGGCAGCCCCTCACCCTGCCCCGCATGCCCTCTGAACTCGGGGTGGGGGTGGGCAGCTCCGTCCCTGAGCCAGCCAGGTTGCACATCTTCCCTGCAGTGTTTTATGGCACTTGCATTTCTAAAAGGAAGATTCATCACTCCCTTCTTACTGCAGATAAGGTGACTGCTGCTCTCTGTGTTGAATTTACAGCCCTGCCCACCATAAACCTGTCTGGGGCTGCCTTTAAATTCTCCCTTCCCCCTGCACGGGCCTGTTCTTATTTTTTAACCCATCATGCGCTTTCTCTCTGGTTTTGTGTTTTCGCATTCTGACTTGGAGCATCCCTACCCTCTGCTCATTCACTTGGGTTCCCTTGTGCTGGCGGGAGCACCCTGTCCCCTCCCCTGCCCGGTCCTCAGCTCCTTGTCGTCTTACATTTTCCGGCCAGGGAGGTGCCCTTCGTCATCTCCATTTTCCTTCCAGAACCTGGAGAAGCAGATGCGTCAGCTGGCCGTAATCCCGCCCATGCTGTACGATGCTGACCAGCAGCGGATCAAGTTCATCAACATGAATGGGCTCATGGATGACCCCATGAGGTGTACAAAGACCGCCAGGTCATGAACATGTGGAGCGAGCAGGAGAAAGAGACCTTCCGGGAGAAGTGAGTCCCCTGTTGGTGGGGTGGGGAGGGGGCGCCTGGCCAAGGCCACCCTCCCCTATCCTGGGAAGCCTGTCCTGTTGAGGTTTGCCCTAGCTTCCCAGGGCTGTGACAAGTGACCACCAACTGTGTGGCTCACAACAGCTGGAATGTATTCTCCCACGGTTCCGGAGGCCAGCCATCTAAGATCAAGCTGTGGGCGGGCTGGTTCCTTCTAGAGGCTCCGAGGGAGGGTCCCTTCCAGCCTGGTTGCCAGTGGCGGCTGGAGATCTCTGTCAGCCCTCTGCTTGCAGATGGATCCCTCCATCTCAGCTGTCTTCACGTCGTCTTGTTTCCCATGTGTCTCTGTGTCTTCTCCTTTTCCTATAAATTCACCAGTCACATTGGATTCAGGGCCCACCCTACTCTAGTATGACCTCATCTTAACTAATTATATCCACAAAGATCTCATCGCCAAATAAGGCCACGTTCTGAGGTTCTGGGAGGACAAGATATTTGGGGGGACACTATTCGGACCAGTAGAGTGTCAGGGAAGCTTTATGTGAAATGAGTCAGTGTGTATTAGGAGAACAAGGCAGGAGGACCTTCGAGGCTGGGCTGAAGGCTGGGGCAGGGGCATGTGGCTGGCCGGTTTTCATTTTATCTGGAAAGTGACTATTGGTTGAGCACCTCCTTCATCACAGACGCTAAACAGATGTCTTCTTGGGATTGTGCATTTGTCCCACTTATCCCCCATAATAGCATTACCCATCCCCATTACACAGAGGAGGGAGCAGAGGCTCAGAGAAGTTTAGACACTTAACAAAGGTCACACAGCTTGCGAAGGGTGGAGGCAGGATTCAGAATCCCCCAGCTTCAGCTCAGGGGCTCAGCTGCAACTGAGGGGCTTGTTGTGGGAGAGGGAAGACGGAACCAGGGAGTAGGGAGCACTTTGGGAAGCAGAGGCAGGATCTAGATGCCAGAGCTGAAGCTGGGGCTTCTGAAATGGAAGAGCAGAATGACTGTTTTGGGGAGATGAGTGAAGGGCCAGATGGAGAAAGCCCTCCTTTCCTCCACTAGATTCAAAAGGCATGTCCCAAGGAAGCCCATCCTGAGCACATTGCACCGTCACAGGACTGAGGACCCCTGTGAAGCAAAAGGGTGGGAAACTGAGGGACAGGTGGAGACCTTAGCGCTCAACCAGGAGGGCGTTGGGAGCTTAGCTGCTGGACGTCCATGCCCACCACCTCTTTCATTGCCAAGAGAGTTTCCTCAAAAGAGACGACCTGCGTGGGTCATTAACTTAACTTCTCCAGCCACCCGCTGTGGTTCCAGGCCATAGGGGCTGGGGCTCTCTCTGCCCTTTGCAGGCTCAAGTGACCCCAAAATGCCAAACTGGGCTCCCGAGATGGGGATGCTTCTAGGTCACAGGCAGGGGTGGGGTGCACCAGCCAGTGCAGTCACCAGGACTTGGAAATGCAGGAGAAGCGACTGAAGAGGCTCTTGTATGGAAAGTATTGGGGTTTTTTTTTTTTTGTTGTTGTTGTTTTTTAAATGGCTTTTGATTATGGAAATTCTAAAACATACATAAAAATAGAGGGATGGTATAATGCCCCCTTAAGCACCTAACAGAGATTCAGCAGTCCTCCAAGGAAAGAGGGCTTTGGGGGCAATTTCCACATGTGTTCGGGGACTACTGCTCAGAGACAGGAAACCCAGGTACTTAGTGGCACCTTTGTAGGTCCTCATGCTCACAGACGTGCTTGCCCTGCCATTGAATCACGTCCTCTCTATTAGGTGTTTTACACTTTAAGAACCAACTATGGTATGGTCATGGATTCCAAGAATTACTATTGTATTAGGTTTTTAAATCTCCCTAACATGTTTCCTATTTATGCTTTTTTTTTTTTAATTAAAGAGGTTTCTGGGGGTGCTTTCTGTGTTTTGGCCTTTCTGGAGCTTTCCTGTTCTGACCTAATGATTGCATACTGTTAGTACAGTCCTGAAGAATGGGGGACCCAGGCTGGGCTGATGTGTGCTGAGACCCAAGTTGGCAGCTTGTGTCTTTCAGGGTCCCAGGTGATTGCTCCTTTTCAGCAGAAGTTATAGCACTTAGGGCCTTTGAAAATCATGTGTCAGTGGCGTAGAGCTCACTTAGTGGCCTTGTGATTTCAAACAGCCACTTCTCCTCCCTGAGCCTCAGTTTCCACATCTGTAAAATGGGTGTAGCCTCAGTGCCTCCTTGTATGGCTGTCAGGGTGCCCCATGTCAGAGTAAGTTCTCAGTAAACATCCACAGAGGATACAGGTGTAGGTTGGAGGGAGGTGGAACAGTTGACCTAAGGGAATCCTCTGAGTTTGCTTCTTGGTCTCCTGGGGGCCCCATCTCGGCTTGGGGAAACCCCGAGGAAGGGATAATTTTTGGGGGGTGGGGGAAGGAAGTGTCACAGGGGCAGGGAGGGAAAGGGAAGATTCTGTCTGTCTGGAAATCAGGGCGTTAGGCCGCCTCCAGCTTTGCAAGCTGCCTGAGGCGGGCTTGCAGGCCGGGAAGCCTGCCTGACTCGTGGCTTCCTCTGGGAAGACAGAAGAGGCTGTTCCGGATTCTCCAGTGTCTGGTTGGGGAGCCGGGGAGGGGCCGGCTGGCCTCCAGCCCAACCATCTGGAGGGCTGGGCAGGATGATCGCCAGCCCTGGCCCGGACTCCCTGGGGGTGGGGGTGGGGGACCCGAGGCCCCTGCCTCCCCAGCAGCCTCTTCCCTCCCCAGGGAGGCCGCTGGGCGGTGGTGTGTTGTTGGGGGGGGGGGGCAGCCAAGGCCCCGCCCAGCATCCCCGGGGCCCCAGCAGCCGTGACCCACATCTCCACCCCCGCCGTCCGCCTGCTCCTGTGGCCCTGACATTTCAGCCTGGCCCAGCTCTTTCCCAGTAATTCTCTCGGCTGCGCAGGAAGCCAGTTGGTGGGGCGCCAGTTCCCCGCCACCCCTCCAACTTCGATCCCTTCTTGCCGCCTCCTGGGCTGGCTTGCCTCCGCCCGCCTCCCCGCGGGCACTCCTCTGCTCCCATCTCTCCCGGGGAGGCCCGGCAGCCTCGAGATTCTGCACCGTGACCTCGCCCGTGGGGGCCCCGTGTGGGCCGGGCGAGGCCCAGCTTCCCAGGCCCAGCCGGAGATAGAAACAAAAGCAGATTTTTAAAAGGGGGGGAACCCCACCACAAGGCTGCATGTAATGTCCTCATTTTTCCTGGAACCCGCCTCTAGCAGGACAAACAAATGTATTTTCAAAGGCGCTAAAACCAGTGACTCACTCCAAGGAACGCCCTCTCTTACCCCTCGGTCCCGCCCGCCGCGGCCCTTCCCACACCCCCCTGGGCTTAATTGCTCCGAGTGGGGCGGCGCCCGTCCAGCCGGGCCCGCGGAGATGGCAGGCGCCCGGGAGCTCGGCGGCCGCCCAGCCAGGCAGCCCCCCTTGGCCTGGTCTCAGGCCTGCCCTTCTGTCCCCGCAGATTCATGCAGCACCCCAAGAACTTCGGCCTGATCGCATCATTCCTGGAGAGGAAGGTGAGTCTGCCCAGGAGTGCAGCGCCGCCCGCCCCTCCCCGTTCCCCTCTGGCGTCCACTCCTGCGGGTAGCCGCTTGGGCTGCTGGTGAAGGACCCTCCCTCCCCACCCACGAGGCCTCTGCCTGCCGGCCCCTTGCTCTCCTTGCTGTGTCTGACAGCGCTTCCCTCCTGCCTCCCTCCTGGGAGCAGCCACAGGCCCCGCCCCAGCCTCCCGGGCCCTCGGGGGCGGAGCTCCAAGCTGGGAAACCCCAGGAGGGCTGTGTGCACCAGCTCCTCCTCCGACGTGGCAGCGATCATCCTGGCAGATTGGGCCTGGGTTCTAGAAGCTGTGCTGTGCCTGGCATCCTAATTAAGGCTTTATGGGCAAGAATGCTGGTCTTCCAGGGCGCTGGATGGAATGACCTTTCTAGGTCCGTCTGATGGTCACTCTATGCAGACACACCTTATGCCAAGCCAGGCGTGTGGCTGGCAAAGTCCTCATTCCCTTTGGATAAACCTGATGGAGAACTGACACTCGAGCTCCACAGGGGCGGTGCCCTTCTCTGCTCCAGCTCCCTATTGGCAGGTGGACACAGAACGTCCTAGGGAATGGTAACGCCCCCTTTTGTGCACCCACGAGGCTGGGCTGGACGTGGCCCTAGGTCAGAGTCTGCCATTGGACCCTAGCATCATCGGGGTGGAGCCAGACAAGCTTCCTGAAAAGGTTTACTCTCTGGAGCTGCTTGTCTGGGTGTTTAAAGCAGCATTTCCCCGAATCTTGTTTCTCAGTGTGGGGGTGTCTGCCCACCCCTAGCTTTGCAAACACCCTGCTAGTGGAGGCCTCACGCTTCCTAATTTTGGGAGGGCAGTTGGAGCAGGACCCAGGTGGGTGTTTTAAAGGGTAACAGTTGCTCCCAGCATCCGCCCTTAATGAACTGATACCCATAGAAGGAGGGATATGGGGCAGCGTCGGGAAGCGAAATCTCTCCCGGCCTGAAAAACCAGTGTAGAGAAGCAAGCCCATAAATAGCCTCTCCCCTGAGTTAGTGACAGCTTCTTACCAGGGGTGTGGACAATGCAGGAGCCTCTAGGTTGGGGCTCCCCGGAGATTCAAGCAGGGATTTCAGACATTGGTAATTGAGCAGCGCTGTCTGAATGAGGAAATCAGAGGTCTCTATGCTGGAGAATAAACTTTATGGTGTTCTTTGGCTAAGAGGCAGCCCAAGCTGAAACTCAAATAGAGCTTCCAGAAGGGTCTAAGCTGGAGCTGCCTGCTGTGCTTCTGGGGACTGGTGTGTCCTGACGGTGAGTGAGGCCAATAGCAGGGTGGGAACCCAGTGGAATGGCCAGCTCGTGCCCACCTACAGGGGCAACTAAGGCTTAGGGCCAGCCCATTGGTTATCCAACACAGGAAGGCACTCTCGTGAATTGTTCAAGGGGAAGTCAGACACCCGCATCCCCCAGTGTGCAGATATTGGCATCTGATTATAAAATGTTATTCCGAACTATTTTGCGGGCCGTGTGTGTGGTCAGGTTTGCTTGGGAGCCACCTCTGTTGACAGTCCGTTCCAGGAAGTGGACGAGGACACAGGGGTTTGAGGCCCAGCCTGCCTCTGCACCCAGCAGCCCTCATGGATTGCCCCTCAGAGGCCAGTTCCTGGCTCGGCACCAGCTCCGAGCATCACAGAAACATTTTACATCCTGTCAGTAATGGCTGCCGGCATGAGCGAGCTGTCACCTGGAGTGGGCCCAGGTGGTGGCATCATCGCGTTCTGTCCTCCAGTTGCTCTCTGTGGATGATGCCCTCTTACTGGTCTCATTTGGACAAGGAGGAGGTGGTGGGGTTCAGAGAGAACCAGCCACATACTCAGCAAGCGGAAGTGTCAGGTCCACATGGAAAAGACCACAACAGAGAAAAGACAGAAAGGTCCCAAGAGATGAAGAGTCGCACGGGGACATCAGTCAGGCTGGATGCACGAAGCTTGGAAGGGGTTACTCAGGGCCTCAAGTATTAGGGAGGAGGAAACTGGCGTGAGAGAAAGGAGACCCCAGACCCCAGCTGGGGAGCTGGAAGACTTGTTCCCGAGTGGATGGCAGGTGACGGCTTTATCGGTGTGACTGCCAATAGTAGCAGCGCCCACCATACGGAGAGGTCACACATTTGCAGTGCGTGCCCTGTGGTCCTGAGTCCTTTACACGTATGTGTATTAACGCCCTCGATCTTCATGACAAACCTGTGAAGCATGTGGTATAGTACTCCCATGACACAGGTGAGGAAACCAAAGCTCAGAGAGGCTCAGTAAACTAGCCAGGGTCACCCAGCCAGTGTGTGGAGGAAGTGGGATTTGAACCCAGGCTTCCTGCTCCGACTGCCCACACTGCACACTCCTCAGAAGTCTTTTTCTCTCGCTCTGTCCTGCAGACAGTGGCTGAGTGTGTCCTCTATTACTACCTGACCAAGAAGAATGAGAACTATAAGAGCCTGGTGAGGCGGAGCTACCGGCGCCGCGGCAAAAGCCAGGTGAGAAGGGGGCAGGGTTGGGACGGGTTCCCAGCATGTCTGCAGCTGACTCCCAGCATGTTTGGCAGCTGGCAGGCCTGACTACTGCTCGCGGTGATGTTTCCACGTGTTTCCCAGCAGTGGGTCCCTCATTTTGGGTTCCCTCAGTGGCAGCTGGGAGACCCTCCCCGAGAGTATTTGTCATACCCCAATAGTACGGAAGAGAGCTGAGAGAAATGGCCATTTCCATCTTCATCCTGGAAAATTCTAGAACAGCTGACTTGGTGACCCGTAGGTTCTGGGGTGAATAGAGTCTCATTCCCAGAGCAAGGCCTGGGCTTCCGAGATGACTTGGACTGGCTCACAAACTTAACATCTAAAAATTTTTAATAGTTTTTGGTGTAATGTATTTTTGAAGGAAAAGAGTAGCCAGTACTTGAAATTGCCGTATTTCAAACATCACTGTATATGACTGAGGAATGATTTAAGTTAGAGCAGGACTTGGGAAACTAAGGCTCTTGGGTGAGTCAGGCCAGCCACTTGTTTTGTGAATAAAGTTTTATTGACATGGGGCCACACACACCTGTTGAGGAATTACCAGGGCAGCTTTTCTGTTACAACAGCAGAGTTGAATAGTCATGACAAACTGCAAAGCTTGACATATTCACCATATGGTCCTTTGTAGAAAAAGTCTGCTGACCACTGACTTAGAGGAAAAGGCTATTCATTTTTTTAAAAATTAGTAAATATGTTAAAGATGATGGAGGTCAGTGACACACATTTTTAAGGGGGCTCACGAGTGTTTGCCGGCGGGGAGACAGAGGGACGGGGATGGATTAGTCTTGCTTTGGGGCTAATGAGAATCAGCCCTGAGCCGATGCTGGGAGTACTGAGGTTGGGGGTGGAGGTAAGGCATGGAGATAGTAGAATGGACTTGTGCTGCAGGCAGGGGGTTGTAGGCGGGACCCTGTAGAAGGCGCTGGACACTGCTGCTACATGCTGGACTGGAACTAGTTGAGGCATATCCTTCTCTGGGGCCTCTGGCCTGGGAGATCGCACAAGGGAAAGGGACAAAGGTCAGATTAGCAGGACGGAAGAGCAAGACTCAGAGGTTCTGGTAGGTGAGTGCTCCCTGACATTGGCATTTTTCCTTTCCGAGGCCAGCGGGGACAGGACCCTGAGGGTGTCAAGTCCAGCCATCTCCCATGGGGTGCCAGTGTCCACTGTGAAGCAGCTACTCTGTGATCAAGGCCCACAGCCTTTGAGGGGTTGGTCTACACATCCCCTGTTTCGTTTCTTGCTTTCTGGAAACTGTGCTTCAGGACTGTGAGTCCATTCCCCTGTTGGCTAAGCCACATATAATTAGGGAAGCAAGTCTGTTGACAGGGGGTAATAGACGACCCCTTACTACATCCTGAACATCAGGCCAAAATGATTGAGACAGAGCATTGGTTGTTGTGGGCCCAATTGTTGAAGGGTGGCTGCAATTGGTTTGAGGATAGGGTTTTCTTCTAGGTTTAGCATGGCCACAATTGGCCAGCCTGCTCACCCATCTTACAGATGCGTAAAACTGAGGTGTGCTAGCTTGGAGCGAGTCAGTTCTAACGACCTAGCTGCCGCATGTTAGAAATTGAAGTGCGTTTAGGAACTTTTCTAGACTGAGAGGCAAGAACTCAAATAAATGCCAGGCAGAGAGCCTAAGTATGCTGGCATAAGAGACAGTAGGGCATGGCATGGACTGTGGCTAAACAAAAGGGGAAATAAGGCCTCTAGATTGATTTTAAAAACATCGTCAGGTATTTTTTTAGCATCTCCTGTGTACCAGAACCCCTGCTCCCCTACCTTTGTAGGGACCTTGTGGGTGGGCTCATGAGGTCCTTTCTTGTGGCTGGGCTGGGTGCTCAGGAGAGGAAAGTGTTCTGAGTCAGATGGGGACAGACAGGGCCATTCTCCCCACCTTATGCTGAAAGCCACATTTGCATGGAGGAAGGCAAAGAAGGACTGTGTGTTGGCGTCACCTTAGGGAAGGAGTTCTCTCCAGAGGAGTCCTGGAGGGTGGGGGCTGTCAGTGCCTGACACTCCTGGTCCTAGCTGCCATGCTTTCACTTTGTGGTGTTTATGCCTTGCTTGCTGACTCATCTGTCCATTGAACGCTTGTGTACTGATGCAGGCGGCCCCATGCCCAGTCATCTAGACGAGGCATACAGGGGTGGTTCCAAGTCAGCATGCCAGTGGTCTGCCTGAGAGGCTCCATCGAGTAAGGAGCCCAAAACATGAGGCTGAGGAGCAGCCCCCCTGGAGGACAAGGACAGAGGTGAGGGTGACCTGGGCAGAGGGAACAGCAGGTGCAAGAGCGCCAGGGCACGAGAGAGTGCACAGTGCCCCGAGAGTCTTCAGAGCAGGAGTCTGAGTGCCTTCCAGGGTCTTAAATGAATGAAGAGATGAAAAATCCATGGGAGACAATAGGGAATGGTGAGGCCTGGGGTTAACTAGCTAGCTTGTACCTCATCAGCTCCAGCTGACTGCTTGGCCCCATATTGTCAGATCTGAATTTTTAAAAATTTTATCTAATTTATCTTTTTAAAATGGTATTTATTTGTTAATTCTTGGTTGGGATGAGTAGTTTTTCATTGCTGCCTTCGGGCGCTCTCTAGTTGCAGTAAGCGGGGGCTGCTCTCTGGTTGCAGTGCAAGGACTTACCATTGTGGTGGCTTCTCTCATTGCAGAGCACAGGCTGTAAAGCGTGTGGGCCCAATACTTGTGGTAGACAGCACACAGTTGTTGCCCCCTAGCATGTGGAATCTCCAAGAACCAGAAATCATACCCATATTCCCTGTATTAGCAGGAGGATTTTTAACCACTGGACCACCAGGGAAGTCCAGATCTGATTTTTTTTTTTAATACATATATAATGATGACCTGGAGATCTGGAATTACGTGAAACTGTCTGATTTTTAAATCTTAGGTCACGTATGAAACAATGAAACAATATGCTGTCTAAGCCAGACAACTCATATTTGCTCTTGAAATCTGTTCTTAGCCCACAGGACCTGTGGGCTAGTGTGATAAGGCTCAGGGAGGAGGTACAGAGAGTGTGTGTGACTTGCAACAGAGGCCAGGATCAGGCACTGGGGGCCCTGGAGTGCTTTATGGCTATAGAAGAAATGTTTGCTTCCTCTTTTCATCTGAGTCTTTCTGGGTCATCTGTGGCTGTGATGCTGGGTCATGGGGCTTCTCTGGTGAGGTTTTACCCTCTGCCCAAGCTGGTGTCTCAGGCTGGGGCTCCCAGGGTGGAACAGGGATGCAGAAAGAGAGAAGAAGGCAGGGTAGGAGGCCTCCATCTCCTTCGGGTCTCTCCCCTCCCTCTGATCAGTGGGGGCTGCAAGGAGGCATGGTGTGGTCCCGGCCTTGCCAGGGACGGAGATTTACACACAAACCCCAGAAGGGCTCCTGTGCCAGGCAGATCCACTGTCCTCACCACCATCCGCCAGCCCTGTTCATAAATACGGGATAAATGGGTCACCCCAGGTGTTGACTTTGTGGTCATAACTCATCTCTTGGCCCCGTGACAGCGAAATAAAAGGCAGACACAGGCCCCGTAGCCCCTCTTCTTAATTCAAGATGCACTTACTGGAGTGAACCTGAGCTGCTTTCTCTCTCCATGATTTTATAAAACCTGTGATCCTGCTGGTAAATCTCTCAGGAGGTGGGTGGAGGTGGCCCAGCCTGGCATGGATTGCGGGCAGGTGTATCTGTTTGGGCGCCTACACGTGGATGGACGAATGAGTGCCTGTGGTGGTCAACCCCCGTAGGTTAATACTGTGAGCAGATGCGGGGAGGGTGAGGAGTGGTAAGGCAGGCAGAGACCCTCTGCTCTGTACAGCCGGAAGTGCCAGGCAGGAATGAGTCTGGAGGGTGATTCACTGAGGGCTAGGGAGCAGTCACCGTCTGCCAGAGGCACAGCAGGTGCTCAGGTGACAGCTCAGCTGTCCCATCCTTGTGTCTGACCAACACTTGGCCCACTCCGGCAGCTCAGAACCTTGTCACAGGCTGCGGTCCTGGTGTGTTTCCTGCGGCTCTGGCTGCGCCATAGCTAAGGACGGCCACTAGGGGCCGCTCAACTTGTCCGCCCACAGGTGCCCCTCAGTGGGCGGGCCCTCCTGCTTCCATTTCTCCAAAGTCCACCCCCGGCGCCCACCTCCACTGAGGTGCTGGATGTATGACACTGTATGGTCACCGGCTTCCCTGGTGGCTCATGGTAAAGAATCCACCTGCCAATGCAGGAGATGCAGGTTGGGTCAGGAACTGTTGTGGTCAGTTCCCCTGGGTCAGGAAGATCCCCCGGAGAAGAGGATGGCAACCCACTCCAGTATTCTTGCCTGGACAATCCCATGGACAGAAGATTCTCTGGTGGGCTAACACTTTCCCAAGTTCCCCAGGTGGGCAGAGAGGGCCAGGTCTTAACTCAGAGACCATAAAGGCTGAGTGCACTCATAGCAGCTGGGGCAGTAAGCTTCTTCTAGGAAGGGGCCTGGTCATTCCATCCTGGGGACAAATCCCGCATGTCTGTATATTTGCAAACTACGCTCCATGGTGGTGCTGACCTGCCGTGATGCTTAACCACAGAGTGGGCGGCAAGATGTCACCTCATGTGTTCAGATGACACCCGCCCTATAGACACCCTCTCCACACCCAGTGCCGGGCCCCTGGTTCGTCATGGTGGTGGTTGCCATTCAAAAGCGGGGATGATTACAAAAGCAGATATAAAATTCCTGAATGAAAAGCATTGGCCAACAGATGTCTCTGGGCTCAGACTCTCAATGACCCGAGAACGCAAGGCTGCCCTGGCCCTGCAGCGGCTGGAGGCAGGGACACCTGTTGGCTATTTGGAATGTCAGAGAAGGTGCCATTCTGGGGACTTCCCTGGTGGTCCAGTGGTCACGGCTTCATGCTTTTGGTGTAGGAGGCCGGATTTGATCCCTGGTTGAGGAACTGGATCCTACACGCTGCACAGTGCGGCCAAAAAAACAAAAAACTAGAGAGAAAGGGTGCCATCCACTTTCCAGAAGCTTTCCCCTGTCCTGACAGAGGGAGGCTCAGGAGTTCCAGCCCTTTCACAGCCATCCCCTGCCAACCCCACACACCTGAGCTTTGGCAAGGAACCCTCACCCCTAGACCCCAGTCCCCAAGATCTAGCCATGAGTGGCTACTGAGCTCGTGGCCAGGGCCGCCGTGGCCTCTCCTCGAGGTGAGTCACCGGCCGAGGCGGGGACCAGTTCGGAGCACCAGTGACGGCACTGTGGTTTATAGTTCATGATTCATGGACGGAGGGGCTATATTATCCCAGCTAAATGCGGTGCTGGAGCCCAGGAATGCTGTGGTCAGAAGTCTCTCCCTGACTTAACTGTGCAAACTGTCGGGGAGCCAAGATTGAGACCAGTGGCCCAGCTCTGAAGGGGGGACTCCTGGCGATGGGGAGCATGCGCGGAGGGGGCCTGTCCCCAAGGGTGTGTGGCCTGCCCCCCGCTTTGACCCCTTAGGGCCATGTGGGCAGCTGAGAGCTGGGCTGGTCGTGGTCTCCTCGAGGCCACATGGTCTGTCTTTTCTTCCCTTGTAGACGGGCACAGGGACAGGGCGCCCAGCCTTCTGCTCCTGGGAGCTGAGAGAGCACGTCCGGGGAGGGGGGATGCCACTTCCTCCCTCCTCTCTCTGGCCTGCAGCCCTGTTCCCCCATCTCTCCTCTCTCTTTGTCTGTCTGTCCCCCACACCTGCCCCTTCCCCTGTATCCCTCATCTTCCTTCACCCTCCTTCCCTTCCCCCACCTCCTTGCCCAGCTCCCTGCTGGGGGACAGGTGACCTTGTTTCCAGTTGTTCTCCTCTGCACTCCAGAGACTCCCATGTCACGGGCAACTCGCACAGGGGACAGCGTGACCGGAAGGCATTCCAGGGCAGAGCCAGCCAAGCGGCTGTCCTCGGAGGGAGGGGGCGGCCCCCATGCAGTCGGTGCTGGTTCCCAGACCCTGGCTGCCCGCCCCGCCCGGCCCTGGGCGGATGATATCACTGGATGGCTCAGCCTGGTGAAGTCCGGAGGGGACATGTGGCCCGCCAGTCGTGGCCACATTGCCTCCAGGTTGGGCTGTGCTGCTCCCTGCCTGCTGGGTGAGCGTGAGGGGGCAGGTCCCAGACCGCCGCCCGGCCGGATGGGCCTCCCGCTTGGGGATCAGTCTGACTCTCCCCGGCCGCCCAGGCCTGCAGGAGGTGGCCACTTCCGCTCTGCTGGGGGCAGGCTGGGCTAGGCGGGATCGTGTCCAGGTTTAGGGTTCCAGCAAGCAGATGTCCCTGATCCCCTGCCTGCTTTTGTGGGCAGAGTCCTGTGGACAGCTTGTCCAGGCCCATGGTCTCCCAGATACATCCCCGCCCGGGGCACATGGTTCCCAGGAAGGCGGCTGGAGGGGACAGGCCCCAGGGACCCGACAAGCTGGGCTGCTGTTTGGGGAAGAGAGACACTGACTTCTCACCAGCCGTGACACAGTGGCAGGGGAGACCCGGCTTCCCCTCTGCACTGAAGAGACAGGAAGATGCGGCAAATGTGATCAGGGATCAGTCCGAGCCCCTGGAGGGTGAGAGAGGTGGGGGCTGACAGACCTCACATCCGGGCATTTCAAGCTTGGCTGCCAAGAATCAGGAAAGAGTTACCAGCAGAGCAGCATTCGTGTGGGCCTGCGCCAGCTCGAGTCACCACAGGAGGGGTCCCCGTGGAGGGGGGTGGGGGGAGACGGTGGCCAAGCTCCAGTCCTTCCTTCACAGTGTCACCCTTCTAGGTGATACTGAACGAGACAAGCCAGGTCCACAGAGCTGTCACGCCCCCCGGGGGAGATCGACGGTGCACAAGTAAATGACGTGGTTATCCGAGGGGGCAGCCAGGGGTACTGACAGTGAGCCGGGGTCAGGAGGCAGCTGACAGAGGAGAGAAGGCAGCTTTGAGGGAGAGGATCCTGAAGGTTTCTCAGAGGAGGTATCCTTCGGGCTCAGACCTGAGCGATAAGAAGGAACCGGTCAGACAGAGTAGCAGGGGGAGTCTCCCAGGCAGAGGGCACCCTGAGTGCAAAGGCCCTGAGGCAGGAGGCAGGAACCAGTGTGACGTCTTCCAGGAGGGGTGTGTGTGGATGGGAGGAGCTAGATCATCTGGCGTTGAGGTGCGGACCACTGATTTATCCCAAGTGGCTGGACAAGATTGATTGACAGTTAAAGCAGAGGCTTGGCCGCCTCAAGCAGGCGTCTCCTCGCAGGCAGACAGACGTGATGGGTGTGGGTGTTGGATGTTGCTCTGGTTATGCGGATGCATTGGTGTGCAGTGGAGTGCTGGTGAGTGTCTGACAACCAGCTTTCCGGGCGCGAAGCCCCGATTGTAGCACGCACTGATTGCCATGGTGGAAATACTCCTCCCCCGCTGATTCCAGGCTACCAGCAGAGTGTGGAGTTGGAAAGGGACGTGCCTGACACCTGCTGGGACTCGATCCTATCCTACCTACACCATGTAGGCACAGCTGCATACGAGAGCACAGACCGCAGCCAGTGCAGTCAAGTAATGAGAAAAGGGTGCATTTTTGAGTACTTATTACCTTTGTTTTTAATAATTTCTTTCATTATAAAGTTATGTGTTTCCACTTTTAAGAATGGCTGTCTCTAACAGCTAACCTGGAAAATTCCTGGAAACTGAATTCTCACTTGTGAGCTGGTACAAGCCGGCCCAGCACACCTGTATCTGTGTGTCTTGTAAAGGACGCTCCTCACCGGCCAACAAGGCATCCCCAGCCTGAGTTTTATTTCCAGGAAGACATGTGGACTGGATTAGAAGGGTGAGGGCCGAATGTCAGGGAGGGCCTGCCAGCCACAGAAAACTCTGTTGTGTCTTGGTCCTGACCCCTCACCTCACTCCTCCCATCAAGCCTTGGACTCCTGGGATGTCCCTTCACTCTGCAAGAGATCGGGTATCTCAAGGACAGATCCCTCCCGGATTTGCTCGCTGGCACATAGTTCATGCTCTGCAGAGTGTTTATTAAATGAATGAGTGAGATTGTGCTGCAGTCGCTGTTGCTGGGTGTTGGGAAATTCTCATCAGATTTTGGGAGGACGTGTCATCTGAGAACTAAATCTCACCAACTCCTCCCTGGACGTCGCTACCGCCTCTTCACTGAACTCTCCTCTCATTCCCCAAACTGACAGCCAGTCCTCCTTGACGAGCTGCTACATCAGCACAACATGGGGTGGAACATGACATTCCCTCCCCACCTCCACTTTCTGAAAAAGGCCTCAGTGGCTGTCCACTGTCGTCAGGGCGCCTCTGTATTTCCTTTTCTTTTTCTACTTTTTAAAATGTTTATTTATTTATTTTTATTTTGCTGCGTCGGGTCTTATTTGCAGCACACAGGATCTTCATGGTGTCATGCGGCTTCAGTAGTTGAGGTACACAGGCTCTCTAGTTGTGGCACACGGGCTTAGTGAGACCAACCAGGGATTGAAACCTTGTCCCGTGCATTGCAAGGCAAATTCTTAACCAATGGACCACCAGGGAAGTAACCGCTTTCCATATTTCTGAGGTAGGGTGTTAAAGCTGGCCAGACTGCCGCCACATCCAGTATACCATTCGGTAAGGACATTGGGCGTTTTCTCAGCCTGCTTTTGTTCAAGCGGGCCCCCTCCCTGAAACATCTTTCACTTTTCTTTACCAAAAGCCTTTGGAGGCTCAGCTCAGTGGCCTCTTCCCTCCTCCCTGTTCATCAGGATAAATCGCTGTTGCCTCTGCAAGGTACTGGACCTTTTAAAAATTTTCTTAACATTGCAGCTTCCATGCGTCCTGTCATAGTTCCTTGTCTTTGTCAACTGAAGTGCTAGCTCCGTAATGTTGGGGATGGTATTTTCTATAATTTGGTATTCCCCATGGGGGCTCACGGAGAAGGCGATGGCACCCCTCTCCAGTACTCTTGCCTGGAGAATCCCATGGACGGAGCAGCCTGGTAAGCTGCAGTCCATGGGGTCGCGAAGAGTCGGACACCACTGAGCAACTTCCCTTTCACTTTTCACTTTTCATGCACTGGAGAAGGAAATGGCAACCCACTCCAGTGTTCTTGCCTGGAGAATCCCAGGGACGGGGGAGCCTGGTGGGCTGCCGTCTATGGGGTCACACAGAGTCGGACACGACTGAAGCGACTTAGCAGCATGGGGGCTCACAGTGTATTTGTGGAGGGAATAAACAAGGGAGTAGGCACACTTTGGCTTAAACGGGAGTGAGCGGAGCCTGTTATTCCCCCAGTCCAGGGTGAGAGGCTGAGCGCCTGTCTGTGGGATCTTGCTAGGAAAATGCTGTGTGACCTTTGGCGAGCTACTTCACCTCTCTGTGTCTTTGTGTGATTGTCTGTAAAACAGACTGTTGAGAGGCTGTTATTAACTACAGGTATGAACTGAAGAGACGGCCTCATCACATGTTCGTTGTGCTTCGTCAACATTTGTTGTTTTTATACATAATGTTTTCTGTACTGCTTCCTGTCTGGGCCTTTAGCATAGCGCAAGCTCAGTGACGGGCTGCTTGTCCCACACTCAGCGCTTGGTAAGCAGGGGTCTCTCAGGGATCTGAACTGAGGGCTCTGGCTAGCCCTGTGTCTGGTCAGGTTTCCTGCAGAGCTGCGCTGTGGTTTGGGAGGTGCCGTTCACGCCCAAGCACTCGGCATGAAGCCCACTGTCAGCATGACCGATGGTGTGTCTGGAAAGCGAAGGTGGACCTCACCGTGGGCTCCAGAATCGTTTCAGATGGTGGAGTCTGGCTTCTGGTCTTTTCCCGGGTCCATCACCAGCTGCTAGTGGCCAGGGTCCTGGGTGTGTTTTGTGAAACAAGGACCGCCCCCACCCCGCCCCAGAAGCCTGGTTCCTCAGAGTGTGGTCTGGGAACCAGCAGCATGGGGGAGTCCCTGCAGCTACTTAGAAATCCAGACTCTGAGGCCTGCTCTAGGCATGCTGAGTGAGCATCTGCAGTTCTCCAGTATCCCCAGGTGCTTTGTGTGTGCAATTCCATTTGAACAGTGCTTGTCAGGGACAGGGGGTGGTCCAACTATGGCCCCCTACCTGTTTTTGTAAATAAAACTTTATTGGCACATAGCCACGCTTACTTGTTTACATTTTGGGTGTTTTCACACTATAAACGGCAGAGTCAGTAGTTGCGAAAGAGACGAATGGACCGATGGCCCTAAAGTGTTTACCATCTGGCTCTTACAGAAAAAGTTTGTGATCATCAAACCTAGCTGCCCATTGGAATAACCTGGCAGTTTAGATACACTGATGCCAGACTGTCACCCTGAGGTCCTGATATGACTGGTGTGGGTGGAGCCTGGGCGTCGGGACTTCCCAGAGCTCCCCAGGTGACCTGAGTGTGCAGCTGTGAGAGCAGTGGCTCTAAATTGCCCGTGAAACCCAGCAAGTGCAGTTTCGATCAGTAATGGGCCCAAGATTAGAAGCGGAGCTCTAGTAGGTGTGAATCGCCCCAGAGTTAGCTGTCACTGTGTTTGCTGTCCTCGAAGGCTTTCAGGGAGTGAGCTGGTTGACGGGGACCTGGGAGTTGGGGCCTCCCTCTGGCTCCATCAGTCTCCCAGAGCGAGTGGACGCCAGCCCACTGACCTCCTACATGTCCCAGGCAGCTGGTCCTGATGGTCCCTCCCAGTGGAAACCAGGTTTCAGGCCAGGACTGACCTGGGATTTCTCTCTTTCATCCCCTCCACTCGCATCACTCAGCTTGGGGTACAGGGACACCTCCTCAGAAGAGGATGGAGTTCAGGCCCCAGGAAACCGGGAGCCCATCCATGGGTCTCTGTGCCCTGGCTCCAGAGTGACCCTGAAGTCACTTCTCCCAGAGGATGGGATGTGGGAGTCACCCACCCCTGCTCTGGGGGGCTTGATAAGAGTGTCAAGTTGGAAGCCACGGGGTCTGGCACTGGGATTGCACACCTGGGTGGGAGGCAGCAGGAATAATGACCAGGTTCTGGTGCGGATCAGGATTCCAGAGCTTCCCCATGAGACTGGCAGGATTGGGGCAGTCAGGGGCGGGGTGGCATGGTAGAGATGACAGGAGAGGGGCTTGGTTGTGCCCAGGGTCATCTTGGCCTCTGGGTTTGAATCCTGCTACTGCTGTTACTTTGCTTTGTCAGTCACCCTCACTGTGCCTCAGTGTCATCTTCTGTAAAATGGAGTTGTGATGGCGGTTGGTAAAGGCGATGAGGAAGTACATAAAGCATGCCAGGTGCGGGGCACTGGAGCTACTTTTATTATTAATGCTGTGATGTGGATGGTTATGTGGGGGGATGAGTGCTCATGGGCTGGCCTAGGCCCAGGCAGGGGCTCGAGGAATCTTGCAAGAGGGACAGGGTAGCCTTGATGGAAAGGGGCAAAGATGCCCATAGGTGCCCCACTTGAGCCCGTGATGCCAACCAGGGTGTAGAATCAGGTGAAACCCTCAGAGGGGCTTTGGCGACAACAGGATCAGGCCTGCTCCCCACCTCTGAGAGCCCCCTTTTCCCTCCCTCTGAGACGGTGAGGCTTTGCCTGTCTGAACCTCAGTTGCCTCTTCTGCAGAATGGGAGCAGTGGTCCCTGTCCTTTCCCGACAGAGGTAGGCTAGGGCAGTAGATGAAACAGTATTTGCAAGGCGTTCGGCATGGTCCAGGGAAGGAGCGGCCACAGTGGATGAACCCCAGGTCACCATTACTGTTGGTTTTTCATCATCTTTATCCTCAGGACTTCAGAGGGGCCAGGAACTGATCAATAGACCGTGCACAGCACAGCGTCGGGCCGGGTAGTGAGCTCTCCAAAAGTGCTGGCCTCTTCCTCGGTGGGGCTTTTGGAGGGTGTGGGGAGGGCTGAGTCAGGAGGGCCCTGGGCAGAAGGGCGCAGGCACAGACTTCCTGGGAGCAGCCCCGGTCAGTCGTGCGGTGTTAGTGCAGGGCTGGGGTCTGCGGCATGCTGCCGCCTGGGTCAGCAGTTTGGGAGCTGCCGCTGCTGGCCGTGCTGGGGGCAGATCGTGGCCTGCTTTGTGGCCCAAGGGTGAGATTCTCGCGGGGGCTGAGGACTCCGCCCCCAGCCTACATGCAGGGAACAATGACAGGTGCTCCTGGAGTCAACCACTGGGAGGGACAGCAGATAAAGCTTTGGAGTGAAGCTGCAGCCCAGTTGGGCATTCTTGGCACAAAGTCCAGAGATGGTGTTTCAGGAGACATCAAGCCCCTGAGGTTGGAAAGCCCCGGCCCTGCCCTTCCAGGCCCTGGGCGTCAGGTTCCTGACGAGTGCAGAAGCCGGGCAGATCTCACAGGTGAAGACAGCAGCCATGCTGAGCAGCCCACGAGGCAAGGGTCCCTCCCCAGTCCGCCATGCCATCTCCCCTCACTCTGGATCCTGGTCCCCTCCGCTCCCCTTGCCATCTTCCCCAGCAGTTGGAAGTTTAGTGTTTCAGGGTTTGGGGTGGTGGTGAGGGACAGTTCAGAGACATTAGGACACCCATTGGGAATTGACCGCGACATAACAGGGGGCAGAGGGAGGCTTTTCTGCCCCCTTGCCCCTCCTCTTGGAGATCAGAGGGAGGTTCTTGGGAAAGGGGCCAGACCCGAGCCAGGAGCTTCCTGGGTTCACACTGCTGTAGTCTCGGAAAGCCCACAGTTCCCATGAATACCCAGACCCCTACTCTGTACAGATTGCCTGTAGCTGGCCCCTGTGCTCAGCCACATTGTGAATCATAAATTAAAACTACAGAGAAGGGCGGGGGGTTGGGGGAGATGGGGTCTCAGGCCAAGGCAGCCTGGGCTGGGGATAGACATGTGTTCCTGGTGTGGAGGAAAGATGGGGAGAAAGGGAGCCCCCTGCCCTATGCCCTCACCTTCTCCCATCTGCTTGGGTTTCTTTCTCCTTGGTTTAAATGTTGGTGTGACCACAACCCTCAGCACACATTGAAAGTCTTTGCATTTCTTCTTTTTTTTTAATTTCATTGACTCCTGGGGATGGAAAGATGGTCTGCTTTGGCAGCTGCTCGCATGGAGCACTTTGGGGGTGGCTAAGAGAATCAATGTGTGGCTTAAAAGAAATCAGGCAGGACAGAAAGGAAGTTGGGTGGCGGTGTGGGGAGGAGCTCGCCCGCCCTCCCTGTCTTGGTGAGGGCAGGGTCAGCAGCCTGGCTGACTGGGGCAGGTTGGCCAGCGCCAGCTTCACTCACTCGGGAAGGAGATGAAAGGAACAGGTCTGCAGGAAGGGGGCTGGTTTTGTTGTGAGCCCCTTTGATCTCTCCTGTCCAGCAGGCCTGCTCTCTTCCCCTTAAGGGCTGGCTGACTGACTGGAGAGGAAGACCAGGCCCACGGCAGCAAAAGCAGGCCCTCGTCATGGCAGCAGCCATCCTGAAATGGGCCTGGGACAGCCCTTCCGTCTACCCATTTTATAGACGTGGAGACTGAGGCCTGGAGAGCTGGCCTGAGCTTTTGTCTGGGACAATCAGGCAGGCAGGCAGGCAGGGGCCTCAGGCTGTGACCCAGTTTTCCCTGTGTTCACCCTGCTCTTGCCTGAAGCTGACCAGAGCCCCACCCTCCTGCCTTGGGGCTCCCACCGTGCTTAAATACTGGTGCCAGATGCCAACTCTGTAAGCATTCTCTCGTTTCAGCCTCCCCATGCTTGGCTGAGGGGGTAGGCGTGCTTTCAAAGAGAAGAATCGGAGCACAGAGAACTTAAGACTCTCATCCAAGGTCACGCAGTCACCAAGTGCCAGAGGCCAGGTGTCTGACACGAGCACTTTCTATCCCTTGCCCTTTCACTCCTGCCTCCCAGTGCCCCAGATTGTGGGGCTTTCTGCCCAGCTCACAGTGCAGGTGTTGGAGAAGGGGGCTCCTGCGGACTCCCCCTCCCCTCCAGCTCTCTCAGTCCAGGTGCAGAGCCTCGCCTGCCTGACTGTGTCCTTCTCTCCCCCACCACCCCCTGCCCTCCCCTGGGGCCTGGCAGCAGCAGCAGCAGCAGCAGCAGCAGCAGATGCCCCGCAGCAGCCAGGAGGAGAAAGATGAGAAGGAGAAGGAGAAGGAGGTGGAGAAGGAGGAGGAGAAGCCTGACGTGGAGAATGACAAGGAGGAGCTGATCAAGTAAGGGCAGCCCGGCGGCCTTGCGGGGGGCCCGGCCGCAACCCCCAGGTGGCAGGCGGGCGGGCAGGCTAGCAGGGGGGCCATGGTCGGTACTCAGCCTGCAGGCCACCCGCCCTCCGTAAAGGTGTGTGAGCATTTGCCATCTATCTACAGCAGATCTCCTGCTGAGAAGGGAAACGCTTTCTCCTTTGCTGGTCCCCTGGCAGCACGCACCCCCTCCTCCCCCCTTCCGGAATCCTGTTCCTCTCTCTTTCCTCCGCCTGCCTGCCTTTCTCTTGAAGCCTCTGGAGACTTTAGAGACTGATGGCTCATTTGAGCTCTACTCCTGAGCTAATAAATCCAGGCAATGACTTTGGAACTCTTTGCCTCGCCCCCCCCACCCACCTCCCCGTCTTCTCCCCTTTACTCGGCTGAGTCTCCTGAGATGCTGAGAGCGGGAGGAGGGAGATCTGAGAGGACAAGGTACACGCAGGCGGCAGCCCTCACCTTTAGAATTATCGCTGTCAGTGTGAGTTCTTGCAGATCAAGGCACAGCCTCGCCTCGGGGCCCCTGACGGCCTCCCGTGCTTGCCAGGGGTGGAGCACCGCCAGCTGGAGATTCACTCCGAGCAAGGGGTGAAGGGGGGGGGCGGGCACAGCTTAGCGCCAGGTACCTGGAGCGAGCTCAGGAATGTGGCTTCTGAGAACATCTGGCTTCGTTACCCCCTGTCTCCCAGACGCTCCTGCGAGGGCTTTTCAAGAAGATGAATGGAAGGCGGTGGTGATAAATCTGAGCGGCCCTGCAGTAAACTCCCCTGAGTCGGCTTCTGAGAAGAGTCCCAGCCCCAGCTATTGAGGTCACATGCTCCCCACACACCTGACTTGGCCCGCATCAGGCCAGCGGAATACTCTCCTCTCGCGTTTTCTGCAAGACGCAGTGGCCCGTGATAACACAGAAGGCAGAGTTAGCATTGTTTGTAGGAGGACCTCTCCTCTTTAGGGAGTAGAGTGGCCTGAAGGGTGTACCAGCCTGCACCCCTATGCATTTAATCCAGTAATCTTGCAAACGGATAGCAGAGAGCATCTCTTGTTGATGTATAAAATGGGCTTGCAGGGCTTCCCTGGTGGCTCAATGTAAAGAATCCACCTGCCGGTGCAGGAGACACATTTGATGCCTGGTCCGGGAAGATCCCACATGCCTTGGAGTAACTAAGCCTGTGTGCTACAGCTACTGAGCCTACAAGCCTAGAGCCTGGGACCACAACTCCTGCAAGCCCATGTGCCCTAGAGCCAGTGCTCTACAACAACAGAAGCCACTGCAATGAGAAGCCTGATCACAACTAGAGAGTAACCCCCACTCTCCACAACCAGAGAAAAGCCCTTGGGGAAATGAAGACCTACCTACCCCAGCCAAATAAATAATTTTTAAAAAAAAAGGGCTTGCAGATAGCCACCAGCCCATACCCACACTGGATGAATAAAATAAGCTAATCAGTTACCTACCAGCCCGCATCCCTGTTGGAGAATGAAGCAGATGGCAGCTACCAGCTCTCACCTCCCTTTTGATAAATAAGATGGCATTGCAGATCTCTACCAGCCTCACTCCCTCAATCTGTTGAATAAAGGAGCCCTGCAGATTGCTACCGCATCACCCCGAGCTTTCCCCTTTTCCCACCCCCTTGGGCCAGTAGAAAATCGCCGGCAGCCAGGGCTCATCTTGCTGAAGAAAAGCGGGTGTCTTGAAACTGCCGTTTAGGCTCCTGGCCCAGGTGGAACCATCCCTGTCTCCCCTCTCTGGCCTTTAGAGAGAAGACGGACGACACCTCTGGGGAAGACAACGATGAGAAGGAGGCAGTGACCTCCAAAGGCCGAAAAACCGCCAACAGCCAGGGGAGACGCAAAGGCCGCATCACCCGCTCGATGGCCAACGAGGCCAACAGCGAGGAGGCCGTCACCCCGCAGCAGAGCGCTGAGCTGGGTGAGTCTTGCTTGGGCTGGGGAAGGGGCGCTGAGGCCCAGCGGGCTCAGAATCCCAACATTCTTTGCAAACTTACTATTTGACCTGTGGTGAGTTCCTTGACCTCTCTGTGTCCTGATGGCTTCATCAGCACCAGGGTTGTGAGTAATGCCTGTAACTGTGGGGTTGAGCATTTCAGTGACTTTGTGTGTAGGAAGAGCCTAGAACAGTGCCTGGGGCAGGTTCGCCAACCTTCAGCTGTGATCCTTCCAGAGCTGGAGAATTCACCTACAAATCCAGAGCACCAGTTTGGTTTTGTTTTTAATCAGAAGATCTGCCCTCGAGTTTTCCCAAGGCTTTCACTGCCGGCGGCCCGGGTTCCATTCCTGGTCGGGGAACTAGGATCCCCCAAGCCACACAGCATGGCCAAAAAACCCACCTCTTTTCAAGAGAGCCTGAGTGCTGTTGTCCCTTCCAGCCCTGGGAGGCATCTGGGTTTATACTGTCACCTCTGTGGGCCTCAGTTTCTCCTGCTCAACAGATGCCCACCCCTAGGTACTCTGAACCTAAGGTGGGGGAAAAAAGAATTACATAGCAATTCCCAAGTTTGGCCACAGGGGGGCAGCCGGTGTGTGCTTGTCTATACCATTTCGGCTGTTTGGAGCCTGCCCTCTTGTGTCTGTGGGAACTCCCACCCGAGGCCTGAGTGCTCAGGCTGAGGCCCCAACCACCTGGATGTCTTCCTAGGGTGGGAGATGATGGAAGGGATGGTTTCTGTCTCGCAGATGCCCTCCTTGTCCACACCCGAGGTTTATGCCAGGCTCCTCTCCCTTCTCCCTGCGCGAGATCATTTGTACCCATTTCATAGATGGGCTATTTGAGCCTGAGAGAAGGAACATAGCCTCCGTAAAGTCATGGAGTCAGTTGGGATTCAAACCCAGCCCATTGGCCACAAATCCTACTCGGCTCCTGTAAGCTCTGGCCGGCTGCCCCTTGGTGCCAGCGTGCCCGGAGGCACAGGGCAGGAGGGCTCTTTTCGGAAGGGTGTTGGTGCACCTGACCTCTAGGGTCGTTCTTCCAGACCTCAAGCTAATGTTGGGGCTGGGTGATGGGGTGGAAAACACAAGCCTGGTCCCTCTGATGGGCTCCCCATTCCAGGCTCCAGCTTCCAGAGCCTCCCACTGAGGGTCCTGTAGGTGAGGGAAGGGGAAGTTGGCCGTGGAAGCAGGGAGCCGGGGAAGCTGCCCAAACTTTCCCCCAGGGGTCAGCGGCCTTTACCGAGTGCATACTTTGTGCCTGGTGCTGTTCCAGGCACCAAGTCCATGAAGCTGACGTCCCTCATGCTACCCTTCTCACGACGTCTTAAGTGACTTTCAGGGAAGGATCGGGGCTCACGCATAGGGGATCTTGGAGGAGAGGCTCAGAAACAGCCACAACAGACCCTTGGCCAGCTCCCCGAAGGCGGCTGCCTTACTTCTCAAGAACACAAGCTGCCGCCTCCATGTGCTCTACAGGTCGGAGCAGAGTCTAATTATCACCCTGTAGGACAAGGTCCCCCAGCAGGGGACAGGGGGCCATGTCTGGGCGCATTTTGGATTGTCCCAGCTGGAGTCAGGGCTCCTGGCCCCTGCTGAGTAGAAGCCAGAGCTGCTGCTCAAGCCCCTGCAACACCTGGGGCAGCCCCCACCATAGAGACTCATCCGGCCCTGATGAGTCCACGCTCAGATGAGGTCCCTGCCCATCCGAAGCTCGTGTCCCTCCTCATCTCCCCACCCTAACGCAGTCACCAAGCTCTGTCAGGTGCATGCAGAGGCGCTGGACTGCCTCAGCTTCCCCATCTGTGAAATGGGGTGATTGCACATACACTCCCCCATCCCAGCAAGTGCCCCAAGCTGCCAGAGGCAGAGAAACCGCCCCTCTGCGGACTGCTACCAACACACCCGTTGTGTTCCTTTTCAGCTTCCATGGAGATGAACGAGAGTTCTCGCTGGACGGAAGAAGAGATGGAGACAGCCAAGAAAGGTGAGTGGTTTCTGGCCACTCTGATCGCCCTTGGTGTGTGTGCAGGCCCTGCAGCTTGTGTGTTGGGGAGGAGGTTGACACATGCCCTTATCGGGGTTGTGGTGTCGTGTGCAGGGGCCAGGCTCTGCTTCCGGGTTTTCTCAGACTGGCCTCGTCTCTTCAGAGCCTCAGTTTTGTCCTCCAGAAAATGGGTCTGTGTGACCATGTTGTTGGGGGACAGCGTCCATGGCCTCTGGGGCCAGCACATCATGGCCTTATAGACAGAGTGGTAGCAGCGCTCCTAGGCACCTTGAGGGGAGGGGCAGGGCCTGCTGGTATCCACTGCTGTGGGGTCACGGTGTCAGC
>SJXQ01011783.1:249848-261037 GCA_006408695.1 Aepyceros melampus | reverse complement strand
AGCCTGAATGGCTGGGCCCTTGCCTCCCCTGCTCAGTGGACTGGCTCTGTGCCTCGGTTTCCCCATCTGTGAGATGGGAGGGGTGTCCAGATGGGCCCAGAGAAGCCAGAGATAACAGGCACTGTCAGGACTGTGTTGGTGTCGATCTCCCGGCCCCCATCTCTGGGAGGTGTTCGGGGGCCATCAGACTAGCGTTGCACCAACAGGAAGGCCGAGGCTGCCGGGGTCGGAGGGGGGTGTGTCTGAGCTCCATTCGCAGGCTTGCTGTCATTCATCTTGACCCCAGCCCTGAGGGGTGGTCTTGTTTCTGGCCGTATTGTGGACGTGGAAGGGAGGAGCAGAGGCTGGGGATGGCTGGGATCCTGAGTTGGTGACCTGGCTGCCCCCCCAGCTCTTGTGCCAGAGGTCCTTCTGAGGCCCTAGTGCTGACGTGCAGCCTCTTTGTGCCCAGAGCACCAGGTCATAACTCAGGGAGGGGACAAACAGCCTTTAAAATGGGGGACCCAGTTGCACAGGGGCGGTCGTGTGTGAGGACAGCCAGGCCTGGAGGCTGAGACCTTGGACTGTGGGCTGAGTGCCCTGCTCCCGCCCTCAGCCCCAGGTAGGAGTGCCGAGGGGCCTGAGCGTCTGGTCCTGGTGTTTCAGAAGCTGATGAGAGACGAGACTCAGATGTAGAGACAAGCACATGGACACCAAGGGGGGAAAGAGGGTGGTGGAATGAATTGAGATTGGGATTGATATATATATACACCATTGATACTATGTATAAAATAGATGACTAATGAGAACCTATTGTATAGCTCAGGCTCTACTCTGTGCTCTGTGGAGACTTAAATGGGAAGGAAATCCAAAAAAGAGGGGATATATGTATACACACAGCTGATTCCCTTTGCTATACAGCAGAATCTAACCCCAGTTGCTTCTCCAGTGGCTCAGTGGTAAAGAATTTGCCTGCATTTCAGGAGACCGGGTTTGATCCCTGGGTCGGGATGATCCCCTGGAGGACATGGCAACGCGTTCCAGTATTCTTGCCTGGGAAACCCCCATGGCCCAAGCAGCCTGGAGGGGTACAGGCCATAGGGTCCCAAAGAGTCAAACACGACTGAAGCGACTGAACGCGGGTGCACAGAGACTAACACAGCGTTGTAAAGCAACTGTGTAGTGGTGTGGTCAGTCGCTCAGTCACGTCCGGCTCTTTGCGACCCCATGGACTGTAGCCCGCCAGGCTCCTCTGTCCGTGGGATTTCCCAGGCAAGGGTACTGGAGTGGGTTGCCACGCCCTCCTCCAGGGGAGCTTCCCGACCCAGGGATATAACCCGGGTCTCCTGCATTGCAGGTGGATTCTTGACCAACTGAGCCACCACGGAAACTCCTATAAGGAACTTTATTTAGTCCAGTAAAAATTGAAAGAAAGAAGAGAGAAACTGACCAGGAACAGCCCCAGACCTGGTCAGGCCCTCCACCTGGGACCCGAACCCTCCCCTTGGGGCTCCTGTCCAAGGTACCCTGCCCCTTCAAGGCTCCAGACCTCCCTCCGTCCAAGCTCCCAGCCCTCAGGTGAGGCGGAGCAGGAGGAGGGGCCCAGCTGGCTCTCAGCATCGTGGGCAGGAGGAGGAGCAGTCATGGTTCCTGTCATGGGGGAGGGCCTGCTTTCAGCATCTCAGAGGAGCACTAGTAGGGGCTGTGGGCATGGTCTCTAGTGCCAGGGCACAGCAGGTGCTGTCAGCCCCCCACGGGGGCCGTGTCATCCTTTCCTCTGTCTTCTGTGTTTATTTTGTGGTTTCTGGTATGGATTTCACCGTGTGGCGTAACAGAGACTTTATTTGAAAAATGAGTGACTTTTCTCCCCTGCCTTTAACTTTGGTGAAACACACATAACATCAGATCTACCATTTTAACCATCTTAATGTGTACGATTCAGTGGCATTAAGTACATTCCCAGTATGGTGCGACCGTTACTCTAGAACTTTTTATCACCCCATAAGGGAACCCCGTACCCGTTATCAGCCACTCCCCATCCCCCTCAAGCCCTGCCAACCTCCAGCGTCCACCAGTCCTCTTTCTGTCACCATGGATTTGCCTGTTTGGGACTTTTCCATGAATTGAGTTGTACAGTGAATACCCTTTTATATGAGTTCTTCCTCTCAGTATCCAACTGTCGAGCTTCATCCATGTCCTAGCCTATGTCAGCACTTCATCTCTTTTTATGACTGAGTTGTAGTCCTCTGTATGGACATGCCACATTCTGTTTATCCATTTGTCCATTGGTTGATGGATGCTTGGGTTGTTTCCACCTATGAGCTCTTGTGCCTAGTGTTGCTGTGAACATTTGTGTAGAATCACATGGTTTTTTCAAACTACACATCAGACCCTGAGATCTCAGCCATTGGCAGTGTTACTGCCCCAAGGGACCCCTCCACCACCACCAGGGCCGTGAGGGGCTCCACGTGCACGTCCCAGGGCCGCCAGCCTGAGCTGCGTTTTCTGTCGTCATGGCAACCCCATCCCTGGCTCCCCCCTTGTTGCCCAGGAACAGGGAGTTGGCTGTGTGGCCCTCTCTCTCCCTTTGGGAAGGGCAGACCCAGGGGCTGGGAGGACGGCTGGGGATGACTCATCGGCTGAGCCGGGAGTGCGCCCCACCGTCTCAAGGTTGGGTCCTTAGGGACGGCAGTGATCTCATCCTGAGTCCCAGCCCACAGAGACAGTGGTGCGTGCGTCCCCCCGGGAGACGGTGGATGCCGAGGCCCTGCTCAGTGACATTTGTGATAATGTGACGAGCACCAGTGCGCCCGTCCTCTGTGAATTACAGCAATTTGCACAATTACCGCTCAGGGTGGCTGCTAGAGGCAGCATGTTCCAGGCGGCAGGAGGGGGTCGGGGTGGAGAGGCAGGTGCTGGCAGCCCCCAGGACTCCTTCCCCACAGTGAGCAGGGATGTGGAGGAGGGGGCAGTTCCAAGGCCCCCAGCTCTCAGAAACCCAGGAAAGTACCACAAACCCTGCTGTGTCCGAGGCAGATAGCACCCACCCATCCTCCTGCCCATCACTCACATCAGCCCAGTGCTTTACTCTGTGCAGGGCAAGGGTACCAGAGATGAGCCAGCTCTGGTCCCTCCCTCAGGGACCCAGGAAGTGAGCATCCAGGTGTCCCCGAGGTCTTGGGACCACTGAGCCTGCTCCGAGCATCCTGGGGGACTTCCAGTACCCAGGCCTTATAGGATAATCTGCAGACGGTCCATCATCCCCAGAGAGACATTGGACCTCAGCCTCGGGGTCTTTTAGCTCTGTGATATCAGGCAAACTCGTCAACTTCTCCGTGCCTCGGTTTCCTCATCTGTACAAAGGAAACTCAAGGTTCACCCACTGTATTAGTTTCCTGGGGCTGCCATAACAAAGCACAAATTTAGGTGGCTTAAAAACAACAGAGACGTGTTCTCTTACAGTTCTGGAGGCCATGAGTCCGAAGTCAAGGTGTCGGCAGGGCTGGGCTCCCTCCGAGGGCCCTGGGGGAGGATCCTGCCTCTTCTCTTCCAGCCTCTGCTGTTGCTGGCAGTCGTCGGCGTTCCTCAGCTTGTAGACATTCCAATCCCTGCCTCCATCTTCCATGGCTGCCTTCCCTCTGCATGTCTCTGTCCAGATTTTCCTCTTCTTATAAGGACCCACCCTAATCCAGCATGACCTCATCTCAACTTGATCGCGTCTATAAAGACTTTTTCCAAATAAGGTCACATTCACAGGTTACAGGTGGTGGACGTGAAATTGACGAGGGGTGGGGGACACTAATCCAGTATGACTACTTTTTTATTTTTATTTATTTATTTTTTTATTAATTTTTATTTTTTAGTTTGTTTTGCTTTACAATACTGTATTCGTTTTGTTTGACTACTTTTTTAAAAAAAAATTATTTATTTTATTTCTGGCTGTACTGGGTCTTCATTTGCTGCATGGGCTTTTCTCTAGTTGCGGCAAGCAGGGGCCTCTCTCTAACTGTGGTGCCCAGGCTTCTCATCGCGGTGGCTTCTTTTGTTGTGGAACACAGGGTCTAAGTGTGCAGGCTTCAGTAGTTGCGTCATGAGGGGTCAGCAGTTGCAGTTCTTGGGCTTAGCTGCTCTGCAACCATGTGAGATTTTCTGCTATCAGAGATCAAACCCATGTCTCCTGCACTGGCAGATTCTTTCCCACTGAGCCACCAGGGAAGCCCCTTTGTGGGGTTTCGGTAAAAGAAAGCAGAAACGCTTAGGAGGGCGGTGACTTAGACACACTGAGTTCCCTGTCAACCATTTGGAACGATAACCAGCGCCTTAGCCTTGTGACCTTGACCTGGCCCATCCCTGTCTTAGCCTCGTTTTCCCTTGTCCTCCAAAATGAGATGGGGATGCCATCTCTGAAAGGCATTAGAAGGGTGATGTGAGCCTTATTTGTGCAGTCCTTGGTATACAGTAGGTTCTCAGAAGTGGTAGGCCTGCAGTTCAGCACACAGACTCTGCGTTTGAGTCCTGGCTCTGTCCTTTGTGGGTGACGCTGAACAGTACCTGCACTTCTGGGGGCTTCGGCCCCTTCCTGGCACAGCAGGGAAGGGGGCTGGTAGTATAAGATGACATTTAGAGGTGGTTTCATGGCACTGGGAGAGGGCCCTGGGGCTGACACCCAAAGCACAGGATAATAAGTAATACTATTAAGTATTTGTCAGTACTTCCTTGTAGCAGGTAACTGCTAAAGGTGATCTGTGTGTTAAATCACTTCATCCCCACCAACCTTATGAGGCAGAGCTATTTCTTCTTTTTATCCAAAATGATAAAACTGAGACCCAGAGAAGTTAAGTGACCTGCCCAAGGTCACACAGCTGTTAATTGGTATAGCTGGAATTCAAACCCAGGCACCCTAGTTACAGAATGAGGCTGGTGTAAGGTTTCAATAAATGAGTCCATGGGCCTGGCTACTATTAATCTGATGATGAAGTGGGGGGAGTACATCCCAGTAAAGGAATAGCATGTGCCAAGGCCCTAGGGCAAGGGCAATGAAGTCAAGCAACAGGCTGTTAAAACCCAGCAAGCAAGACTTTGCTGATGGTCCAGTGGTTAAGACTCCACCTTCCAGTGCAAGGAGTACAGGTTCGATCCCTGGTCAGGGAACTAAGGTCCCGCCTGCTGCAGGGTGTGGCCAAAAGTTAAATAAAAACAACCCAAAAAAAAAAAAAACCCAGAGAGCAAGGGAAAGAGAGGCAAGGGATGGAGAAGCCGTTGGGAGGGCTACTCCATCCCACCCTTGCCAGCCCAACCCGTTGTGGGCAAGAGTTCGGTGGTTGCTCTAGAGCAGGGGGAGGCCGTAATGTGGGGAGGTGTGGCCCAGGAACTGGAGAGCTGCAGGGTTCCAGGTAGCTGATGAGCCTTTGCCCTTCCTTTGTATGAGGAGTCAGGGCTGCCTGCCCTGGGGCTCACTGCAGGTGGGGACCCAGCAAGTGCAGGGCAGCCCCAGGGAGCTGGCCGCCTGCCCCCGGGCCCAGTGCCATGCTGGGATGTGAAGCTCTGGTTCCCCTGGGAAAGGTCAGCCTGGCCTGGCTTGCAGTCTTGACCCAGCTAAGTGGGAGGCCCTGGGCTCGGCTGGCACCCCCTTCTGGTCCCCAGCCCCCTTCTCGGGTGGACAGGGCACCAGCTGTGGAGGGGGGCAGGGAAGGCCCTGGGCACACCATTTCCAAGACCAGAAATAGGCACTGGCCCAGCTCTGCACTGCCAGCCCCTCCCTGGCCTCAAGTGGCCTGCCTGGTGAGGAGGGTGAGGGCAAGATGCCTGACCCAGGGGAGGCCCCTGCAGAAACCAGGCCCTGGTGGCCCCAAGCAAAGCCCATCAGCCTGAGTGGAGCCCAGGTGGGTCCCAGAGCTCTTCCCCCAGTAACTCCAGGCCCACTCTGCCCGCAGGACTCGCCTCCTTTCATGGGGAGTGAGGGAGAAACCACTAATTGCTTTGCACCTCCAAAGTGCTTGCTGTGCACACTGGCTGGTTTAATTAGTTTTTACGGATGAAGAGTCGAGGGCTTGGAGAGGGGAGGTGTGAGTCCCCAGCCTGGGAGCTCGGGCCTCCACTTCGACACGTCTGTCATCAAAGCCTCCTGCTGTCCTTCCTGCAGGGACCACAGGAGAGCAACGGTGGGTGTGCTTGGCCTGGACAGCCATGCACATGCTCACTGGGGCTTACAGTGGGCAGCGTGACACCACGGTCAGTGCACAGGGTTGGCAGCTGATGGATGCACCCAGGTTCGGGATGCTGGGTCACTTCTGAGTAAGCGAGGGTCCAGCAGGAAACAGGACCAGCATGCTGAGTGGGGACTGAGGACAGCTGATGGACAGGGGTGGGGTGACCTCAAAGATCATTAGAAGAGAGCCTGCAGCATCCTGGGGCTGGCATCGGTGGGGAGCTGTCACCACCTCCAGCTGCAGCTGAACTTCATCTTGGGTGCACTGTTCCCCAAACCTGGATTCTTCTGGTGTTCAGAAGGAGGAGAAAATTGGGGTTTCTGCCTGAACTTGGGGGACCCAGCCAGATACCAGAGTAAGCTCCTGACCCTTCTCTTGTTGCTTGTCAGCAGCCTTGAAAGTAAAGTGAAGCATCTCCCAGCCCAGTCGAACTTCCAGGAGCAAAATCCACACATAGGCATTCAAGCTGGTGCTTCCTCAGAGAAAGAGATCCAAGGCAGGTTACCCAGTAATGACAATCCCTGTTAGCACGTGGCCAGTGCTCACTGGTTCCTGAGTTTTGCATGAATGATCTTATTTAATCCTCCAAGGGACCCTCAAGGCAGCCTCTCCATATTTGAGGCACACACGTGTGTGCACACACTCACACATGCACACAGACACACCTTCTGCTTTGCAGATGGGAAAACTGAGACCCAAGGGGCCGAGCGATGAGCTGGGGCTTGTACAACAAATAACCTGGAGTTGCTTGGCTCCAGAATTTACCACTTGGAAAACTTGACATTGAATGCATAATTTCCCAAAATGGTAGGATGCCAGGTTGCACACAGGTGATATTTTTTTCATCTTAATGTCTTTGATCATGTGTTAGGAGATCACATTGTCCCTAAGATTTGCAGATATAATAGCTGAAGCTGAGGCTAATGTAGGCACTGAGGCTTACTTTGAAAAGAGTAGAAAGGTAAGTCCAATTTCAGGTGTGAGGTTGTCTGGCTGAATCCCCTCGGGGACTGGCGGGAGGTGTGTTGGAAGCTCAGATACACAGTAGGTTCCCAGCAAGGTCGCCAACCCTGTGCTGAGTCCAACTCAAACCCGCCCAGGGCTTGGAGTTTCGGAAATAAGGAAGTGGCATGACTCAGGACTAAATCGGCTGGTTTTTCTTTCTTTCTTTTCTTTTTCCCTGCTCTTTTGATAGAGTTTTAGGCAGAAAATCTTGTTTTGCAAACCAGAGTTTCTCTTGGAAAGCAGAGGTTGGTGGGAGGGCTGTAGACACGTCCTTCTTGCAAGTGGCCTGTGCTGCTTCACGGAGGGAATAGAAAACTTCAGGGCTGGCTGGGGCTGGCTGGGGTGGTGGGAAACAAGTGTTTCCTGGGGGGGAGGCGGCGCAGCTGTGAAATTCCCAGGACGCAGATGGATGGCAGTGTGGTACTGCCCGCGGGTGCTGGAAAGATTCCTCCACCCTCAGGTCATCAGAACTTGCCCATGGTGGAGTTGGGGGGTGTAATTGGTGCAGGTTTGCAGACCCCAGAGATGAGAGCTGCCTGCAGTGGGGACCCTGAGAGGGTAGCACCTTGGGGAGGGACATGACAGGGACAAGGTCTTTCTGGGGGCCTGTGTACTTGAGTTGAAGGGGGCTCAGACACCCTCCTGTGAGAACAGTTCGTCTCAGGCCCCAGACAGTGTATGAGAAGCTCCCTGCTGGGGGTAGCCGGGGCAGCCAGAGCGGCCAGGCCAAGCCCCCTCACAGGGAACCCCCCCTCACCGTCACCTCCGCGGCTGCCCCCTGCTCCTTCGCCTCTTTCTCTGCGCTCAGTGACTCAGACCTCCTGGCTTGACTTCCTGTCTTGGTCAATTTCACTTCCTAGTTCCTGCCTCCCCGCCGCTTCAGAACGAAACTCCTTCCTTAGAAATTAGAAGTGAGGTCGGGGAATCCAAACCACAGGGGATGTTGGCAGAATCTGCCGTCTGGGGCACAGAGTGCGTGAGGGCGGGCCCCTGCTGTGAGAGGGGGCCACTCCCTCCCTTCTCTTCTGGGGAAGGTTCAGGACCCCCCATGGGGATAAACAGTCAGCCCACTCCTCTCTCTGAAGCTGGGAGCCCCAGCAAGGTAGCAGAGGTGGCTGGGGGATGCCCAGTGAGCCCCCAAACCCACACGCCTAGGGTATCTGGAGCTTTATTCATTTGCCGGGTGCCTCCTGCACACCTAGCAGTTGTGGGTGCAGAGACACTGCCCTCAGTGAGCAGCGGAGCCAAGGAGCTAATCTCAGGGAGCAGCGATAAGTGCTCTGGAGATACCAAAACCCCATGACGGCAGGCTGGCCGGGCAGGGTGGCCGGGAGGAGAGCTTTGGAAAGAGTGGCCACAGCAGGCTTCTCTGAGGAGCTGTCCCTTGAAGCTGAGAAGTGAAGGAAGGCAGAAGGAGATCTGTGAAAAAGCCAGGCAGGCAGCAGGGGCAGTGAGTACAGATGTCCTGGGGCACACCTAGGGGCTGGGCAGGAAAGGTCCCGGGGGTGGCTGGAGCGAGGAGAGAGGTAGGAATCGGGCTGGACAACGGGGGCGGGGTGAGTCTGCGGGGCCTCACACATCACACCAAGGCCCCTGGGTGTTATTCCAAGAGCATTGGGTCATCACTGGCAAATCTGAAGCAGAGGAGTGACCCGATTGGATGGCATCCTTAGAAGCCCCCTTGGGCCTCCCTTGCAGAGAAAGGATCGTGGGACTCGGGTGGGACGTCCAGCTCCCCAGCACCGTTGGGGTCTGTTGTCCTCCCTGGGGGTGAGCCCCAGGGCCCACGGCGAGGTCTGGGGGACAAGGGTGGACCGTTGTTCCTTGGGTTTCATGGGCAGGATCGAGAGGCTTGAAGGCAGAAGGGATGAGCAGGTCAATGACCTGGGAGTTGAAGAAATCGTTCGTGACCTGGATCTTGCTCCAAAGTTCAACTCAGTTAACTTTCAACTCCCTGGGAGCTGCCTGGGGCATCTGTAGCAGGTGTTTTTTATGGGGCACAGGCTGACCGGGGCGTCTCAGAGAGGGAAGAAAAAAGTAGCCATGGCCCCAAGACCCTCGGGGAGCAGAGAGCTCCCTAAGGACTCCAGACCCTCCCCCCTCCCATCGTCGGGGGTTGGAGGTCTCATTTGCATTTGGGAGAATCCCCTCAGATTCTAAGTTTCCTCCTAGAAGGTGAACCTAGCCTTGCCCACCCACCGCCCCCTTCCAGCCCATCCAGACTTCTAGAGTCCCCCACGATGGGCCTGGCCACCCTGGCAGCAGTCAGGCGAGAAGGGGGGCAGACCACAGGTGGAACCAGCGCACAGGGGAATGACGGCGGAAGAAGCTATTTGCTCCCCGGCTGCCTGCCGGGGTGGAGAAGCTCTGTTTTTCTGAACCCTCATCTGTTCTTACCGCTGCTGACGCCGCCACCGCCACGGATGGGGAGAGAGGGAGGGGGAGGCCAGTGCCAAGTTGGCCCGCCCCCTTCTGAACCTGGGCTTCTGCCACGCTCCCCCGCCCGCCCGCTCCCGGGAGCCTCCGTCTGGAGGTCACATTCAGCCCTGACGCGTCTCGCTGGGTCAGGCAGCAGGAAGATCGGCCGAGTCCTTGCGCGCCGCGGCAAGGCTGCCGGACAGGCGGGGGGTGGGGTGGGGCTGGGGGTGGGGTCTTCGGTTTCTGCCCGGTGGGGGCGTCAGGGTCCGGGTGCTGAGCGCCCACGCTGGGCACGTCGGTGCCCAGAGGAGGCGCGGACGCGGTGCTCCCTGGTGACGCCTGGCACGGGGCGCCGCGCACACAGCCGGCAACTTCCCGCCGCCCTCCCCCATCAGGCGAAGGGCACCTCGCATGCCCGCAGCTGCGAGGAGGGGGTACGGCCCAGGGGTGGCAGCGCTGCCAGAGGAGCCCTGGGCCACCCCGGGCGGGCGGGCCGGCGCGCGCACGGAGCTGCTTCCCCGCCCTCCCCGGAGCCAGCCTCCGCCGGCCGCCCTCCACCGCCCGGCCCTTCCCACCGCCCGGCCCCTCCCTCCCCCTCCTCCCTCCTCCCTCCCTCCTCCCTCGCGCCGCCGTTGGACGAGAAGGATGTGAGGCTGAGCTGAGCCGCCAGCAGACGCCAGCCAGAAGCCTTGCGGAGCCGGCACCACGGCCGCCCAGCCTCCCGCCTCCCAGCCCGCTGCTCCCAGCTCCGATCCCTGGAGCATCCTCCAAGCCGTATGTTTCCGGAAAACTTGGCCGAGGGGGAGACGCAGATGAGAGGATGTGAGTGAGTGGCTCCGGGGAGGGGACTGGGTTTTGGGGGGGGCTTTTGGGCCATGGTGACGGGGACCCCAGGGGTGACAAGGACCTCAGGCTGGGTGGGGGACTCGGGGTTTCTCTACCGTGGGGTCCCACCTCACTTTCTTCTAGGGCCCCTTCCCAGCCTCTCTGGCTGTCGGGTGGGGGCTCCCTGGGAAGGAGGTCTGTGTTGAGGCGGATCCAGGAGGGGTCCTGCACAGTGTGTGCTCAGAGGTGCTCTCTCCAGGTCGAGGGGTGGGGGGTTTTACGCCTCATCAGGTTCAGGTTGTCCCCGAAGCATGGTGAGGTCTACAGGGCATCTCCCTGTGCCCAGCACCCTTGGTCTGGGTTCTCAGAACCAGAAGACAGCCCATACCCATCCACTCCCACCCCAGGTGTCCTGGCCGGTAATATTAGGACACTCACCCCAGCTCTTTGCACAGCACTTAAAGAAACTGAGGCCCAGAGAGCAGAGGGAATGGCGGGGACCACACACAGCAAGTCTGGGCAGGGCTTCAGGGTGGCTCAGTCCAGCGGTCCTTCCCAGGCGGCTTTCAGGCAGGGCTGGGCGACACCCCCCACCCGCCCCCCAAGCCCCTGCTGCTGCCACGAGTGGAGTTAATTAGAACCCCAGCCTCTCAGCCAGCTCTACGCCATCTCCTTATTTATGTGTCCAGTTTGCAAATGTCAGCCTCCCTGGGGTCCAGCCACCCCCTGGGTCCTTGTCCACCCCCTCCTACC
>SJXQ01011783.1:207040-221790 GCA_006408695.1 Aepyceros melampus | reverse complement strand
GAGGGGAGGGGAGGATGGGGGATGGGGACCAGATTATGTAGGGCCTTGTAGGCTATGGTGCTATGGACATTTGGTCTCGGGTGCAGGAAAAGAAAAGCCTTTGCAAGAGAAACTTTCAGGGTGTATGTGTGTGTTGGGGACTGAGGAGAGGTCAGGCAGTCTGATTTCTGTTTTGAAAAGATCTCTTTTTCTCTGACCATTGTTGGGAAGAAAGGGCTACAGGGAGCTGTGGGCAGATGGAGGAGGGCACAGCGCTGTTCCCGGCCAGCAGTGGTGGCAGTCTGGACTATGGGTGACTGTGGACATGGAAGGAAGGTGGGGGCCCTTGGGATTTTGTTTCAGAGGCAAAGCCAGTGGAACCCACTGAGGAACCCAAGTGTGGGGTTGAAAGCAGGGTGTAAGCTGCCTCCTGGGACCCTGCCAGTCACCCACGCTGGGCCCGGGACTCCCATGGTTTGCTGGGCAAGAGTATAGTGTGAGACATGGGTCTGGTCTGGAAGGACATTCGAGGGCCAGAACACTAGCCCAGGGCAGGGTAGCCACATGGCAACGTCAGGGGCCCACACAGCCTCGGCCAGCACCAGATCTGAGCCAGGTCAGGCTGCGCTTGGGTGGCTGGACACCGCACAGGGCCAGGCAGAGCCTGCTGGGACGGGTCACAGGCCCTGTCCTGGAAGAAGGTGAGCCACCTCCCCCCCTGGTTTCTGAGTCTGGCATTTGGCCGATTGGCACGGCGGAGGGCCACGCCGATTCCTGGAGTCGCTCGATTCCTGGAGTCGCTCGGCAGCACCAGAGATGGTGGCCTGCCCTGCGGCTAGCACCCCTAGGCACATGCGTGAACTTGACACCAAGCTCGACCTCTCTCTGGTCTCTCCCGCTCCCCTGCCCCCTGGCTCCACCCACCCCTCGGGCTCCCCGGGCCCAGCTGGAGGAACAGGTTGTCTCTCTAGGCTGTCGGCCGCCCGCCCAGCCTGGCCAGGGCCCAAGTTTCCCTTCCAGCACCGGAGGCCTCCCGCCCCCTCCCACCGCAGCTGGGGCTGAGCCGGAGAGAGCAGCTCGGGTGCGCACAGGGTCGGGTCGCTGAATGAGCGCCATCCGGGGCATTTGGGGATTTTTCTGGGCCTGGTGCAGGCCCTAGAGAGGTGCTCCATTAGAGGAGATTGAGTGTAAGAACCCCTACCTGGGTTACTGCCCGCATGTGTGACCCCCCTCCTGTGGGCTACCCCCACCAGCAGGCACATAAGTCCAGCCGGAGCTCTGTGTCTCCCAGGAGAGATGGGGAGGGTGTACAGCACACACAGCCTCCACCCACCTGCCGGGCCCACAGCGGGCACCTCTCACGCTGCCAACACGCTCCCGCTCACCCGGTTAGGTCTTCAGAACCTCACCCCTTCGTCATCTGGAGGTGGCCCCAGGGAGGACACCTGCTCGCCGTTCCCATCCCAGGCCCAGCGTTCCCAAGTTGTTAGCAGCCGATCACTCCCTGGTCCCCCCACCGCCACCCCCCAGCTCCCATGGGTCTTCCAGCCTGACACCAAGTCTCAAGTGAGAGGTTTGGTGCTTAGGGCTGATTTCAGCAGCGAGAGGCCACGGGAGAACACTGTGAAGACGGTCTGGCCTTTGGATGTGTCTGCAGGCAGTTCTCAGGCCTGAGAATCCAGGGTCAATCATTGCTCCTCTTCTGGTACTCAGGGTGTGTTGCAAAGGTTAAGGTCACAGCTTGCAGCCCGTCTACCTGGGCTCAGGGCTCCTGCTCGCTGCCTTTGAGCCTTTGACCTGGTGACTTCGCCTCTCCGAGCCTCTGTGTTCCCATCTGCAAAATGGGGATAATCCTCATCAGTTCCCGGAAGGGTGTTAGGAGGATAAACAAGTCAGTCCACACAGTGCCCTTAGTTGGCGCCCCCATGCTGCTGCAGCGGCTGTGAGGTCAAGGGGTCAAATCCTGACTTGGCCAAATGTTTGCTGGCAACCCTAGATGAGTCCATCAACGTGTCTGTACTCAGCTCCCATTCCACAACGCCGGGTCTAGGCGCGCCCATCCTCCCAAGTCTGCAAGGAGGCTCGTTGAGTTCGTGCTTTCGAAACACCCTGCCCAGTGCCCGGATGTGGAACTTGCTGGTATACAGGCTGACCAGCGCGTGCTGTCATCCCAAGCATGTGGGCTCCTAGCCGCACCCAACAGAGCACACGTACACGGGTCTCAGCAAACTGTTCCGACCACCTTCATCATCTAAAGAGATCAGCAAGCCTCTTCCGGAAAGGGCCAGATAGTAAATATTTCAGGCTTTGCGGGCCAGTCTCTGTCGCAATTCCTCAGCTCTGCCGTAGATGATAAATAAGTGGGTAGACGTGACCACGTTCTGTACAAGTGTACATGCAAAATCAGGCGATGGGTGGGCCCCTTGCTGCCACCTCCGTCCCCTGGTTGGGAGGTTTGTCCAGGCCCCTTGCTCACCTGGGGCCGGGCCAGTGCCTGTGTCTTTCCAGGGCTGAAATCAAGGGTTGCAGAGAGGCCCCCAGCCCATTCCCGAGGCACACTCGTGCTCAGGAGGACATTAGCAGGGTCATAGTGGTGCCTGGTCTGCAGACTTGGGGGAGCTCCACCCTAGGAGCCCCCCACCTCCCCATCGCTGTTGGCCGGGACCCTCCTCTGGCCGAGGCCAGCGCTGCAGGCAAGGGGAGGGGGGCTCATTTGAGCAAGGCACCCAGGGCTGGGGGCCCAAGGGCTGGCTGAGTGTGTCTAACTACCTGCCCTGCCTCACCCCTCAGCAGAGAAGCCTGTGTTCTTCCCGGCCTTTGCAGCTGAGGGCCAGAAGCTGCCCGCAGACCCCTCGTGCTGGACGTCAGGCCTGCCCTTCCCCGTGCCCCCTCGCGAGGTGATCAAGGCCTCTCCGCATGCCCCTGACCCCCTGGCCTTCTCCTATGCCCCACCTGGTGAGTAGTTCACCCCAGCCTGGCCTCCTCCACGAGTCAGCCAGCAGGCAATCACTGGGTACCACCAGTCACCCACCAATTACTGGGCACCGCTTGGAGCTGCATGCAGAAGGATCTTAGAATCTGACGGGCCCTAATGGGAGGGACGGTCTGGTCAGTGCAGGGAAAGGGGGCTCCGCTGAGGTCTGAGGAATCTCCAGCATGACAGCGGGAGCTCTGGCGCCAGGGAGCCATAGGAGGTGCTTGAGCTGATGGTGAGAGGCCGGTTTGCCATCAGTGACTTAGAGCTGGAGAACGAGCAGGTCGAGAAAAAGGTGTAAGGAGGGGAGGAGACAGCTTTGGCTTACAAATATAGTCAGGCTGGATTTAGATCTTTCTTGAGGTTCCCAGTCCTGCTGGGCCCTACCAGCCATAGAAGGGGCAAGGCTAGAGGTGGATAAGGACTTTAATAGCAAAGGTCATCCTCAGCAGAGCTGGTCCTGCAGGATTTATGAGCCAAAAGAGCCAGAAAAACAGGGAAGGGTATGCCAGGCAGTGGGAACAGCATGTGCAAAGGTCCGGAGGTTGGAAAGAGCAGGCGAAGTTTGAGACACTGAATCAAACTGCCGTGGTGGAAGCGCGGTGCCCAGTGAGCCTGGGGAGACCACACCCACAAGGTCAGGTGAACCTGAAAGCCGTGTCACAGGCTAATATCTTACCCTGGAGGCAGTGGGGAGCCATAGAAGGGTCACAGCAGGGGAGACAGGGGCAGCAGGTGAGCCAATAGACTTTGAAAAAGAGCCTTCTGGTTCCTGTGAGGGGAATGGACTATTGGAGGGTAAAAGAGGGATGGGGAGACCAGTTACAGAGTCTAGGGAGAATGGAGGGACCTGGTCCAGGACCCGGAGGTGGAGTGGATGGAGGGAGGTGGGGTGGGTGGAAATAGTGGTGTCTGAACCAAGGGTGCAGACAGCTCCTCAGGGCAGAGGTGGGAGAGGAGCAGAGGGGGCATGTGTGGACAGGCACTCCCCTGGACAGGGCAGGGACCGGATGGGGAGCGGCCCCGGGGCTGTGTCTCTGATGCTCTGGAGCCCCATGAAGGACAGACGTGTGCCCTGCAGGTCACCCGCTGCCCCTGGGTCTCCACGACAGCGCCCGGCCCGTCCTGCCACGGCCACCCACCATCTCCAACCCACCGCCCCTCATCTCCTCCACCAAGCACCCCAGCGTCCTCGAGAGGCAAATGGGGGCCATCTCCCAGGTGAGGTGGGAGGGCCAGCCCCCCAGAAATACCTGTGCCAGCTGGTGCCCAGAGAATAGCCCCTTCCTCTTTCAAGGGTTTGGCCTTTCCATCTGTACAGTTGGGGGAGGGGTCTCTGGGACCGATGGTGTCTGGGTGGGGGCCAGGCACCCGAGTGGCTGGGTCCAAGTTGGCTGCAGCCTGCCCCAGGCTTCAGGACCTTGGGAGGTCACCCCATGGGGCATTCAAGAGCGGGCCACTGCATCCAGACTGGCCTTTGGCAAGTCACTTGGCCTTTCTGCACCTCCCTGTGAAACGGAAGAGCACGCTCACTGGACGCCCAGCACCAGCATTGCCCCTTCATCTCCCCGACCTGCTGCTGTGTGTTGCAGGGCAGGGGCGAGGCTTCCACTTTGCCCAGATGCTCGTGGGCACCATTTCCTTTAAACCAGGTCATGATGGCCACCACACAGGTGAGGGCCCTGAGGCTCAGGAGAAGCAGTGACTTGTCCACAGTCACTCAGAGGAGCAGCGGGGCCGGGACTTGAGCCCCAGGCCTCCCTGACCCGTGTGTGGTCCCGAGGTTCCCCTCCTCTTGCGCTCTCATGAAAGCGGGTGTCAGGAAGCCCTGGTTGAAGCCTCTGGGACCCATGACCTCTGCCCCCACAGGGAATGTCGGTGCAGCTCCACGTCCCATACTCAGAGCACGCCAAGGCCCCCGTGGGCCCCATCGCCATGGGGCTGCCCCTCGCCATGGACCCCAAGAAGCTGAGTAAGGATCCAGACCCCCCAACCTTGATGGCTGAGGCTCATCTCCCACCCTTTGTGTCAAGGGGTGAGGGAGGGCAATTTGGCCTTTGGGACTCTGGCCTAAGCATGTGGGGGAGGACTCCCAGCCCCTGGGTAGGGCAGGGAGGGGTGTCATGCCCCTAAATCCCTGCCCTGTGGCTCTGCTCACCACTCTCGCCCATCCCCAGCACCGTTCAGCGGAGTGAAGCAGGAGCAGCTGTCCCCACGGGGCCAGGCCGGACCCCCTGAGAGCCTGGGGGTGCCTACGGCCCAGGAGACATCCGTTCTGAGAGGTGAGGGCGTGGGAGCTGGGCATGAGGCACGGTGTCTTGCCCTCATCCCTGTGGCTGCCCCTCCATCCCAGGGAGGGTTGAGGCAGGAATGGGACCCCTTATCCAAACCCTGGCTGAGAAGTGTCAGCTCCCAGAGGGTTTGGCAGCCTCTCTTCCTGAGTGTCTGTCTCTCCATTTAGGGGCAGGGGGATTCGCATTGAGACACCGCGAGTGGAGGGGGTGGAACTTGCAGGTCACCAGGAAGCACAGTTGGGGTGGCTCAGGGCCCGGCTCTTAAGCCCTGTGTCTCATGTCTTCCAGGGACGTCTCTGGGCTCGGTTCCAGGCGGAAGCATCACCAAGGGCACCCCCAGCACGCGGGTCCCCTCCGAGAGCCCCATCACGTACCGCGGCTCCATCACCCACGTAGGTGTCCGGGGCCACAGCATGCGGGACCAGGGTGGGACTCGCAGGCGGCATTCTGGACGTGGCCCCGATTGTGGACAAAGCAGTGGGCAGCCCACCCACTCCCCTCCGGCATCCCTGCGCGGCCCCCGCCCCAGTGGATGGGGTGGCTTCCTGGGGGTACCCGCTTGTTTTGTGAGCGTTCATCTTCTCTCCTGGGAGCCAGGCATTTAATGTGCTGAACAAAAACCTCGAGGCCCCCCGAGGAGCTGGCAGGGTAGTAGAGGGAGGCAGACCGGTGAAAACTAAGCGGTGATTTCAGACTTTGAGTCAAACACTGCAATTAAGAGCATCCAGTGCTGCCGAGGCCACATAGACAGGGGAGCTGGAGGAGACCTCTCAGAGGTGTGGCCCCTTTAGGAATCTCAGGGAACAGCATTCTGGGCCCGGGGAAGAGCACCCCCTCCCATATGTGTCTTAATGATGAAACTTCAGGCTGCAAGCTCTGACAGTGAGGTGTCTTTGCACCCCAGAGGCCTCAGATCCCACCACGGAGGGGGCCCCCTCACCCTTCAAGTTTCTCTAAGACCTGTCGGTTTTGAAATCACCAGCTTACGAAGGCAGCTGCCAGGTACCTAGGGCCAAAGGCAGGCCACACACTCACCCAGGCAGGGGACCGACGCCCCCAACTCAGTTTCGAAACCCTTTTGGTAAAATTGTCTCTCGCTGAGTCATTCTCATGTTGAGTTGAGTCGTTCAGTTGTGTCTGACTTTTTGCACCCCATGGACTGCAGCATGCACACCAGGCCTCCCTGTCCCTCACTATCTCCCGAGTTTGCCCAAGTTCATGTTCACGGAATCAGTGATGCCATTTAACCATCTCATCCTCTGTCACCCTCTTCTCCTTTTGCCTTGAATCTTTCCCAGCATCAGGGTCTTTTTCAATGAGTCGGCTTTTTGCATCAGGTGGCCAGACTATTGGAGCTTCAGTTATCAGTATTCATACAGAGTAGGGATTCTTAAATCACTTTTTTTTTTGTCATGTGGGATCTTAACTTCCCAACCAGGGATTGAACCCGTACCCCTTGCATGTGAAGTGCAGAGTCTTAACCACTAGATAGCCAGGGAAATCCTGCTGAGTCATTCTCATAAAGTGGTTTGGGATTAAAGGTCGCCATCTGAAGTGCCTGGGCATCCGTTGGCCTCTGCTTTCCAGGTGGCCGTGACCCGAGCCGTGTCGGTCATTCACACCCCTGTGATGGTTGTCGGCAGAGGGTGGCAGCTGCCAGATGTGTGCGGGTCAGACTTTCCCACAGCCTCTCGACCAGGTGGTGATGTAATCTGGGCAGGGAACACAAACACACTGACTCACACGTACACAAACACACACACACACAAACTCGCACACACGTAGACTTACAGTGGGTGTGCTTATGTCCCCTGCCCCTGGAGAGGCCTTTCCTGATGACATGCAGTTGGCTCCTCTGCACTGTGACCTTTTGAGGAGAGAGGTGACTGCCCACCGCTGCACCGTCACCCAAACTGAAGCCCATTTATTCTACGCTGCTTGTGCATAAGTATAAAGTGTGACCGAGGGATCCTATCTAGGGTGTCTGCTTTGAGACATCTGGGGAGACCTGTCTGGAGGCCTGATAGGGCATTTTGTTTTTCTCCACCTTGAAGACCAGGATTTGGGATAAAAGCCCAGGGGGTGCCAGTTGTTGCCCTTACCCCACAGAAGGATGTTTCTTGGCAGAGATGCTCCCATGGGGATACTCGAAGGGCACCAGTCCCGGGCTTGGCACACGGTCAGACTTACATCTCTGAATCGGCTCTTGGATTCATAGAAAGAGAGAGAGACGTCTTGATCTGGGGACAGCTTGTCTGTGCCAAGTGCCTTCGAGAGTCGTAGGCAGAGATTGTGCCTGTTTTGCAGATGTACAGACTGAGGCTCAGAGAGGCAAAGTGACTTGACAGAGGTCACACAGCAACTCGCTGGTAAAGCTGCTGTTTGCCATCCAGCAGTCTGACTCCAGATTCATATTCTGACCCTCACACTCATGTTCTTGGAAGTCACCTAAGGCAGGATGCTACCCCATGGGGCTATCTTCTGTCTGCCTGAATACACCCCTCAATAGGACGCACACTCCCTCTAAGGCCGTAGCTCCTGATGGGGGCAGTTTTATCCTCCAGGGGATGCTGGGCAGTGTCTGGGGCCGTCTTTGATTGTCACGTCTGGAGGGGCAGGTTGAGGGGGTCACATGGCATGTAGTGGGTAGAGCCCAGCGTGCTGGGGTAGCGGCGCTAAGCGTCCAGCAGTGCCCAGGGTGGCCCCCACCACAGAGACGCATCCGGCCCACAGGTCACAGTGCCGAGGTTGAGAAACCCAGTGTCAGAGCTCAGACTTCTGGTGCCCCGCCCTGATGTGAGTCCCCATTCTTGTTTAGGGAGTGACACGCAGTCATAGGCACGTGGACTGACATCCTAGCATCCAGGCTCTGAGAAAGTACAATTCAGATAGTACAAGTAGAAGCACAGGCCCGGGACCAGACTGCCTGGCTTCCCAGCCTGGCTCTGCCCTCGTTTAGCCAGGTGACCCTGGGCGAAGCTACCTGGTATCTTGGTGCCTCGATTTCCTCATCTGAAATAGGCACAGTACTACCTGACTCAGGGTTGTTTCCAGGATTAAATGAGTCGATACCTGTACAGGGTTCAGAGCTTATTATTAATAATATCGCTGATGTTTGTTCTATGGGGTTGTGTTCTGGAGGGATCTGCCTCCCCTATTTTTTGTTTTTTCTCTTGGCCACACAGCAGCTTGCGGGATCTTAGTTTCTCAACCAGGAATTGAACCTGGGTGCCGGCAGTGAAAGCATGCGTCCTAACTGCTGGACCGCCAGGGAATACCCTCTGCCTTCCCTTTTGAAGCCACATGTGTATGAACACGTATGCAGTGATATACACATGTGTGCCTGTGCGGATTTGGAAGGCACACATGCACACGTCCTGGTCATGTCTGGCGAGTTGGGGGTGGGTGTGGTCCCTGGCCAGAGCCTGCAGGTGATCACCCGCCTCCGCACCCCCAGGGCACGCCGGCTGATGTCCTGTACAAGGGAACCATCACCAGGATCATCGGTGAGGACAGCCCGAGCCGCCTGGACCGCAGCCGGGAGGATGGGCTGCCCAAGGGCCACGTCATCTACGAGGGCAAGAAGGGCCATGTGCTGTCCTACGAGGGTGAGCGATGCCGCCATGGCTGTGAGAAGCTGGTGGGCGGGCAGGGGCTGGGCAGGCCGGCAAGGACTCCTGAGGTAGCGGACCGATGGGGACCTGCAGGTGGTTGTCCATCTGGTCACTTGATGTTTGCTGCGGGCCACCCATATACCAGGGGCTGGGGGTCCAGCAGATGAAGCCCCCTCAGAAGGCTCTCAGGACAACCCCCCTTCCCCAGGTGCAAATGGAAAGTCACCTTGTTAATCTTGTCATTAAATCTGTCTGTATCCACTGTGGCTTATGCACCAAACACCAGACTTTGGTGTTTCTGGAGCTGGTCAAGAGAGAAGTTTCCAGAAAATATGGTTGGGGTTAAAGGGCAGCCAGATGTCTTCAGAAAACAAGTCTGGGGGAGTGTGTTGCCCTCCTATCAGCTGTGTGTGGTTGAGAGCTGAGGTGAAGGACTGTCTTCCCATTTTCCAGGTGTGGGAGCTGAGGTACAATGGTGTCCAGTGGTTCTTCTGTACCCCTCAGAGAACAGGAGCCCTGGGACGGGGGTGGGGAGAGTCTTTGGTCCATTGAGGTGGGTTCCTCACGAGGCAGGGCTGAGGTGACCCCAGGAAGCACAATCAGAGAGGTGGTGACCTCCCCCTCCCTGTAGGTGTGTAAGTCAGAGCAGGTGAGGTCGGCCTTAGCTGCCTCCCACCTCTGCCTGGCTCTTTACAGTTTAGGGAGCAGGCTTACGGCCAGCCTTGCAGGTAGGGGAGCAGGCCCAGGGAGCAGAAGCCCCCAGCTCACACCCCTAGGCCTCTGGCCTGGCAAAGGCTGCGCGCTCTGATTGATGGCACGAGGGTGGCAGGCAGGGGCGGTACCCAGTGACACGCCACCCCCTTACGCCCTGCGCCCCCCTCTTCAGTGCTCCTCACTCCACTCACCCTCCCTGGGTTCCGCTTCGCCACCTGGGAGCCCTGCCTGGAAGGAATTAAGGGAATCAAGGGCTGAGATGTCAATTTCCTGGCAGCCTTGGGCACCCAGGGGTGCAGAGATAAAAGCCGCTAATGGGCGCCCCTCTCAGCCGCTGGCAGCCGTAGGGCCGCAAATTGCTTCTTCTCCAATGAGTGAGTGCTTTTTCTTCACTATCCGCCTCCACCAGCCCAGTCCCCAGCCCCCACGGCCCCCCAGGTCCTGGGAAGCGGAGGTGGTACCGTGGGGCTTAGGCACTTGCCTCTCTCTGCTACTAAGTGGTGGAGACAGCCTTGGGGACAGGCTGTCAGCTGCGTTCTGTGCTAGCCTCAGTACCTGGCTGAGTGCCCTGGGGGATGGCCAGGGCCCCTGGGAAGGGTGGACAGAGAGGCAGTCAAGGTGTTGTGAGCAGGGAGCCCTGGGTGGCATCTCGGCTCAGGCCTCCAGATCAGTTCTTGAGCCCCTACAGGCCTTAGGTTTAGCATCCGCAGAGTGGGTGTCAGTCAAGGCTTTTCATTTCTCACGTGCTTCCTGGGACCTGGGGACTAGTGATGCCAGTGGCAGGCGGTAGATAGCGGGGAGGAGACTATGGCAACCCTGAGAGTGATGGCCATCTCTATAGGGGCCCCTGCCTCTTTTCTCCGACAGCTTATTGTCACCCTGTAACAAGTGCAAGCTCGCCAGCCAGACTTCTGATCTCTCCATTTTTATCTGACATCTCCGGGTGTTTAAACATCAGCAATCATTCTGAGAAAAATTAGGAGCGGTGATACTGTCTATCTGCCGGCCACTAGTTTGTAACCCCGTGGAGGAGCTCCTGCTCTGAGGATCCCTCAGGGTTGTGATGGAAATCCGTGAAAGCCAGGGTGCCCTTTATCCTAAGGGGCCGGCCTGGGGCGTGCAGGACTTGCTTCTGATACCCGCAGACTCTGCCACCCCTGGAAGGAGAGGCCGACTCAGGAGCCCCCAGCCCAAAGGGCAAGACCGAACCGTGACCTCCTCGGGGCCCCCCTCCTGGCAGCTCAGACCCATGGCCTGTCGAGCACCCGTGTGCCCAGCCTGACATGCCTGCCCTCTGGGCTCAGCCTGGCTGGATGAGGCCACCCATGCTATGGACCCTCCTTGTCCCTCCCACCTCCAACCAGACACACACTCTCCCCACGTGGACACAGATGCACATGGTTTTTTGCACGTGGCCTCACGTTGTTCACAGTGGACAGGCACACACACACACACACACACACAGACTCACATTGACACACAGGGATGGTTGTGCCAGCCCTGCATGTTCACACTTGGCTGGTGCATCTTTGCTCACATGCACGTGGTTCCCCACGTTCACATCACACGTCTGCTCCCACGAGTGCTCATCTGTGCACAGACTCACATGCCTGTGGACAGTCAAAGGCACAGACCTACCAACCAGCAGAGCAGGCCCTGGGCTGGACTGCCGGCTGGGGGTTCCTGTGGGAGGGCCCAGCTGGGCCCGGCTTCAGCCGCGTGGCTGACGGGCCCTCGTGACGGGGGTCTGTTTGAGCCGTTGTTGCCCTCCGACCCTCTCATTTGCTGGCCCTGGGCTCAGTGCACACAGCCTCCTGGGGCGGCTCCGCATCGTGAGTGTGGTCTGGTTTCCAGGTGGCATGTCCGTATCTCAGTGCTCCAAGGAGGACGGCAGGAGCAGCTCGGGCCCTCCCCACGAGACGGCCGCCCCCAAGCGCACCTACGACATGATGGAGGGCCGCGTCAGCCGGGCCATCTCCTCAGCCGCATCGAAGGTATGTGCCCGGCCCGGCTCCCGACTCTGGGGCTGGAGCGGGGACCACAGGACCTGCCCTGGGGGCTTCCCCACTTGCTGGGTTACATCAGCTCCCCCTGGACGGAGTGCGGGAACAGTTATCCCGACTTTACAGATAGGAAAGCTGAGGCTGGGTGTTTCTGAGGCTCCATCTGGAGGTAGCGCAGGGCCCAGAAAGTGGGCCACTTGCCAGCTGGGTCCTCTCGCCACTACCAGCATCAGCTCGGGGACTGGGTGGCTGGAGGGACCCGCTGGAGGGAGGCGGAGGCTGCAGACCCTGGCTGGTCACTGCCCAAGGCTGGGTCAGGGAGCCGTGGGATGATGCTGTCGCCCGTCCCCTCCAGGTCTCATGGGCCGCGCCATCCCGCCCGAGCGACACAGCCCCCACCACCTCAAAGAGCAGCACCATATCCGAGGCTCCATCACGCAAGGTACACTGCCCTCTGCTCCCGGCGTGCCCAGCCACCGCACCCTCGTGGCAGCTGCAACAAGCCCTTGGGTTTACAGTCAGGATGGGCAGGGGAGGGGAGACATACCAGAGTGCCATGGGCACCCAGGGAAGGCGTGTAACACACGTGTGCATGACAGATATGGGTGCAGGTTGAAAGGCAGAGCAAGGCCTGAAAACCAAACTTAAAAGCAAACTACTGCCCGTCACCCTTCACTCTCATTTACTGAGCATCTCCTGTGCTCTGTGCTGGGTGCTACCCTTAGTGCTGTCTGTTCATCATCTTATGGAACAGCCTCCGAAAGGAAGACACCCATGTTCTCCTGGCTGGTCAGTGGCAAGCCAGGTACTTTTTAACATGCTTTGTATCTGTATCATCCCACTGAATGTGAATGACTTGGTGAGGTGCTTCAGTTAATACTGCCATTCTATATATGAAGAAGTTGAGACTCAGAGAGGTCAAGTCACGTGCTCAAGGTCACACAGCAAGTGAGGACTTGAACCCAGGTAGTCAGGCTTCAGAATCTGCCCCAGTTTAGGATGAGAAGGTGGGAGGCAAGTGCACACAGGTCAGCGATCCCCTCCTTCCTGGCAGGGATCCCACGGTCCTACGTGGAGGCCCAGGAAGACTACCAGCGCCGGGAGGCCAAGCTCCTGAAGCGCGAGGGCACGCCGCCACCGCCGCCTCCGCCCCCTCGGGACCTGGCTGAGGCCTACAAGGCCCGGCCCTTGGAGGCCCTGGGTCCCCTGAAGCTGAAGCCAGCCCACGAGGGCCTGGTGGCGACAGTGAAGGAGGCCGGCCGCTCCATCCACGAGATTCCACGGGAGGAGCTGCGGCGCACGCCCGAGCTGCCCCTGGCCCCCCGACCACTCAAGGAGGGCTCCATCACACAGGTACGGGGACCAAGGTCGGGGCAGAGGATACCAATAGGCATGGCTCTGGCCCATGAAAATGGGGAAACTGAGGCCTGGACTTGTTGAGTGACACACCCAAGGTCACACAGCTGCTCACTACTGAGTTGTCATTACATCCATTGCAGGGTCCATAGCAAGGGCTTTATATTATACTCATGACCTCATTCAGTTGTATTTACAGCCCAGGAGAGTCATACCCAGGCTTCCCAGGTGGCTCAGTGGGTAAAGAATCCACCTGCAATGCAGGAGACATGGGACACAAGGGTTTGATCCCTGGACTGGGAAGATCCCCTGGAGAAGGGCATGGCAACCCACTCCAGCATTCTTGCCTGGAGAATCCCATGGACAGAGGAGCCTTGCAGGCTATAGTCCATAGGGTCACAAAGAGTCAGACACAACTGAAGCATCTGAGCATGAAGTTATACCCATCACCCCCACTCTTCACATGGAAAACCTGAGGCCAGGGAGGTCAAGAAGCTTGCTGAGAGCCCAGAGCTAGGTGTAATAAAGCTTGATTGCACCCTAAGTGTGAGCCAGGTGCTCGATGCCTGAGAACTTGGCATCATGACTTATGTAACCCTCACAACAGTGTTGTGACGTGTCCTCATGTTAGTGGTGAGGAAACAGGTTCAGAGAGGTTAAACAACTTGTCAGGGTCACACAGCAAGTAAATGGCCATTGTGAATCTCAAATCCAGATGTCCTTACATCTGTAGCATCTTTGCGTCTTGGCCTCCTCTGGCAGGTTGCATCCGCACCCCACCCCTGCGCCTACCCACTGCCTGTGGCACTGGGCCCCCAGAAGCCCCAGCCTGGAAGGGGAAGGTGAACTCTGACTCTGTGAGGAGCTGGTCCCTTCGAGGACCTAAGGGCCACTGTCTCTTCACAGGGTCAGAGATGTGAACAGGAAGGAGAATGAGATCCATGGGGCCTGCATGGCTGAGAGGTGGTAGGGAGGTGTCCAAGGGGCCTCACATTTGAGTCAAGGCTCAGAAGCACCTAGGAAGAAGGCAGGAGTGGTGGGAAGGCCGTCGAAGGCCAGGGGTCAGGTTTGGCGCTCAGCCTCCAGGCAGTTGTGGGTCACTGGCAAGAGTCCATCATAGATCCAAAAGGGAGGCCAGTCTGATTCTAGAATATTCTTTCTAAAATGAGGGCATTTCCTCTTCTTAAGAAAGTAAGTAAAACATTTGTGAATAAAAACAGTCCTCTTACTTGCAAAGACAGAGCCCACTGTATCCTGGGTTTCCGAGGCCTGCTTAGACAGGGTGGGGTCTTCTCCCAGGCAGCCGGTTACAGTCTCATCATGATTCCTGTTCCTTCAGCTGCCCTTTCTGGCCCAAGAGCAGACAACCTCAGCCCTGACCGCTGAGACTTGAACGTCAGGGTGGTGGAACTGGATTTTATGGCTGGATTTTCTGGCTTGGCTTTGGGTGGGTCAAGGAGGGTCCCAGACTGATGGGAAGAAGGCATTTACCCTCATGGGGTGGTTATGTTTTTTTACAGCAAATCCCAAGGGCTAACCGAGGGTCCCCCACTTGCTTCAGGAAGGGCTGACCTCTGCACTTTGTGCCCCTTTCTGCAGCCCCCAGGGTGGCTCTGGGGGCCAGGGGCGGGCAGTGCAAGGGCAGGTGGGTTCACCTTAGGCTTAGCAAAAGCCCTTCTTCACCCCTGCCCCTGGAGCGTGAGATGTCTCTCCCATTTCCTAGCAGAGAAACTGGGGCTCAGAGAGGTGGTGCTGCTGGTGGTCACATCCCCCCTTCCCTCCGCCCCCCAACCCCAGGGCACCCCGCTCAAGTATG
>SJXQ01011783.1:150147-164155 GCA_006408695.1 Aepyceros melampus | reverse complement strand
ACGACTGGCCTGCCGCCCGCCCGCCGCCGCTGGCCGCGCTCCAGCCACGCCGGGCCCGGCCTCGTCTCTGCGCTCCACCGCCCGCGGCCCGGCCCAGCCCGAGGCGCACGCCGCCGCGAGGCCCTCTCCGCACCTTCCCGGCCGCGCCTCCTTTTCTAGGCGCCTCCTCCTCCCTCCTCTCTCCTCCTCCCGGCCCACCCCGCCTCTGGCCTCCTCCGCGGTGGGCAACCGCCCCGGCCGGCGCCTCCACGAGCCCGCGCCCGGGGGACTGCACAGCTCGACGTTATGTGTGTTTTAGTCGCTCAGTCGTGTCTGACTTTTTGCGACCCCATGGACTGTCGCCAGCCAGGCTCTTCTGTCCATGGGGATTCTCCAGGCAAGAATACTGGAATGGGTTGCCATCCCAGCTCCAGCGGATCTTCCCAACCCAGGGATTGAACCCGGGTCTCCTGCATTGCAGGTAGATTCTTTACCATCTGAGCTACCTGAGAAGCCCTACAAGCCTCCGGAATAAACACCCCAGTGGCAGCACTAGGGGGTGATTCATGGGATCCTCAAGCCATCCTAAGTAACATCCGTAGTAGTAGTCGTGTCTGATGTGACCATTCGAGGTTTCCTCCTGCTCACTAAAGTCCCAATAAAAGAATCTTCAGAGATCTCTGTTTTAGAAAGTCTGTAACTTACAATGGAAGGGGCGAAAACAAGATGCTTAAACGCTCACCAGGCTTCAAGACCTGTTTCTTGGCTCCTCTCTTTCCAACGAAACTGTCCATCCCCTCTGGTTACCTTCTAAGATAGGAACCAGTGGCCAGGGGTACTTGTGTCTCCATTATCGATCATCCGAGGCCAACATACTGGGCCTTTGCAGGAGGACAGCACTGAGTGAAAATGGGGCTGGGGGAGGTGACTGGGAGATTAGAAGTATGTCCTGAATCCTCCAGCATTTTGCTGGGTTCCTAGTTTCTTCCCAGGCTTCCCTGGTGGCTCAGAGGTTAAAGCGTCTGCCTGCAACGCAGGAGACCGGGTTGAATCCCTGGGTTGGGAAGATTCCCTGGAGAAGGAAATGGCAACCCACTCCAGTATTCTTGCCTGGAGAATCCCATGGACAGAAGAGCCTGGTGGGCTACAGTCCACAGGATCGCAAAGAGTTGGACACGACTGAGCGACTTCACCTTCACTTTAGTTTCTTCCAAGCAGGTTCTTGCTCGCTGACAAAGGTCTCACCCGTCTTTCCCCTGTTTTCCTTCCTTGGAAGGGAGAAGGCACTTGGCTTCTCTTTCTTCAGGTGACTGACAAGGGGGTCCTTACATTTCCAGCTCCCACCCACCCATCTACTCACACAGACACTTCCACGCCATCCTCAGGTGAGCCAGCCTTCCACTCTGAAAGTGGGGACTTCAGATGACTGATAAAGGGGATCCTTACCTTATCAGCTCCCACTCACTGAGCCACTCAACAACACCTCCATGTGATCCAACCTTCCATTCTGAAAGCAGGGAGCCCAGGGGTACCTGCAGGTTGCTTCGAAAGAACCAAAGGACTGTGGGAGAGGCTCCTATTCTAGCTAAGGGAACAGAGGTGGCAGGGAAGGTGTGGGAGTGTGGACAGATACACTACTGAGTTTATCTTTGGTTGGTGTCTGCTCTTCAGACAGCCCCAAACTGAAGGCACCACCTTCAAGCATGTTCATCCCATGAGGATTGATCAAGCCCCCACTGTGTCTCCAGCCCTGGCTCAACCTCAGAACTACCCACAAGCAAGATAGTCCAGGTCTGGGGTGCCCAATCTGATGAGTAGGGGAAGCAACACTGTGAGGTTCAGGGAGGAAATTAACAAGGAACTGCCAGCAAGAACCATCAGCGGGACAGTTTCTTGCTGGGGTGCTAATGGAAGATAACTCTGAGAAGGTGACATTTTAAGATGAGTCCTGAATAACCACATGTGAGCTGGAGGAAGAGAATTAGCCTTCCAGGTGGGGGACACCAAGGACAAATGTGCTGTCAGTAGTGAGAATGAGGTTCATTCCAGGAAGTCACAGAAGGGTGGGTAGCTTCCTTCGAATGTATGTGTGTGTGTGAGGGGGGTGCATAGAGGGACATGTTATCATGAATTTACAGCCTATTTCCATATCAACCAGGAAGATCATGGGTTGTCTGCTGCCCAAACAGAACTTTGAATATCTGGAGCATTCTGGAGGAAAAAAACAAAACAAAACAGAACTGACTGTTTGCTTCAATTCTTGGACAAGATAGGAATTCCTCAGCTTTGGGCTCCTTGACCAGAAACACATGGGTGACTTATCATTCACAGGACAAAAGTGGGGGACTGTGCCTTCCAGAATGTGAACACATTAAGATGCACTTTCCTGTTCTTTTTTTTGGTGACACCACAAGGCATGTGGGATCTCAGTTCCCCAACCAGAGATTGAACACACGTCCTTACAGAGGACACTCATAATCTTAAGCACTGGACTGCCAGGGAAGTCCCAAGATGCACTTTCTCCAAATGCATACCCACTCGAGTCCACAGAAGACAGCTTGCATCCATTGCTGGGCTCCCCTGGAGAAAAATCTTTGACAAGAACTGACGGCTTCTTATCCCCCAGGGAGCAGCATCCACTGAGGGCAGGTGGGGGACTGGGGGCGGTGTGGGGGGCAGACTTGAAGAGTTATCTTGACTTTTATTTAAAGTGTTGCTCTGTTGCTCACCTGGAATTTTTTGTATTAAGTTTGACCTGTAAAACATTGCAATAAAATAGTATTTGTCATGATTTCTGAGTTTGGGACATTTCGTATATTTTTTTTTGGCCATGTACTATTCAGGATATTAGTTCCCCACCCAGGGATCGAACACATACCCCCTGCATTGGAAGCTCAGACGCTTAATCATTGGGCCACCAGGGAAGCTCCTGGGACATTTCCTTAAATTTCGTTCTGTAGGCGCGTGACCCACTCTTCTCCCCCTGATCCTGGCTCTCTTGGCGCCATTCAGGCTTATTAGAGGTGGCTTCGTTCTGGAAGTTTCCTTGCACCCACACACAACTTCCCCTGAAACAGAGTAACACTGGGATGTGTATACACTCAGCAACAGGAAAAACATGACCACGCTACAAATGTCAAATGCCCAATGAGCAGCCCACACAAACGACCCCGCTGACCATGACCTCTGACCTATTCGCGTCCACTGCTACAGGACGGGGGCTGTCCAGCCACTGAAAGCCCGTTCTGTAAAAAGCTTCTGTCTCTCCCTGTGCCAGATGGTCTGCAAATGTCAAAAAGAGTAGAAAAGGCCGAAATTTCCATAAGTTAGCTTGCGCCAGGGGCTAGTAGTGGGTGGCTGGCTGGCTGTCTTGGCTGGTCTCTGGAGGAAAGGGGGCTGGAATCTCGGTCACAGGAGGCGAGAAGAGCAAGAAGAGGGATCGTTCAGTAAACATTCTGGGCCAAGTGCTGTGAGTGGAAGCCGAGATCAAGTTTGTAGGGACGCCTATATGGGGCTAAGGGATTTGGACTTTATCTGCCTGAGCATGCGGAACAGGTAGATTTTAAGAATGATACAAGACATCCCATATGAGACTCTGAGCTCCCAATGCAAGGGGCCTGGGTTCGATCCCTGGTCAGGGAACTAGATCCCACACACCACCGCTAAAGACCCTGCGTGTCACAATGAAGATCAACGATCCTGCGCACCCCAACTGAGACCTGGCGCAGCCAAAGACATAAAGAAATAAAAAAGAATGAGCTGATGCAAATTGCTTCTGAAGTTGGAGTGAAGAGGGGAGAGTGGAGACAGAGAAAAATTGGGTGAAGTTGATGTTTAACAGAAAAGAAATACCACGGTAACCCGACAAGGGGTCCAGAAGTGGGTGGAGGGACAGAGACCCAGGGACCGCACACGTCCGGGAAGGAAGAGGCTCGTTCAGCGGCCAGGCAGTCAAATACTTTTAAGAAAGGTGACCTGGGGTGGCCCCAGGTTCCATGGGGCTCACCCAGCACTCCAGCCTCAGGGAGACTGCCCTGGAGCTGCTCTGTAGGGGAGAGAAATTCAATGCTGGGAGAGGAGAAGGCCAGCAGATGAAGGGCAAGGGCACAAGGAGAAAAGGCTTTTTCATGGAGAGCCATGAGCCGCTTGTTCCAAGCAGCAGTGAGCAACATTCATGGAGTGGGGCTGGGCCTTCTGACAAAGGCCCCTGCACACACGCTGTCTCACCCTGGAGCCATGCAAACTACCCTCACACTCCAGATTCGCCTGCATTCCCTCCACTTTAAAAGAGAGCAGCCCAATCGGTGGAGGCTCAGAGAGGGTAAGTGATTTGCCTGAGGTCACACAGCTGTGAAGATGAAAGCAGAGCAGAGGCCTTAAGGATGGATGTGGGGAAAGTGGTCCCATTGTGTTGTGAGATGGGCGAGGCAAGACTTGAGGTCTCAGTGCCTGGCAACGAGGCATCCCCCTGACCTGCACAGAAAACACCGAAGCGAGCAGCCCATCTGGGGAGCATGTTGAAGACCCCAAAGGCCCAGGGGCTGGAAAGCAAAGATTTTGCTCATGTGACACAGTTATTGTTCACGGGTCACCTCCTGGCTTGCCAACTGCCCTGGAAGTTCCTCGAGGACAGGGCTTTGCGCTCCTGTTTCTTGGTGGGCTGTACACATCATACACAGCAAGTCTGAGTAATTGTACTTAACCTGAAGGGCTCTAATCACTCCCATAGTAGTCCCCAGGGAGGCAGTGGCTGGTTCATTTAATCAGATTTGTATAGTTTCCCGGGATTTCCCAGGTGGCTCAAATGGTAAAGAATCTGCCTGCAATGCAGGAGACCCGGGTTGGATCCCTGGGTTGGGCAGATCCCCTGGAGAAGGGAATGGCAGCCCACTCCAGCATTCTTGCCTGGAGAATTCCATGGACAGAGGAGCCTGGCGGGCTACAGTCAGGGGGGTCACAGAGAGTCGGGCAGGACTGAGTGACTAACACACACGCACACACATAGTGCCCCATAGTCCCTCAGTGGTTGACATCATGTTCTGGAAAGACTGGCGGAATATGGAGAATTATATCACCTTTAGAGATGAGAAAACAGAGGCACAGAGTAAATGTTTTGCCTAAAGTCACACAGAGAGCCCATTCTTCAGATCTTCATCTGGGATCCATCCTGGTTATTATTCAGGGGTCTGTCTGCAATAAGGAGCTGTGCCTTTGCAGGGGTCGAAGTCAAAACCCACCCAGAAGTGCCCTTCTTCCTCCAACGAGGATTTGGTTCCCACGGGCAGATCGGAGCTTGTCTGCTCTTATCTCATGAGCTTCCATCAAAGTCTAAATGAGGGGTTCTTGCTGGCAGGAATGGGGTGCACGCCTGGGTGGGGCAATAGGGCCCATGGGCACAGGTTCTCCTCGCCACTGGGTGAGGTCACAGCTGTAATGCTACCCACCCCCCACCCACTTCCAGGAGCACCCCCGCTGGAAGGAAAGGGGTCTTCTCGCAGTTGGCATGCGTGGCTGCCCGGGTTGGAATCTCGGTCCTGTGTGATTTGAGTAATTTGCATGTCCTCTCTGTGCCTAAGTGTCCCCACGCATAAAGTGGGGATGTTAATACAGGAATTAAATGAGGATTAAATCCACTGGGATTAAGTGTAAGCCTAACGAGAGTCAGCTTCCAGGCCTGTCAGTGCCAGGCTGAGCCCTCGGCACAGCGCCAGTGAAAATTCTCCAGGCTTGGCCCTCCCTTGCTCTTAATCACAGCACCTCATTTCCTCTCTCGTTAAAGTGAGCAAAGTAATTAACATATTAAATATATGCGTGTATATGTATAATCAGTATATCAACATACAATCGATATTGAATACCTGTGTATATGTATATAAGCACAGGTATACACGCACACATATATGTTAGTATATGCATGCTCAGTCACTGAGTCGTGTCTGACTCTTTGCAACCCATGGACTGTAACCCACCAGGCTCCTCTGTCTGTGGAATTTTCCAGGCAAGAATACTGGAGTGGGTTGCCATTTCCCCCTCCAGGGCATCTCCCCGATCCAGGGATCGAACCCACATCTCTGGCATCTCCTGCACTGGCAGGCAGATTCTCTACCAAAAAAGAAAAAAATATATGTATATATATATATATATTTATATTTAATCTAAGAGAAGGAGGTGAAATGTGAACTAAATCCTTATCTTTTACGTACAGAGTGCATAGATATTATCTATCTTTAGGGAATCCAGGAAACAACAGTAATCAAACATTATTTGATGTTAGAAGGTAGCCATCAGGACTCTAAGTGGAGTTTGAAGAGGCAGAGGGGGACTTCCCTGGCGGTCCAGTTGTTAAGACTCCAAGCTTCCAATGCAAGGGACTCAGGTTCGATCCCTGGTTGGGGAACTAAGATTCCACATGCCAGGCAGCCAAAAGATAAACAAAAAAAATTAAAAATAAACAAAAAAAGCAAAGAGGCAGAGGGCAGAGAAGTTGAGGAACAGTTGCTTTGTTATCATAAGCTCTAGACAACTCTCAATAGATTTTTTTTTGAAGTATAGTTGATTTACAATGTTGTGTTAATTTTTGCTGATTCAGTGATACATACATATATATATGCACACACACACCTTTTTTCATATTCTTCTCCATTCTGGCCTCTCACAGGATATTGAACAGAGACCCCTATGCCCTATAGTAGGACCTTGTTATTTATCCATCCTCTATATACTAGTTTACATCTGCTGAGCTCAAACTCTCAGCCATCTGTCCCACCCCTGTCCACCTTGGCAACTGCAAGTCTATTCTCTGTCTATGAGTCTGTTTCTCCCATTCGATTTGTTCCCAAGGGCATGGGATCCAATGGAGCTGGCTTTCAGTGAGAGGCCCAGGGCTGAATGTGCAAAGACAATGACATCTGGGCTACAGCCCGGCCCAGCCCGGGCCAGCAGAGCCTTGTCCGCCCCTGCTGGCCATCTGGCCTGAGAAGCTTTTCCATGGCCCCCTTGCTCGGTGCCCAGCTCAGGCCACAGGTGTCCCTGCCGGGACACAGCTTCACCAGTGACTCACTTCTTCATTTTTAGCGCATCCTGTGAGCCTGGGGCTGTGTCAGCCCAGCAGCTGTCTGTCTGGGGGTCAGGGACTGTGCACAGAGGGCAGGGACCAGTGTCCGTGCCAGGCCCAGTCTTGACAACCGGCCCAGCTCTTGACAACAGGCCCCGCGAGGGATGTGGGGACAAAATGCAACCAGAGCGTATCTGGACCCAGGATTGCATCCTTCTGCTGACCTCTGAACGGATGAGTCTGGTCCAGCCTCAGGATGCTCAGTGCCTCAAAGCAAGAGGATTAAAACTGCTCTAAGGGTCTGTGGGCTGCCTTTCTGACTTGCAATTTCTGCTGCTGTTCGCTTCTCTCCTTCTAGAAGCTCTCGCCTCTTTCCTTCTAGCTGACTGCATCATTGCACACTCGCGTGCAGAGGCGCACACAGCTGAAAGGGTTTTCGCGGCTATTAACTTACTGGTTCACACCTTCAGGCTTTAAGGAGCTTTTTAGCTGAAAAAGCCTTTTCTGCCAGCTTCTCCCAAGCTTGAGTAAACAAAAAACTATTTATGTCTTCAGAGCACTTCATTAAGGCAGGGCAGGGATAAGATCAGTGACAGGGTGTAGTAAAAACACAGTCTTTTAAGTCAGGGAAAGGCGGGCGGCCCCAGGCCAGCTGCGCATTCTTGGGGAAGCCAGGTCCCTGACCTATTTTTGTTTTGTAAAGCTGAAAGAATAATATCACGAAAGCCCAAATATCCTTCTCCACGATACCTCAACTGTTAACTCAATGATATTACAGAATCTCGATCTCATCTCAAAATTCCCCCCATTGGACTTCTCTGGTGGTGCAGTGGATAGGAATCCCCTTGTCAACTCAGGGGACCCAGGTTCTATCCCTGGTCCTTCGATCCACATGCTACAGGACAACTAAGCCCGTGCGCCACAACTACTGAGCCCGAGCACTGAGACCCTGTGCTCCCCAGCAAGAGACGCCACTACAGGGAGAAACCTGTGCTCCCCAGCAAGAGACGCCACTACAGGGAGAGAGCAGCCCCTGCTCGCTGCAGCTAGAGAGAGCCCACATGCAGCAACAAAGACCCAGTGCGGCCAAAAGTAAATTAAATAAAATTTTAAAATAAATAAGTGAATATATCAGTGTGTATAGTCCAAAAAAATTCCCCCAATGATCCCAACGATGTTAGAGAACTGCTTGCTTTTCCAGTCTGGGGCCCAGGCATTCAGTGTTCCTAGCTGTCACTGCTGGGGGCCCATTTCTATGGGTCTTTTGTATTTCTGCACATCTTGGGAGCAGACGCTCTGGCTGCCCTTTGCCTGGACTGTCATTTCTAGGATGTTTGTGAGGAGTACAGCCCCAAAAGGTAGAGACAGTGTCTCCCTCCAAAGCAAAGTGTAGGCGTATTTACCATCCAGTGTAGGAAAGATAATATCAGGACTTTGCTGGTTAGGACTCCGAGCTTCCAATGCAGAGGCTGAATGGTCGATCCCTGGTCAGGGAACTAAGATCCCATATGCCATATGGAGCAGCAAAAAAAGAAAGAAAGAAAGGTAATACTTCTCTTGGAGGGCGGGAGGATTAGGCAGGCTTGGTGTCCATTATAAAATATTTGGGCTTCTCCCACTCAGGGTTCCTCTACTATGAGGCAAGCAAGGCACTATGTGTACAGGTGATGCTTGGCCTTCTTTGAGTGGCCCTGTGGGACCCGGGGCTTGGGAAAATGGCACAAGAAATGCTGGCACTCTGGCTACTGTGAGTAATAACATCCCCTGTCCCTGATCCCAGTGCCTTCCGTATTTTGCCAGGACCCAGGCGACAGGAGCAGGCTAACATCTGAGCTGGCTGGGAGGGTGACATCTCAGACCTTTCTAGTTTCTGATCATCTTTTTCAGACAAGAGTATGAGTCACTTCACACCCTCAAGGGTCATTTCTCTTTCATCCTTTATTCTAGAGTAATCCCGTGCCTTTCTATGTCTGTCTAGACTTTGACGGTTCCAAAGCATACAGGCCAGTCGTTTTGTAGGAAATCCCACAGTCGGCGTTAGTTTGATTGCTCCCTGACGATTAGACTCCACATAAACACTCCTGCAGGAAATTCACAGGGTTGTGGTGGTGGCACTAACAACGGAAGGGACGTCGGGTCAGCTTGTCCCATTGTCGATCAGGCATTGTCTTGTCACTTGGCCGAGGTGGTGTTTGACCACAGTTATCTTTCTCTTTGTAATTCATCCGGAATCCGTGGAAAGATGTTTTGACCCACGGGGATATCCTGTCCCTGACAAGCCTTAACCTCCACAAACTCCAGTCGATTCATCTGTGAAAGGCAGTGTGCTCGGTAACAGGCCCCCAGATACCATGGCAAATTATGCTTTTCTTCAGCAACTGAGATCACCCGACCTGCAGAGCCCAAAATGTTTCCCACCCTGTCCTGTGTAGGGAAAGTCTGCCAACCCTGCAAGAGTAGCTGGTGGTGGATGGAAGCAGAGTTGTTAGTCAAGGACTTACCATCAGTAAATCTCCTCTAACACGTTCATCCCTCTCTTTCTCTTTGGCTGAGTTGCGTGGCTTGAGGGATCGATCTGAGTTCTCTGACCAGGGATCAAAACCATGCCCACTTCATTGGAAGCTTGGAGTCCTAACCACTGGACCACCAGAGAATTCCCCCAATATATTCATCTTTCTGTACCAGTTTTGTTACCATTTTTTTCTAGTTTTTTTTTTTTTAAAGGTTTCATGGTTTTCCTGCTCTCAAGCTGTGCTTAAAATTACACACAAACATCTTCAGGATTTGACGCATGTGGACCCGGGATGCACGCACAGCAGACTAAAAGCTGTGGAAGCTGCCCCTTCTTCCTGCCCCTCGCTTGGCGAATCTGTGAGAGACAGAATGTTCCCAAAAGTGGCACACCATCTAAATCGGTTTCAAATTATTTTCTCTGACTAGAAAGCATGATGTTGCATGAATTGGTGAATATGTCTGCCGAGATCCATGATGCCTAAACATTATTTCTCGATTTTTTCTTGCCTGGAGAATCCCATGAACAGGGGAGCCTGGCGCGCTACAGTCCATGGGGTCACAAAGAGTCGGACACGACTGAAGCGACTTAGCATGCATGCACGCAGACACACGGTTGGGGGGAGTGGGAATGAAAAAGTTGTTATACTGAGAAAATTCCTCCAAAAATCACAATGATTTTCACTTTGCCAGTATGACAAACACTCGTTAACTGGACAGTTGTTCTGTATATCTGAATAAAGAAGCAGAAGGGACACTTGGGTGCATTAAACATTCATAAGTGGACTTCTCCAGTGGTCCAGTGGTTAAGACTCTGTCTTCCAATGCAAGGGAGCACAGTTTTGATTCCTGGTCAGGGAACTAAGATCCCTTATGCTGCACGGTGCGGCCAAAAACTTAAAATTTAAAAAAAAATTTTTTTAATTAAAAAAATAAAAATGCAAGTTTCCTTTTTCAAAAAAGCACAACATACATAAGAATAAGTCTAGCCTGGGTGGAGCCAAAAGGAGATGAGAGTAGCTGAGAGGCGTGCATATGAGAGAACAAACTCTTTCCTAGCTCCTGCCAAACTCCAAGCTACTTCTCTGTGCCTCAGAGGGACTGGGGGTGGAGGCGAAGCTGCCAGGGGCCCTGTATTCCCCTCTGAGAGGGCCCTGGGGTGAACACACTGCAGCGTAGGGCAGACAAATACTGTTTGCATTCATTTCTCAAGGAAGACACAAGTCCGGACAGATTTTCTGGTTGTGTGGTTTGAAGCTGACAGTGGAGACCAGGGGCATTGAGTAGGAAGCCAAAGAAAGACTCTGGGCTCCTGGCATGATGTCCCAGAATTCCAGGGAGGCAGAGTCTGGGTACCAGACTCTAGAGAGGCTGTGGTGTGGGCAGAGGGAGGCTCAGCAGTGCTCTCCATGTAGTCTCAAGACACCGAGGGAAGGGGAGAGGAACCCTTATCCTCCATGCCTTCAATCATGCTACCATGCATGCTAAGTCGCTTCAGTCATGTCCGACTCTTTGCTACCCTATGGACTGTAGCTTGCCAGGCTTCTCTGTCCACGGGATTCTCCAGACAAGAATACTGGAGTGTGTTGCCATGCCTTTCTCCAGAAGATATTTCAGACCCAGGGATCGAACTCCTCTCTCTTACGCCTCCTCTCCTGCATTGGCAGGTGAGTTCTTTACCACCAATGTCACCTGGGAACCCATCCCTTCAATCAGTAGTTATTAATTGAGCACCAGCTGTATGCATGGCATGGGGGATACAGCCATAGACAAGTCAAGCTTGGTCCCCATTGTTATGGAATTTCCAGTCAGGGCTGGAGATGGATGGGAGAGAAAATAGCTGATCAAGATAATTTCAGAGACTTATGAATATTATACAAATACAATGGGATGACAGGAAGAGAATAATCAGGATAGGTCTGCTGTTGATGGGCTGGTGAAGAGAGCCAAGAAAGCTCCTTTGGAGGTGGGTTTGAAGGGTGAAAAGGAGCTGGCCCTGAGTAGAGTCTGAGAAAGGGCATTCCTTGAAGAGGACATTGAAGGTGCAAAGTCCCTGAGGCCACCACAAACTTGAGGTATTCTTTATTTTTTAATAATATAACACAGGATTTATCAGCAATAAGAAACTGAAGTTGAATGGTTTTATGAAGACCTACAAGATCTTTTAGAACTAACACCCAAAAAAGATGTCCTTTTCATTATAGAGGATTGGAATGCAAAAGTAGGAAGTCAAGAAACACCTGGAGTAACAGGCAAATTTGGCCTTGGAATGCAGAATGAAGCAGGGCAAAGACTAATAGAGTTTTGCCAAGAAAATGCACTGGTCATAGCAAACACCCTCTTCCAACAACACAAGAGAAGACTCTACACATGGACACCACCATATGGTCAACACCGAAATCAGATTGATTATATTCTTTGCAGCCAAAGATGGAGAAGCTCTATACAGTCAACAAAAACAAGACCGAGAACTGACTGTGGCTAAGATCATGAGCTCCTGATTGCCAAATTCAGACTTAAATTGAAGAAAGTGAGCAACACCACTAGACAATTCAGGTATGACCTAAATCAAATCCCTTATGATTCTACAGTGGAAGTGAGAAATAGATTTAAGGGACTAGATCTGATAGATAGAGTGCCTGATGAACTATGGAATGAGGTTCGTGACATTGTACAGGAGACAGGGATCAAGACCATCCCCATGGCAAAGAAATGCAAAAAGCAAAATGGCTGTCTGGGGAGGCCTTACAAATAGCTGTGAAAAGAAGAGAGGTGAAAAGCAAAGGAGAAAAGGAAAGATATAAGCATCTGAATGCAGAGTTCCAAAGAATAGCAAGAATGGCGGGCACTCGGGCGGGCACCCGACTGGCAGGCGCACTGGCTGGTAGGCTGGCTGGCACGCCGGATGGCAGGCGCACTACTGGGCGCACTGGCGGGCACGCTGGCTGTAACCTGACTGGCAGGCGCACTGGCGGGCACACTGGCTGGCACCCAACAGGCAGGCACACTTGCAGGCACAGTGCCTGGCATGTCAGATGGCAGCCACACTGGCGGGCACACTGGCGGGCACGCTGCCTGGCACCCAACTGGCAGGCACACTGGCAGGCTCACTGCCTGGCACGCCGGGTGGCAGGCGCACTGGCAGGCGCACTGGTGGGCACGCTGGCTGGCACCCGACTGGCAGGCGCACTGACGGGCACACTGGCTGGCACCCGACTGGCAGGTGCACTGGCGGGCACACTGTCTTGCACACCGGATGGCAGGCGCACTGACGGGCACCCTGGCTGTCACCCTGGCTGGCACCCGACTGGCAGGCGCAAGGGCGGGCACACTGTCTGGCACGCCGGATGGCAGGCGCACTGCCGGGCACCTAGCGGTCACGCTGGCTGGCAACCGAATGGCAGGCACACCGGCGGGCACACTGTCTGGCATGCCGGAAGGCAGGCGCACTGGCGGGCACACTGGCTGGCACCCGACCGGCAGGCGCACTGGCAGGCACACTTCCTGACACGCCGGATGGCAGGCACAGTGACGGGCATCCTGGCTGTCACCCTGGCTGGCAACCAACTGGCAGGCACACTGGCGGGCACTCTGGCTGGCTCCTGACTGGCAGGCGCACTGGCGGGCACACTTCCTGGCACGTTCAATGGCAAGCGCACTGACGGACACCCTGACTGTCACGCTGGATGGCAACCGACTGACAGGCACACTGGCGGGCACACTGCCTGGCACGCCGGATGGCAGGCATACTGGCGGGCTCACTGGCGGGCACGCTGTGTGGCACGCTGGCTGGCACCCGACTGGCAGGTGCCCTGGCGGGCACTCTGGCTGGCACCCGACTGGCAGGTGCACTGGCGGGCACACTGTCTTGCACACCGGATGGCAGGTGCACTGACGGGCACCCTGGCTGTCACCCTGGCTGGCACCCGACTGGCAGGCGCACTGGCGGGCACACTGTCTGGCACGCCGGATGGCAGGCGCACTGCCGGGCACCTAGCGGTCACGCTGGCTGGCAACCGAATGGCAGGCACACCGGCGGGCACACTGTCTGGCATGCCGGAAGGCAGGCGCACTGGTGGGCACGCTGGCTGGCACCCGACCGGCAGGCGCACTGGCAGGCACAATGACTGGCATGCCGGATGGCAGGCGCACTGGCGGGCACACTGGCAGGCATGCTGGCTGGAACCCGACTGGCATGCGCACTGGCGGGCATGCTGGCTGGCACCCGACTGGCAGGCGCACTGGCGGGCACATTTCCCGGCATGCCTGATGGCAGGCGAACTGCCGGGCGCACTGGCGGCACTCTGGCTGCACCCGACTGGCAGGCGCAATGGCGGGCACACTGCCTGGCAGACAGGATGGCAGGCGCACTGGCGGGCACACTGGCTGGCACCCGACTGGCAGGCTCACTGGCGGGCACACTGGCTGGCTCGCCAGATGGCAGGCGCACTGGCGGGCACACTG
>SJXQ01011783.1:108781-150059 GCA_006408695.1 Aepyceros melampus | reverse complement strand
AGATTGCCGGGAGAAATATCAATAACCTCAGATATGCAGATGACACCACCCTTATGGCAGAAAGTGAAGAGGAGCTAAAAAGCCTCTTGTTGAAAGTGAAAGAGGAGAGTGAAAAAGTTGGCTTAAAGCTCAACATTCAGAAAAACGAAGATCATGGCATCTGGTCCCATCACTTCATGGGAAATAAATGGGGAAACAGTAGAAACAGTGTCAGACTTTATTTTTTTGGGCTCCAAAATCACTGCAGATGGTGACTGCAGCCATGAAATTAAAAGACGCTTACTCCTTGGAAGAAAAGTTATGGCCAACCTTGATAACATATTCAAAAGCAGAGACATTACTTTGCCGACTAAGGTCCGTCTAGTCAAGGCTATAGTTTTTCCTGTGGTCATGTATGGATGTGAGAGTTGGACTGTGAAGAAAGCTGAGCACCAAAGAATTGATGCTTTTGAACTGTGGTGTTGGAGAAGACTCTTGAGAGTCCCTTGGACTGCAAGGAGATCCAACCAGTCCATTCTGAAGGAGATCAGCCCTGGGATTTCTTTGGAAGGAATGATGCTGAAGCTGAAGCTCCAGTACTTTGGCCACCTCATGCGAAAGTTGACTCATTGGAAAAGACCCTGATGCTGGGAGGGATTGGGGCAGGTGGAGAAGGGGACGATCAAGGATGAGATGGCTGGATGGCATCACGGACTCAATGGACATGAGTCTGAGTGAACTCCAGGAGTTGGTGATGGACAGGGAGGCCTGGTGTGCTGCGATTCATGGGGTCACAAAGCGTCGGACACGACTGAGCGACTGAACTGAACTGAACTGAACTGAAGGGTCATATTCAATTCAAAATAGAAGACATTTTCTATAAAAAATTACAATGTAATATCCCTTCAGCTGGGTAGTGGCAGAACCAACGATCAAAACCAGGTGTCTGTTCTGAGTGTCCTGTTCTTATCCATGCTTTTAGTAAGTTTTAGACTAAGTGAAGTGTAGATTTTGTTGGAAATAGCTGAACCAAATCTTGAAGTGCTCTTTATATAGGGAAGAATGAAGAGAGAGAGACAGAGGGGAGTGGGGTGGTGATGGAAATAAACAGAAAAAGGGAGACAAGAAAAAAAAAGAGATAGGGGGACTTCCCTGGAGATCTAGTGGTTACGACTCCATGCTTCCAATACAGTGGGAACAAGTTCAGTCCCTGGTCAGGGAAGCCATGCAGAAAGTTCAGAAATAATTTTAAAAAAGAAAGAAAAAGGAACTGGAAGACAGAAGTGCAAGAGACCGGTTGTGAAAGCCTGGAGGTGAAGGACAGGAAAATTCATGGAGGGTAGGGGCAAGAAAGCCACTGGCTATAGAAACAAATTGTGTGCATGTGGGGAGAGGGAGACAGGCATGTGCAAAGCAGGCCCACACTGCCTTCACTTCAGATGGTCCCTTCATGTCTCTACATGCATGGACTTGGAATTTTTGCTGGCTTCCTGTGTGTTTAGTTCTTATTTCCTCAATTGGATTACAAACTTTGCAAAAGCAGAGTGTATGACTTATACTGTTTCCTCGCTTTCTGCACAGCACTTACCACAAGGCTCTGTATACGGTGGGCTCATTAATTATTGTTTGAACAAATGGATGGATGGATGGATAGCTTCTCAAACTAGACTGAAAGAAAATGAAGTCACTCCGTCGTGTCCGACTCTTTGTGACCCCATGGACTGTAGCCTACCAGGCTCCTCCACCCACAGGATTTTCCAGGCAAGAGTACTACAGTGGGTGCCATTTCCTTCTCCAGGGGATCTTCCCAACCCAGGGACTGAAGCCAGGTCTTCCGCTTTGCGGGTGGATTCTTCTACCAGCTTAGCCACCAGGGAAGCTAGACTGTGTCTGTCTGCCACTAGCCACGTTGTTTACATTTTGCTCAGGTTGTGTGAATATTGTGCGCATAGATATGCCCATGTGAAACACAAGCTCACTCAGCTTTAAAATTGTCTCTGACCTTCAGCAAGTTGGCAAACTGAACAGAGGTTGAGGACGAGGCAAGGATTACCTGCTACATCTGAGTGAACAAGGATGCCTGAGCTAGAAACATCAGTGTTTAGCTGAGATGAACAAGAACAGAAAGGAGATATCAAAAAGAAGATGGAAATATAGGTAAGCACGGCCAAATAGCTAAGGCTCATTAGCTTTGAAGTTCTGCTCTCCTTCCAGGAGTTGTGTGTGCTAAGTCACTTCAGTCGTGTCTGACTCTTTGCAACCCATGGACTGTAGCCTGCCAGGCTCCTCTGTCCATGGGATTCTCCAGGCAAGAATGCTGGAGTGGGTGGCCGTGCCCTCCTCCAGGGGAGCTTCCCAATCCAGGGATCGAGCCCACGTCTCTTAAGTCTCCTGCGTTGGAAGGTGAGTTCTTTACTGCTAGTGCCACATGGGATGCCCTGCAGGGGATGAGGCTGCATTGTATCCCCCAGGCTTCTGGGCAGTTAGGTGTGGCCGCTGGACTGTAGCTGGGATCCATGTGCATTCCATCCAGTGCCATCCATAGAACTTCTGCATTCCTTCTCCCACAGCTGGCTCAAGGGAGGGGATTCGAAGGACCTAAAGGAGGGAGGAGCCACAGGATGGAGGGAGCCTGGGTTGCTGAGCGACTATGTGGAGAAGAGCCTGCTTGCTGATAGCTCTGCAGCTGCTGAGAAGTGGGGGTTGTTTGTTACAGCAGCTAACGCTGCCTAACCTGACCCATATAGAAGAGATGGAGAAGATGAGAAGTAGTAGGGGTTTTTCTTTGTGCAGAAGAATCCAGAAGACAGAGATCTCCACTCAGTGGTGTCTAGATGTCAACTATGGGAACACAGCCCAGGGGGGTGAAATTCTTCTCTCTGTGACACCAGGGTGGTCCACAAGCCCAGGGAAGGAAGGACAGAATGGCTTCATTTCCCAGGGCATCAGGTTCCCAAACAGGGGCATATAAAGTTAAGCCACTTGACAAGAGGACTGCAAATTCCATATTTTAAAAACAAGAGGGAAAAAAGGATGATAGATTAATTGTTGGGGAAAAAAAAGAGGTTTGATTGGAACTCCATTTTGAAACATAAATCTAAAATGATAAAACTAAAATTAAGGTAAGTTCATTTTCATTTACCAAAGCAGGGTAACTGCTAATGCTTAGAACAGACAAATAACCAGTAATGATTTTTTTTCTTTAACTTTCCATGTTTTTTCCCCCAAATTGTCTAAAAGCATGATTGACATGCTTCTCTTCACATTTGACCTTTCACAGCCCTGTGGTTCAGAGATGACTTTTTTTTCTTTTCAGTTCACTGCAGCACTGTTTACAATAGTCAGGACATGGAAGCAACTGAAATGGTCATCACTGGGTTAATGGATAAAGAAGATGTGATCCATATATATAAAGAAATACTGCTGCTGCTGCTGAGTCGTTTCAGTTGTGTCTGACTCTGTGCGACCCCATAGACAGCAGCCCACATGACAGCAGGCTTCCATGTCCCTGGGATTCTCCAGGCAAGAACATTGGAGTGGGTTGCCATTTCCTTCTCCAATGCAGGAAAGTGAAAAGTGGAAGTGAAGTCACTTAGTGGAGTCCGACTCTCAGCAACCCCATGGACTGCAGCCCACCAGGCTTCTCCATCCATGGGAGGTTCCAGCCGAGAGTACTGGAGTGGGTTGCCATTGCCTTCTCCGAAATACTACTCAGCCATAAAAAAGAATGAAATAGTACCATTTTGCAGCAACATGGATGAACCTAGAGATGGTTATACTGAGTGAAACAGTCAGATGGGCAAAGATAAACCGCTCTTATGTGGACTCTTAAAAATGCATAGTGGGGCTTCTTTATAAGATAGACATAGAGTCACAGATGTAGAAAACAAACTTACAGCTGCCAGGGTGGAAAGCGGGTGATTGGGAATGACCTAGACACACAACTATATATAATATAGATAACTAATAAGAATCTATGTGATTGCATGGGGAACTCGACTCAGTCCTCTTTAATTTCCAATGTGGGAAAAGAATCTTAAGAGTGGCTATATGTATATGTACAACTGATGTACTTTGTGGTACACCTGAAATTAACCCAGCATTGTAAATCAACCATACTCTTGAAACTAAATACATAAATAGCAAAAAGTGGAGTGGGCCGGGGGGGGGGAGTCCATTTCCATGGGCTTCTTTTAATCCTTTCAAATTCAAGTCACTGTTATGCAGGCAAGATGCGGTATGGCTGGGTAAATTTGGATCAGCCACTGTCCCTCAAGTGACAGCGGATACAAGATGCTTTATCACAACTTCACAGCAGATGGTTCCAAACTGTGTGTCTTTCTTGGTTCTCTACAGGACGTGCTAAGCAAGGCCTCTGCCATTGCCACTGTCCTACCAGAGGGACTTAGAGCTAAGCGGCATCTTGCAAGGGGATCCCCTCCGTGGAACTTAAATGGCCATCTTGGCTTTAGAGCCACTTGCTGACGTGAGCTGAGGTTGGAATGCTGGTCCTGGCTCTTCTGGGAGGTTCCCAGGCTGCTGTTTACTCTGATTCCTGGCTATCCACCCTATTTCCGACTACTGTTTTTCTAGCCTACTTAGCTATTCATGGGGAAAATATCACAGTGGGTAGGAAGTTTTTGCTCAAAAGCCAAACAAAGAGAGAAAAACAAGGGCAAAGGCAAAGCTGCTTATTAAAAAAACAGACTTTGAGAAATTCCAAATGCTCTTGTTAAGCAAATCATTTCCCAGGGTTCCTGAATGTACAAGGAAAACTCAAAAGCTGCAAAAATAATCCAAGCTGGAGAAAGATACCCTCGTTGGAGATCTGTTTTCGGTACGTTTTTGTCTGTTTGTTTGCTTTCTGTACATTTGTTACAGTTGGCCCAGAATGAGGCCCCTGGCACCTGCCAGGTTCGAGGGCTCAGGGAAGGCTGTGCTTTGAAGTCAGCTGGACAAAAAGCTGGACATCTGGAAGCTTCTTAGAATATCTCCTCTTGCCCTGACTCAAAAAGTAGCTTTTCTATAGTCATTCTCGCTGCCTAGTTTCTTTCATTCTTTTTTAAAATTATCATTAGCCTATTTTTTAAGGGCTTTATAGAATTTCTTACAATGTCGCTTCCAAGTTATTATTTTTTTGCCCTGGGGCATGAGGGATCTTAGCTCCCGGGCCAGGGATCAAACCCACACCCCTTACACTGGACGTTTCAAGTATCTTGTTTTCTTAACTTTTTATTTTGTATTGAGGTGATTAACAATGTTCCAATAGGTTCAGGTGAACACCACTGGAAGGGACTCAGCCATACATATACTTGTATCCGAGGGAGGGAAATGTTTTCCTTGGAAAAACAACTGGCTTCTTCTCATCATTCAGGGCTCTGCTCACCTCGTCGGGGCACCTGCCCTGATCACTCTGCCTGATTGCCCCTTCCTGGTAGATCAGATGGTAAAGAATCTGCCTGCAATGCAGGAGACTTGGGTTTGATCCCTGGGTTGGAAAGATCCCCTGGAAAAGGGAATGACTACCCACGCCAGTATTCCTGCCTGGAGAACCCCGTGGACAGAGGAACCTGGTAGGTTACAGTTCAAGAGTAGCAAAAAGTCGGACACGACTGAGCGACTGATCATGCGTGAACCTCCCCCAGTCATTCTATTCCAACACCTTTCTTTGCAATCTTCGAAGAATGTATTGCCACCTAAAATTATGAGGCTCACTGTTTTGTGTCTCCCACACAAGTGGGCAACTCCATGGAGGAAAGAAGCTTGCCTGTTTTATTCACTCATCACTTCCCAGACGCTGGAAAAATGTTGGATACATAGTAGATGCTCAATAAACACTTGTTGAATTAAATTGAATCCTTAAGTTAGAAACACTGAAGAAGAAAGGATAGAAAACATTGCATTCCAGAATGACTGGACCCTACTTCTTGGAAGTTTCTTTACAGGAAAAATATATATATACTCATATATCTTTTTCCATAAGGAGATTCAATGAATGCAACTCTTGTGCAAAGTGTGGCCTGAAATAACCAGGATCGTTGTGAGGAATACAATGAGGTAATTGTGTAAAGTACTTAACAGAGTGTCTGGTACACTGTGAGTGTGAAGTGAATATTGGCAATTAATAATAACTCATACTGAGCTCAAGGTCCACCAAGTTCTGTCTTTTCCACACATGCTATTATAAATCTATATCTTCCATTTCCAGTCCTTCTGGTTTTTTGAGATGTGGTTTGATCTCTGCACAGTTCATCTTGTTATGTTCTGCCAAAAATATTTCATCATTCAGCAAACTGTTCTTCCCAGCTTCGTATCATTTTTTAATGTGATCAGCACATCTTTGAAGATCTGTGAAAAATCATTAATAAAAATGTTAATGTGAACGAGACAGGGCAGAGTCCTGTGTCATACCACTAGAGACCTTTCTGTAGGTTGGCATCTGCAGCATTTAATTAGCATCCCCCTTGGTTCATCACTGTGATGGTTATAAATCATTTAATCATGCTATCAGTGAGTTTACATTTCTTCATATTGTTTATGAGAAATAATCTTATCAATGCCTTGCTGAAAGGCAGTTACACTTATAGCTACAGAATTCTTCTGATTTATCACTCTACCAAACCAGAATAATCTGTCAAATAAGTAAAAGGCATCTGTCAGGCGTGACTTGCTCTAAGTGAACCCATATTGGCTTCCAGAGATCACTCTTTTTTTTTTAATAAATTCAAAACAATCCCGTTAGTAACAGTATCAGTCAGTGTAGGTTAAGTTATGCTTAACTTAAGCATAAGTTGGACCCGAGAGCTGCAGCTACTGAGCCTGTGCTCCACCAGAGAAGCCCACGCACTGCAACAAAGACCCAACCAAAAAAAAAGAGTGACTCAAAGTAGACTATGGGCTTTAGTTAACAATAAGAGGCCATCAGTTGCACTAAAGGTATTGCACTCAAGCAAGATGTTGTTAACAGGCGAGGCCATGCGCAGAGACGGAGTGCGTGCTCAGTCACTTGAGTCGTGTCTTACTCTTTGCAACCCAATGGACTGTAGATCTCCATGCTCCTCTGTCCATGGAATTTCCCAGGCAGGAATACTAGGGAGTATTGTCACTTCCTTCTCCAGGGGAACTTTCCAAACCAGGGGTTGAACCCATATCTCTTGCATCTTCTGCACTGGCAGGCAGATTCTTTACCAGTAGCGCCATCTGGGAAGCCCTCTTCCCCAAGAGAGTCAAGCTTTTTCAGTCCTCCTGGGGAGAAGGTTTGTGGTTAGATAGCCCCAGCACCCCTGTTCCTTTTGGCTAAAGAGCACCAAGAGCTTGGTCACTTCATAGCGATGTTCCCACCGGACTGAGCTGCACCCCAGGAGGATGCAGACAGGGGGGCTCAGGCACCATGACCCAAGCTGTTCCCTTTGCACCCCTCCTATCTGTCACCTCCCATCACTTCAACCGTTCACATCCCCTCCTGTCTTCATCCAGCTCCACACAGGCGCGGTGGGACTGCTCCCACCACAGGGCACCCCTCAGACCCCTCTGGCTCCTTCCCCACATGCCTGGCCCTTGCACATGCATAGCTGAGTGTGGAGAGATTCACATCCATGGAGCCACCAGCAGGGGCAGCTGCCAATGGTGGGACGCTCTCCCTTCCCATCCCCTGGGAGGGCAGATGTGAAGCTGCATCTCAGAAGATGGTCCTACAGGACGGAGCTCCAACTGATGAGGACTGGGTCCTTCCTGCTCTGTTCCCTCACTTCCAATACCTGGGACCACAGTTGCAAACAAACTAACTGCTTGCAAGTCTGAAGCTCTGCTTTAGGGCTCAACCCAGGCTAAGACATCGGCTGTCTGCAGGTGAAACCTAATCTATCCCCACCTGTCATGCATGGACACACACACACTCTGGTGCTCCCATCACCCTCCCAGAATCCATCCACAAGGAAAGGGTTTCCCAAGCAATAATCACTCTTCCGTCAGGCTTCCCTGGTGGCTCAAGTGGTAAAAATCTGCCTGCAATGCAGGAGACTCAAGTTCCATCTCTGGGTCAGGAAGCTCCCCTGGAGATGGGCCAGGGGAGACCCACTCCAGTGTTCTTGTCTGGGGAATTCCATGAACGGAGGAGCCTGGTGGGTGCTACAGTCCATGGGTCGCCAAGAGTCAGACGCGACTGAGCGACTAACAGCCACGAAGAACCAGAGGAACCAGCTCCCCAGGGGACACACTATGAGTTGTCTGTGATGCCTGAACAGCAGCCGAGAGGGTGGGTGCATGGTGAGCTGGGACGCAGAGGTTTCAGGGGAGGGGAGGGGTGCTGTCTGGCGGAGGGGCCGCAGACACGCACCCCTAAATTACGATATTTTCCTTCTCAAGGCTGAATGAATGCAGCCTCAGACAGACGCGCCCCGCAGCTGTTTGTGGCGGGGGCCCCGTGGCAGGCCAGTGACTTTGAAAAGGGGGATTGGAGGGCAATCTGACAAAGGGACCACTGTCTTTGAGGGAACTTGATGTGAGCCCAGCAGGGCCGAGCGGCGGGAGTTTGCACAGCTGCGGCTGGAAGCAAACATGTACTTTTAGCTGACCTGGGCCCCGTGGCTTTTCGCGTTAAACCTGACACTTTCCAGATGTACACGGCCCTCCCTCTGGCACCGTCCAGAGCACCACGTCCCCAGGTCCACACACACTCCCCAGGCGGCCCTGTCAATGTCACATTGTGCTGGGGACCCCGGGTCTCTCCCGTGAACTCCACACCCCGACCTGAAGGTGAGTGTCCCCGGGCTGAGCTGGAGATTTACGAGCTGGATTTCAAACTAGTTCAAGTTCAAAGTCAGCTCAACAGCAGCTGCCACTCTGACCTCTGTCGTTTCTTCACGCCTGGCTCCACGTTGGGTGATGAGTGGATGCTGAAGTTACCTTCTAGAGGGTTCTTTCGCAAGCTGCCTTTGGGCAAACCCCGAGATTCACCAGCTGAGGGGAGGTTCAGAAAGAGTTTTGGAGTGCAGAAGGGTATCCCCACATGTCCATGGTCTCTCAGGCCCACCTGGCCTGGAGGAAAGCACGTGACCCCAAAGTGTGGACTCAGGAAGGCCACGTGGAGACCTCAGGTGTTATGTGAGTTCTAGGAGGGGGCGTTACAAACCCCCGCGGTGGCGCGAGCCTTCTCCAGCACCATCCATTCTGGAAATCGCTCAGCTCAGCAGTCCTACACGACTGAGCGACTTCACTTTCACTTTTCACTTTCATGCACTGGAAAGGAAATGGCAACCCATTCCAGCGTTCTTGCCTGGAGAATCCCAGAGATGGGGGAGCCTGGTAGGCTGCCGTCTATGGGGTCACACAGAGTTGGACACGACTGAAGTGACCTAGCAGCAGCAGCAGCAGTCCTAACTGGAGCGTGGGGGCAACAAATGCTCTAGGATGCTGAGGAGGCCAGGGATGGTGGGGGGTCAGGGGGCGCGGACACTTGGACATTCTCTGGGGCAGAAGGAGGCTGGCTTGACTTGGTGACGTCCCCTATGCTCTGAACTCAGACAGGCAGAAGCCGGCGTGGGGCCCCAAGACCACGGAGGGTATGCCCCAGCCCTGGTGGGCGCAGATATAAGAGGAGCCATGGTCCCAGCCCGCTCGTGGTAGAGGGTGGGTAAAACGAGGTGACTAGTGGTGGGGAGAGTCCCCTGGGGAATTGACAGTGCTGACTCACAGGGTACTTTTCCTCCTGGGACAAACCTGAGGACGCTGGGGACACAAGCTGCTCAAGGGAGCTGGAAAGGGCGCCCGGAGGCTCGAGGCTCTAGAGCTTAGCCCTCGGGGGACCCCAGGAAGCAGCAAGCATCCTTCAATCCCTCCCTTCATTAAAGCGTTTATTCTTGTGTGCTGGAAAGGGCGCCCGGAGGCTTGGAGGCTCCAGAGCTCAGCCCTCGGGGGACCCCAGGAAGCAGCAAGCATCCTTCCATCCCTCCCTTCATTAAAGTGTTTATTCTTGTGTGCTGGAAAGGGCGCCCGGAGGCTTGGAGGCTCCAGAGCTCAGCCCTCGGGGGACCCCAGGAAGCAGCAAGCATCCTTCAAGTCCTCCCTTCATTAAAGCATTTATTCTCGTGTGCTCTTCTGTGAGTTCTGGGTGTGGAATACACCATTTCTTTGCATCTTCCTCTTGGTGTTGTTCAGTCACTGAGTCGTGTTCTGACGCTTTGTGACCCCTGGACTGCAGCACACCAGGCTTCCCTGTCCTTCACCACCTCCTGGAGTTTGCTCGAACTCATGTCCATTGAGTCAGGGATGCCATCCAACCATCTCATCCTCTGTTGCCTCCTTCTCCTCCTGCCCTCAGTCTTTCCCAGCATCAGGGTCTTTTCCAATAAGTCAACTCTTCACATCGGGAGGCTAAAGTATTGAAGCTTCGGCTTCATCTTCATTTTTACTGGGGTACAGTTTGCACATGTGGGGAGCCACATCTCAAATGTCCAGCTCTGTGCACGCATTTTTATATGTGTGGACACCATGTGACCACACCCAGGTCCAGGTGTAGAAGATGTCCATCACCCAGAGGGCTTCGTCAGCCTCCTCCCAGCCAACAACCCCGGAGAGACCTCCACCTGGACTTGTATCATCACTAATGACTTTTGCCTAAAGATCAACTAAGATTCATCTTTTTGCCTCAAGGCAGAGAAATAGAACAATTTGGTAAAATGTAAATGGTGAACTTCCCTGGTGCTCCCAATGCAGGGGGCCCAGGTTCGATCCATGGTCAAGGAACTAAGATCCCACGTGCTGCAAGTAAAGATCCTGGGTGTCACAATGAAGATCAAAGATCCCGCGTGCCACAGCTAAGACCTGGCACAGCCAAATAAATAAATAAATACTTTTAAAACATGTAAGTGGTATCATATCATATGGGCTCTGCTGTGTCTGGCTTCTTTCACTCAGCATAATATTGTTGAGGCTCACCCATGTTGTCAGGGATATTAGTGGCTTGCTCTTTTTCCTTACTGTATAGTATTTTTTGAGTGGATACATTGTAATTTGCTTAGCCATTTGCCATTGAATGAATGTGTGTTTCCCTTTCCCCAACATTGACACTTGCAATCCTAACCTCCAATGTGATAGTATTAATATTAGGAGGTGAGCCTTTGGGAGGTGAGTAGGTCACACGGATGGATTGTGCCTTTATAAACGAAGCCCCAGAGAGCCCCCTCACCCCTTCCACCATGTGAGAAGATGGGCACCCATGAACCTGGAAGAGGGCTCCCCACCAGGCACTAAATCTGCTTATGCAGTATAAAGAAAGCAGCATTCTGGGGAGTGGGGGTCAGGTCCAGACTCCTTCCCACTGGGGCCCTTGGGGCGGAAGGGTTTGGTGACAGAGCATCTGAGAATCTGTGTGTGGTATCTGCCCGTCACCCTCCCCCAGAAGGGCCTGGTGGCCTCAGTGAGGGCTGGTGGAGCAAGAGGCCTCAAAGTCAAGGTGGGAAACAGGGACTTCCCTGGTGGCCCAGTGGCTGAGATGCCATGCTCCCAGGGCAGGGGTCCTGGGTTCAATCCCTGGTCAAGGAACTTGATCCCACCTGTCACAACAGGGAGCCCACATGCTGCAACTGGGAGTTTGCATTGCACAACTGAAAAAGATTCCATGTGCTGCAGTGAAGATCGGAGATGCTGTGGGCTGCGTCTGGGACCCTGTACAGTCAAATAAGTGCTGTCGTTGTTTAGTCACTGAGTTGTGTCTGACTCTTTTGCAATGCCATGGACTGTAACCAGCCAGACTCCTCTGTCCAAGGGATTTATTTCCCAGACAAGAATACTGAAATGGGTTGCCATTTCCTTCTCCAGGGGATCTTTCCTTCCAGGGATTGAACCTGTGTCTCCTGCACTGGCAGGCAGATTCTTTACCACCGGGCCACAAGGGAAGTCACGCAGAGAATTTTGACATCTCAGATCTTAGAAGATTATAATATCATAATAATATTTGTGTGCTTACCTGGGCCAGGCACTATTTTAAGGCCCTGATATAAGTTACTCTGTTTAGCCTTCACAGCAACTGTATGAGGTCAGTTAGGGGGAACCAGTACACAAGATGTTTGGGGTCATTCAGTGAGGAAACGGCAGAGCTGGAGTTCGCAGGGAGGTTCCGGAGCTGTGCTCCTCTGCACTCTGCTCCCCAACCCAGGACACTGCCTGGGGTAACCCCACACGTGCTCTGTCCTTGGCACTTCCTCCCACGATTCCCTCACACACATCTGCAGGGTACAGACCTCTCTGCTTCTATAATCCACCTCGGGACCCAGACAGGCACCCCTTACATTGGGACTGCACTGCAGGACAGGCTCACTCATTTTCTAGTCATTGTCTTGCTCGGTTGCGGCTGTTGCAACAGAATTCCACTGACTAAGTGGCTTAAACAGCAACCATTTATTTCTCACAGTTCTGGAAGCCAGAACTCTGAGATCAGAGTGCTAGCATGGTCTGGGTCTGGGTAAAAGCCTCCTCCTGCCTGTCTTGCTTTATCCTTACATTGTGGAGAGAGAAAGAGAGGAGGCAAGCTGTCTTGTGTCTCCTCCCTTAAGGGCACCAAGCTCAACTGGAGGGTGCTACCCTCATGACCTCCTCACCCCAAAGACCCCACCTCCTGACACCATCACCTGAGGGGTTAGGGTTCCAGCCTGTGAATGCTGGGGGGATTCAAACATTCAGTCCATAGCAGTCCTGATAAGAGAGGGGCCTGGATCCTTCAAGCAAATCATCTAAGAGGGTCTATATTAATTGAGGGGTTAAGCCTATTATCTCCACTAACTGCCTGGGAAAGAGGAAGCAGATGCCCTCAGAACTCACTGCAGGGTTACTGGACCTCCCCATTGGCTGTGGGAACCCCAGTTGTGAGTCCTGAAACTGTATTCATTTTTACTCCACTCTGTGGAGCCCTGTTGCAGCCTTGGTCTCCATCCTCCCAGGGGAGACCATGTCCCAGAGGGCCTGGGGATCCACAGTTCCGGCTCCCTGCTCTCTGCTCCCCTGGATTCTGTCGATCTGATCTGATTTCCATCTGCTGTGTGAACTGGTCCACTCTCCTCCCCGAGGACAGACAGCCCGATCACAGGCTCCCCTGTCTGCTTACCTTCATGGCTCTGAATCCTCCCTTTATGAAGCTGGTGGCAAAAGGGAGCTCTTTGGAGCACTCAAGAGAGGGACTCTGAGCCCTGCCTAAGGACAACGAGTGTGGGCTTGTTGTCTTCTGGGAAAGGAAAGAGTGAAAAGAAATTCAGAGCCGTGGCTCTTAAACGTGGATAGACCAGGCGGCCCCGTGCACTCCCAGCCTCATGCAGAGATGCTCCAGCAGGGTCCTGTGGTGTGCAGCCTGGACTGCATCCATCAGCGTGAGCTCCTGGGGCCGAGTGTCTAAGAAATGCTTCCCAATTAAACACTGATGTTCTTGCAAGTGCAAGCTGGTGAGATGAATTCCTCATGAGTTAATACACATTCACACCTGTGCCTACGCATGTGCACACACACAGGGGGACATAATAGGCAAAGAAGAGGCCTGTCGTGGATTGAATTGTGTTTCCTCCAAAGATAGGCCCTAAGCCCCGCAGGGACCTGTAAATCGGACCTTATTCGGAAATAGGGTCTCTGCAGATGTGACCAAATGAAGATGAAGTCGCCCTGGAGTATGGAGGGTCTAACCCTAACCGTAGCCTTCCTTAGGAGGTCAGAAGACAGACACACAGACGAGGGAGCCGTGTGCAGACGCAGATGGGGGCGGAGACTGGGGTGAGATGTTTACTAGCCGAGGGGTCCAAGGAGGGCTGGGTGCCCCCGGAAGCTTGGGGCGGAGCCTGGGACAGGTCCGCCTCTGGGGGCGGGAGGGAGCGGCCCCACCCACACCTTGATGTCAGACTTCCCGCTTTCCGAATTGTGAGAAAATAAGTGTTTGCTGTTTTTAGCCTCCCTGTCGTGGTTCCTTCTTACAGCTGCCCTAGGAGGCACATATAGGGCCTGAGGAGGGGCAGGAGAAGAAACCCCTCCCATCTGCTGCTGCCTTCGCTCATGCTGGCCTTTGAACCACTTTCATTTCGCCAGCGTCCCCTGTGCCCAAACACTGATTTATCTGCCTGAACACTTGGCACGTGGACCTACGCTGGGGACCAGGGTTACATTGTTCGGCTCAGAGGTGACACCAAAGTCATGACTATAACCCTGAGAAGGCCCTGCAGGATCTGGACCCACCCTGGTCTTCTCTCAAGCTGGCTCCAGCGAACCGTCCTCTTACTAATCAGGTTTTGGGGCTTAGGATGTAGACATCTTTGCGGGGTCATTATTCATCACATGCAGCAAGCTGACTGCTGACACTTAGATTTATTGGGGTGACTTGGGAAGGGGAGTATCAATGGGATGATGCAAAGGTTCTCCTTGGAGCATCTCCAAGCCCGTGCGCAGTAAATGTTTGCTGCTCTGGTTATTAATATTATTATTGACAATAATATTGATAATAATACCAATAATACTGTTATATAATAGTAATAATATTGATATTGTCAATTTTGGAATAATATCAGTAATACTGATAACATCAGTAAAATTACTGGCAATATCAATAATACAATGATATAAAATTATCAATAATATTATTGATAACATCAATAATACCAATAATGTCATTGATAATAATACAATATTATCACTAATAATATCAATAAAAATCCCAATATTATGGGGCTCAGCCATTGATGGTTTCACAATCAGAGGATCTATGGGTCTGAGGCCAAAAGCGGCTCTGCCTAGAGGTGCTATCTACATGCTGCTGCTGCTGCTGCTGCTGCTGCTGCTGCTAAGTGGCTTCAGTCGTGTCCGACTCTGTGCAACCCCATAGACGGCAGCCCACCAGGCTCCTCCGTCCCTGGGATTCTCCAGGCAAGAACACTGGAGTGGGTTGCCATTTCCTTCTCCAGTGCATGAAAGTGAAAAGTGAAAATTGAAAGTGAAGTCGCTAAGTCGTGTCCAACTCTTGGCGACCCCATGGACTGCAGCCCACCAGGCTCCTCCATCCATGGGATTTTCCAGACAAGAGTCCTGGAGTGGGGTGCCATTGCCTTCTCCACAGAATATGCTGTTCCAGCTGTTCTCCTGTCCTAAGGAGCACAGGATACCCTCACCCACCACCACCAACCCAGGCCACATGCCAGCCCCAAGAAATGCAAATTCTCAAGCATCATGGAACTGCAGTTTACCTCTAAAATTTGACCCAGGGTCTCAGTGACAAAGGGGATGGATCATGATTTCAAGAAAGCTGACCTCATGCTTAGATTACACAGAGAAGGAATTATCTCTCTTTCTCTGTGATGCAATCAATACAGAGGCTGTGCTTACCCGGTTAAGGTCCCAGAAGCCTGGTCCAGGAACTAGTTGAGGAGGGGACACAGTTGCCAGTGTGGTGATGGCCATCTCTCTCTCTCTGTTTCTCTGCTTAGGAACCCATTTTTCCTGTACCATCTCCTCTTTCAGTCCCCACCTGGGAGAAAGAAGGGCTGAACATCTCTTTAGCCGGGCCAGCCTACTCTTCCAAACCGTCCCTTTCCCAACGTGAGGCCCACACTGAGGCAGGGACACTGGGTTGGAATGGGCTCATCAGGATGCTGTTGGGGGAACAGGCTGAAGATTTGTGGGGCCTGGACCACCTCCGGGCGCCTGCTCGCTGGAGACTGCGTCTGCCTGCTCATCAGAGCGGGGAGTGGGTGATTCTAATGACCTCTTCTTCTTTCACTTTTTTTGGTTCCTAGTCTTTCAATAAATTGTCATGCAAGGTTTTCCAGAATCCAGCACATTTGGAAGTGGGTAGCAGTCCGTGCAGAGTTTCTGGGATCCAGCAGGAGAGGCAGAGCCGGGAAGGAAACCCAGGCTGTTTCCCAGGCCTGCTCTCTAACCTCCACCCTACACTGCCACCCTCCACTCTCATCATGATATTTTGTTTTGTGTTGTAGCGATTTTCTTTTCTTTCTTTTTATTTTTTGAGAGAAAATCTATGCATTTCTCCAAAACTCACCTGGCTGATCAGTCTTCTAAGCTTTAGCCCAAAGACCATGTCCCTCCCCCACTGTCACCCCTACTGCCCCCACCTCCGTGAGGCCCCATCCTCCTTAAGGTGCTCAGAATGCAGCATCTTAACTCTAGTTGACTCCACTTTGTTCATCAGGCTACCGGCTTTACGGGGCAAACAGTAGTTTATTCATCTCCACATCCCCTGGAGGCTCAAAGAGTCGCTCCACAGGGTTTGTTGATGCCGGAATCAATGTTCCCCATCCCTCCTGAGTGCTCAGCTGCTCAGACAGAGCACAGAGTAGCACTTGATAGAAGCTTGTAGCGGGAGGGAAAGCAGCTGGCCGATCGCCAAGACTCCCTCCGCGAGGCCCAGGGCGGGTCTTTATTTCCCCCAGGTCTGCTGAAAGGACTGAAATGCGGACTTGCCCAGGGCGGGTCTTTATTTCCCCCAGGTCTGCTGAAAGGACTGAAATGTGGATTTGTCCTTACTCGGGTGGGCTGCAGGAGGAATGCCCCATGCCAGTCACATCCTGTGCTGGGCCTCAGTTTTCCTGGAAAGGATGGCTATGTTCATTTCCTGGGGCTGCTGTGACAAGCAACTGCAAACGGGGTGGCTTAGAACAGCGGTTGCTGTCAGTTGTTTAGCAACTCGGTCCTGTCCAGCTCTTTGCGACCCCGTGGACTGTAGCCCACCAGGCCCCTCGGTCCATGGAATTTCTCAGACAAGAATACTGAAGTGGGTTGCCATTTTCTCCCCCAGGGGAGCTTCCCTACCCAGGGATTGAACCTGGGTCTCCTGCATTGGCAGGTGGATCCTTTACCGTTGAGCCACCGGAATAGCTCCCTCCAAAGTGCTTTCCATCAAAGTTCAACATGCCTCTACCCCAAGCCCCAAACCTCCGTTCCCAGGTATTTACCCAAGAGAATGGAGCACGGATGGTCACACAAAGCTTTGTGTGAAAGTCTACAGGAGCTCTATTTGTAGCAGCCTGGATCTGGAAGCAACCCAAATATCCATCAGCAGGTGAATGGATCAACAAATGGTGGTCTGTTCATACAGGGAAGGGCTTAGCCGGGGACACAGGTGGACAGGAAACGCCCTGTGGGGATAAGTCCTAGATTCACCGAGCCCAGAGACAGAAGCCAGATGCAAAGACACCATGCGATTCCATTCATGGGAAATCCTAGAGCCAATGAGACTGCGCTTAGGTGAGCTTGGTCAGCCTAGCGGTTACCTCTGGGGGTATTAACCTGAAGAGGCGGGCCTCTCTCTGCCCGGTAAGGGAATATTCCAGATCTGGATTGGGGCGTTAGTGACTCAGGTGTAGACATGTGTCAAACACCTGCAATCTGTGCGTTTTGTTATATGTAGATGACGCCTCACTTTAAAAAGCTCTTTTCGAGATTTAATTTAGAGGAAACCTTAGACACTAAAGCCCCCAGGTCACTGCAACCTTCCCCGGGATTAAGCCTTTGCTCACAGCTACATGCCAGGACCTGATTGCAAGCAGGTGGAGCTCTGGTTCTTAGGGACTCGCCCATACCTCCAGCTGCCACCTCCTGGCCCTTACTGTTTCCCAGGCTCTTGTTCCACCTCTGTGGAGATGCCCTAAACAGACTGAGATGCAGAAATCAGCTTCAAACCCTGAGCAGGGTCTGCTCCCAGCTGCCCTGAGGTCCTTGGCAGCCCCTCTTCTTCCAGCCTGAGTCGTGAGATCTTTAGTTGCAGCATGTGGGATCTAGTTCCCTGACCAGGAATCGAACCTAGGCCCCCTGCGTGAGAAGCAGAGTCTTAGCCAGCAGACCACCTGGGAAGTCTCAACACAATAAATCTCAAAATCCTTTCAGATCACCACTCTTGGTGAATTCAGTCCCTCAGTTTCAAACCAAAAGGCTGAGCTGTTTTACCATGCTTTCCCTCCTCTAAAAACTAAAATCTGAATAAGGTCTGTGCCTGAGCTTGTAGTGTCTTACCTGTGTGAATTCTGGGTGTCAGAGGTCAGCACTGGGGGAAGCTGGGTGAAGAGTACAAGGGATTTTCTGTGCCTTTTTTTTTTTTTTTTAGCAACTTCTGGTGAGTCTTAACCTGCACTAAAATTAAGAGTCATAATAAAATGAAAAAAGCAAATAGCCTCAGCAGAATCTCTGGGCTCCTGCCTTGCAAGTTGTCCAAGGAAGGAATATTTTATTAGTCTTTTTTATTAGTGTGTGTGCTTGCCTGTCTGTCTGCTCTCTGGTGGGGTTGAATTGACTCCTTTTTAAAATTTATTTTCATAACTTTTCCCCCCTTCTTTATTTTTATTTATTTATTTATTTGGCTGTGCCGGGTCTCAGCTGTGGTGTTTGAACTCTTAGTTGCTCCTCGGTATGTGGGAGCTAGTTCCCCAACCAGGAATCAGACTGGGGCCCCTTGCATTGATAGCGCAGAGTCTTAGCCACTGGACCACCAGGGAAGTCTCATCGACTTCTGATGATTCAAAGTGCCGCAGACTAGGTGGGCATGCAAATACACAGCATGTATGGTTAGCCTGGAAGCACAATGCTGCTTTCTGCTCAGTCTCCTAGGAGCTGAGCATGACTGGGTCATGTTACCGTGCCCCTACTTTCTTCTAATTCTCAGGGAACATTTACAATGAAAGCATTTGAAATTCCTGATATTAAATTCCCAGAGTCATGATCGATTTCAGTGCCTACAGAACTACCCCAAACCTGTGGCTCCATGGTAAAGAATTCGCCTGCCAATACAAGAGATGCAAGTTCAATCCCTGGGTTGAGAAGATCCCCCAGAGAAGGAAATGTCAACCCACTCATGTTCTTGCCTGGAAAAATCCCATGGATGGAGGAGCCTAGTGGGCTACAGTCCACAGGGTCTCAAAGAGTCGGACACGACTGAGCACTCACACAGCCCACCACACCCGTCTCTGCATCTATACTGTGAAGAAACCTCCATGAAGTGTGTGGTTAGGGGGACAGAAAAGTCAATGGCGATTTCCAACCTCTTGAAAGCCCCCAACCCACTTCTTAGTGGTTTGACTAAATGTGCCCAGAAGTGGACAGGGATTAAGAGTGGGGTGGGGGGAGCTGCCACTGCAGAATCAGGGGGAGACTCACTGTTCTGGGGAGCCCCAGGAAGCAAGTTCAACCCCTTCGTTGCAGAACCCAAGCCCCCTGCCCCAGCCGGCAGCCTCAGTCCCGCCTGCAAGGTAGTACCCATCTTAGTGCCCAGAGCTGAATCCATAGCTATTCCCGACTTGGTCCTGCCTGTTCCCCTGAGCCATCGGCCAGTGATTCCAGCCTGGTGCTCCCACTGAGGTGGCAGTGGGGAGGCTTGGCTCTGGAGGGGACCCCATCTCCCCTCTCCCTGGAGGCTCCCCACATAAAGCTCTCTTTGATTCTCCACAGCCTGGTTTTCTGTTTGTTTTTTTTTTTTTAATATGAGGTGGGGATTTTTTCTTCTTTGGCAGCGTGGTGCCAAAATGTTTACACTTGCGAGGTGGAGGGAAGGGGCTCTGCGCTGGTTCAGGGCCTACACACACTCCCAGGAGAAAATGAAGTGAGTGGAGATCAGAAGAGGTTGCCTCTGTTCAGAGACCACGCTCTCACTTGGTCTCCATAGGTTGCAGTGACTCTGCCCACAAATATAGGGACTGGAAAGGGACAAGGACCAGGAAAAGACACAGCAGCCTGACAGCAAGGTTCACATTCCAGCTCCTCTACTTCTTGATTGACGCTGAGCCTGTTTTCTCATCTGTGAAGTGGGAGCAATGAGAATACCTACCACAGGGTTGCTGAGGGGTTACATGTGTTCCCAGTGACCAGGGCTCCCCCGGCACCTGCCACACAGGGAGGACTCAATACAGCATCACTTTATGTGTGAGAATAGGTGCTTCTTGGGTAGATTTTACATTTTCTCAGCTGACCAGGTGTTGCTATTGTATCGGGGAAAAAATTAAAAAGGGGAAGGGACAGAGGGAAGAAAAGACAGAAGGGAAGAGGGAGGGAGAAGAAAGAGGTTCTTCCCGTGCAGAGGCCCATCAGGGGGTGCCTGGGGCGGGGAGGGGGCAGCCCTGAAAGATCACCCGTCACAGCTACTCACTGTCCCCCGGTGACGTTCCAGGCAGCCTCGAGGGCCCTCCCCATTGTGGAGGGGGATGTTCCATATACCTGGAGCAGAAAGATCATTTTTCTTCCCATTAAAAAAAACTGTGGGACTTCCCTGGTGGCCCAGTGGTTAAGAATCTGCCTGCGAAGGCCGGGGACACAGACGGGTTCGATCCCTGGCGCAGGAACGAAGATCCCACACACCCCCACGCAACTATGCTCCCGCAGCGCAACTCTGAGCCCGGGTGCCCTAGAGCCTGTGCTCTGCGACAAGAAAAGCCACCATAATGAGAGACTGAGCACTGCAGCTAGGGAGGAGCCCCCACTGGCTGCAATTAGAGCAAGCCCATGCATAGCAGCAAAGAGCCCAGGTGCGGCAGTGCAGACCCAGCCAGCCAAAAATGAAAGAAAGAAAGAAAGAATTGAAAGAAATTGTAATAAAATATACATGACCGAGGGCTTCCTGGTTGCTCAGACAGTAAAGAATCTGCCTGCAAGGTGGGAAACCTGGGTTCGATCCCTGGGTTGGGAAGATTCCCTGGAGAAGGGAATGGCTGCCCACTGCAGTATCCTGGCCTGGAGAATTCCAGGGACTGTATAGTCCATGGGGTTGCAAAGGCTTGGACACGACTGAACAACTAACATTTCATTTTTTTTCATACATGACCCAAAATGTACCTCTTAAATCCTTTGTGTGAAATTCAACGGCGTCCATAGATCCACGATGTCGGCAGCGTCGTCACCATCCTCTGCTTGTCATCACCCCAAACAGAAACTCTGTCCCATTTAAGCAGCGACTTCCCATTTTCCCTTTCCCCAACCCCTGACAACCTCTAAGCTACTTTCTGTCTCTATGAATTTACATATTTGGGGTGTTTTCTATAAATGTCGGTAGAATCATACAGTGTTTGCCCTCTGGGTCTGGCTCCTTTCACATGACATGATGTTTTCAAGGCTCACTCCTACTGTGGCGTTGTGTCAGGGCGTCATCCCTTTTTACGGCTTAGTCATACTCCGTTGCATGCATGGACCACACTTTGTTTATTCATCTGTCGATGGACACATGGATTGTTTCCACTTTGGGGCTGTTGCAAAAAAAAAAAACGCTGGACCCCTGAACACTTCTGCATTCTTGAATCCCCAAACGGTGTGTTGGTTGGTTTCAAACAACACACACAAGGGTGAATTTATTTCTGGTCCCCAGAGAAAGCTGTCTCTTCCTGAATAAGCATGATATACCCGGGTCAGAGGGTGAGATGGTTGGATGGCATCACCGACGCGATGGACATGAGTTTGAGCAAGTTCCGGGAGTTGGTGATAGACAGGGAAGCCTGGAGTGCTGGAGTCCACCAGGTCGCAAAGAGTCAGACCCGACTGAGCGGCTGAACTGAACTGGCTGGGACAGGGCGAGAGCCAAGAGCTTGGGGAAAATAGTGAGGCCTGAAGACAGGTGTCAGGGAGCAAACAGGGTATGTTGGGGAGTTTGGGGCCCAGGGCTGCCTCAGAGATGTTTATGTTCTGAATTCCAAATGCCTGGAGTGATTTCTGAATATCAGCTCCTGGAGAGAGAGAAAGGGAGGTCTCTGAGTAAAAGACTTGAAAAATATTTATCTCGCTGTCAGAATGGAGGACCAGGAAATTGTGCTGGGGGTTGGGGAGAGCGAGGGAACAGCGAGGATGGAGATCATATTTCAGGCTGGTTTCAGCTTTATCTTCTCTGGAGTGTGACCGAAAGCGGAGTTCTCTGGTGCTAAGAGATTTTATCAATATGGAGTGACCTACTTGAGGCTTTGCCCTTTAAAACCTGCATCCTCTGAAGAATTCAGTGCCTTTTTCTTTTCTGTCTTTTGTTCGTTTGCTTTGTTTTCTGTGCTGGGTCTTTGCTGCAGAGCATGGGCTTAGTTACTTCAGGCATGTGGGATCTTAGTTCCCTGATTAGGGATCGAACACTCATCCCCTGTGTGGCAAGGTGGGTTTTATTCTTAACCACTGGCCACCAAGGAGGTCCCTCCTTTGCTTGTCCCTCCACCTCTCTCTATCTTGTCCTCTCTTCTGCATTTGCCCCCCCACATTTTTGTTCCTCTGCATTTCTAACCTCACTTGATCACTCTGGTGAGTCCCTTGTACACAGCATGTAGTTGGATTTCATTTTTCAAATCAGCAATTAAAATCTGTTTTAGTGCAGTCGAACCAACTCACATATTTGTCTTTACAACAAGTACACACTATGTCCCTTCTCTCGTTTTAGGTTCCGTTTCAATCATCTCTGCAATTTCTACTCTTTCATACCCTTTATATATATGATAAAGAAGACAGTCTTCTTTTTCCCTCTAGGGACGTGAAAGATGTCAAATGGTTTTAGTTTCACTAATGTGAGCCTTTCAATAAAGAGGATTCAAGTCTCTCTGTAATTATCAAGATCAGGAATGACATGGTCTCTGTGTAAAATGAGACAAAGAACATTAAACTAGTTTCCACTTTCTGTTGCCCGTTCCTAATTTTTGTGTGTACGTAAATGGTGATTTTAGAATATTATTTCTAGTTTTCAACAGCACGAGATTTTCTCTCAGTGACCATTTTTGACGACACATCTGATTTTGTTGGCGGCTATTCTTTTGCCGGTTATAAGACACTGTCCTTCATCTCTACCAACATTCTCTTATCTGTTTATCTTTTCCTTCTGCAATCTGGGCAAACTTTTATTTGTTCTCTGTCTCAGATGCTGTCTCTCCTTTGATTTCTCCAAAACGCCCTTTTTATTATTTATTTCTCTTTTTCTTTTGGCCCTGTGCACAACTTGAGAGATCTTAGTTCCCTGGCCAGGGATCAAACCCAGGCCATAGCAGTAGAAGTCCAGAGTCCTAATCACTGGACCGTCTGGGAAGTCCCAGGAAAACACTGTTTTAAACAGTCAGGGCAGAGTCTCCCTTTTCTTAAAACGTCCCCTTCTCTTCCCCAGATCACCTTTTGACATCTCGGTTTGTTGTCTTATGTTTCACCTCTTCTCATCAACAGTGTGGTCCTGTGAGTTACGCTAGAGTTTGGATTATTTCCTGTAGGCTCTTGGCTCAGAATGGCTCTGACAAGGAGGAGGACACAAGCAACTCGGGTTTTACAAAGCACCGGTGGCTGCAGCAGAGATGCACCATTTAAGGAGAGGGGAGCTAGTGGACTTCCTTGGTGGTCCTGCCAGTGTAGAGGACTCAGGTTCGATCCCTCTGGTCTCAGAAGATTCCACGTGGCACAGAGCACCTCAGCCTGTGCTCCGCAGCAAGAGAAACCACCGCATTGAGAAGCCCTCGCACCGCAACGGAGAGTAGCTCCCACTGCCCGCCACTGGAGAAAGCTCGAACGCAGTGACGAAGACCTAGTGCAGCAAGAAAATTGAAATAAATAAATGAACATTCTTAAAAAGGAGAGGAGAGGTGAAGTGGGGGAGAGGGACCGGCTGGGAGGCTGCCAAAGTGAAGGATATTTTATTCTGCAACCACGTGATTTTGCCAGAAAAATCATACACCCTCAACTCCTGTAGAGTTTACTTGGTTCATTTTAAGACTTTGTGCAGCAGTGCAATCATCATCTGAGACATGTTTACCACCTGGTTTATTTTCAACATGAAGTCCCAGGCAAAAATCCAACTCCTTGGCTCTTGTCTATCAAATTTGGTTCCTGGCTTAAGGAGATTGCTTCAAGCAACTTTTATTGATACTGGTTTTCTTTGGCTAACATGAAACTGCCAACAACCCTAATATTAATAGAAGCTGAACTTTTTGAGTATCCTTTATGTGTCAAGCAGGATTCCAAGTGCTTGACCTACATCAATTCTTTGAAACCTCAAAACCATCCTGTGAGGCTACAGTTACACCCATTTCACAGATGAGGAGACAGAGGCACGAAAAGGTCCCACGGCTTGAAAAGCTGCAGAGCTGGGATTCCAAGCTAAGCAGCCCCTGAGAACAAATAGTAAATGCTTCCCAGGTGGCGCAAGTGCTAAAGAACCTGCCTGTCAACGCAGGAGATGTAAGAGACGCAGGTTTGATCCCTTGGTCAAGAAGATCCCCTGGAGGAGGAAATGGCAACCCACTCCAGTATTCTTCCCTGGAGAATCCCATGGACAGAGGAGCCTGGAGGGCTACAGTCCATAGGATCACAGAGAGCAGGACACAATTGAAGCGATTTAGCAACAAATAGGAACTATATGTTGGGTTGGCTAAAAAGTTTGGGTTTTCCATAATATCTTACTCTTTGGTTAACCCAACATCATGTTTAATACGTTGCTGTGGGTTCTCCCTTCACCTCCAGCACCACCTCCTGGCAGTGCCTCTGAAGGAGTGTGTGTGTGTGTGTGTGTGTGTTAGTCACTCAGTCCTGTCCGACTCTTGCGAGTACATGGACTGTAGCCCACCAGGCTCCTCTGTCCATGGGGATTCTCCAGGCTAGAATACTGGAGTGGGTTGCCATGCCCTCCTGCAGGGGATCTTCCCGACCCAGGGATCAAACTCGGGTCTCCTGCATTGTAGGCAGATTCTTTATTGTCTGAGCCACCTGGGAAGCCCACCTCTGAAGGAGGCTTGCCAGATGATACAGGATCCCTGATTCAATTTGAACTGCGAATGATCAGTGAATCTTTTTTAGTGTGAGTGTGTCTCGACTGGCAGACATTTGGGTTGTTTCCAGTGTGGCGCTATTAAGCATAAAGGTGTAAGTCCTCAGGTGATGTGTTTCCATTTCTCTTGGGTCAGTACCTACCAGTGGTATTGCATCCCAACCAGCCAAGAACAAGCGTTCCAACTGCTCACGTCTTATTAACACTAGTCGCCCTAGTGGGTGAGAAATGGTCTCTCTCTTTGGCTTTTGGCCAGACCCACCTCCTTTCCTGGCCTCACAGCCCAGCTCAAGGCTTCAGCCACTTGATGCCTGGATTCTTTAGGTTCACGTCCACCCTAACAATGCGTGTGTGTGTGTGTGTGTGTGCGCGCGCACGTGGGCATGCGCTCAAGTCTCTCAGTCAGATCCAACTCTGTGTGACCCCATGGTCCATAGCCCGCCAGTCTCCTCTGTCCATGGGGATTCTCCAGGCAAGAACACTGGAGTGGGTTGCCATTTCCTGCTCCAGGGGATCTTCCCGACCCAGGGGTTGAAAGCGCATCTCTTGCATCTCCAGCATTGGCAGGTGGATTCTTTACCACTCTGCAACCTGGGAAACCCAAACACAGCCCATCAGGAACAAATACAGGGGGTCAGAGGGCAACCTGGGCTGCTATGTGGAGGAAACATTAATGCGTCTGCTCTTGAGATGAAGGCTATGCAGAAAGAAAGACCTAGACCTGTTTTTTTGTTTGTTTGTTTGTTTTTTAATGCTGATGCTTGGGGACTTGGATTCTCCCAGGAGGTAAACTCTGGAATGAGCCCAAAGCAATGTGGCTTATGTATGTGTCAGATGCTGAACTGTGTTGAAGTGGGAAGAGGACTCAGAGGAAAACAGCACACCCCACCCCCACCCCTGGGCACAAACTCAAGTGTGAGGGACGCACGCCCTGCTGATCCTGGTGCTGCCCAGCTTCTGCTCAGCCACGGGGGCCCCTCTGCTCTCTTCCAGCGATAATGAAGCTGGTCTTTACTGAGCACTTAGTACAGCCAGGTGCTCTGTCAGGGCTTCAAGTCCAAGATTTCACTTAAAATCCTCTTCCAGGGCTTCCCTGGTGGTGCAGTGGATAAGGATGAAAATCTGCCTGCCAATGAAGGGAACACAGGTTTGATCCTCAGTCCAGGGCTTCCCTGGTGGCTTGGATGGTAAAGCATCTGCCTGCAATGCGGGAGACCCAGGTTTGATCCCCGGGTCAGGAAGATCCCCTGGGGAAGGAAATAGCAACCCACTCTAGTACTCTTGCCTGGAAAATAATTCCATGGAGGGAGGAGCCTGGTAGGCTACAGCCCAGGGGGTCGCAAAGAGTCGGACACGACTGAGTGACTTCCCTTTCTTTCTTTCTTTCCAAGAAGATTCCACATGCCTCGGAGCAACTAAGCAACTATGTGCCATAACTGCTGAGCCTGGGAGCTGCAACTGCTGAAGCCCATGTGCCTGAAGCCCGTGCTTCACGAGAGAAGCCACAGCGATGAGAGGCCCATGCACCACAGCTAGAGAGAAGCCCCGCTCCCCACAACCAGAGAAGGTCTGCACACAGCAACGAAGGCCCAGCACAGCCAAAAGTAAATACATTAAAAAATCCCCTCTGGCTCCTGAGATAGGTACTATTATTGTCCCACTGTACAGAGGAGAGGAATGGAGACGTGGAGTGCAGTAAATGCCCAAGGTTATACCTGGAGGAGGGAATTGGCACTGAAGCTCCAGTCCTTTGGCCACCTGATGCAAAGAGCTGACTCACTGGGGAAGACCTCGAAGCTGGGAAAGATTGAGGGCAGAAGGAGACGAGGGTGACAGAGGATGAGATGGTTGGTTGGCATCACCAACTCAGTGGACATGAGTTTGAGCAAACTCCAGGAGATAGGGAAGGACACGGTGCTACAGTCCCTGGGGTCACAGAGTCAGGCGTGAGTGAGCAGCAACATGCTCGACCAAGGTCATCCTGCCGGGGCATGGCATTCTGCCTCAAATCTCCTTTCTTAGCCATTTTCTCCCTCTGTGTATCCACCTCTCCTTGCTCTCTCAGGATCCCAGCCTCTCCTGTCTCCTTCTCAATGGAGGTCCTGATCCCAGTTCAACCCATTATGGGGGGAAATCTTTGTCCCAGAGCTGATGTGACAATTCCAGCATGATCAAAAGTTTGCCTGTGATCGGTCACGGGGGATGAGAACCAGGGTCTCAGCATCTGTGCTGAGAGGAGAGCATCTATCCTGTGAGGATAGGATCTCCGAGAGTCAAAATTTTTCACACCACCTATCCAGGAAGACAAGACCTCAGAGTCAGATTTCCAGTAGGATGAGGGCTTTTTTTTAAAATTGTAGTTCAGTTGCTTTTGAGCTTCCCAAGTGGTGCTAGTGGTAAAGAATCCGCCTGCCAATGCAGGACACGCAAGAAACTGATTTGATCCCTGGGTTGGCAAGATCCCCTGGAAATGGCAACCTAACCTCAGTATTTTTGCCTGGAAAATTCCATGGACAGAGGAGCCTGGTGGGCTACAGTCCATGGGGTTGCAAAGAGTCAGATACACTGAGCGACTGAGCACACACACACACATGCACACAGTTGCTTTACAACGTTGTGTTAGTGTCTGTTGCACAGCAGAACGGAGAAGGCAATGGCACCCCACTCCAGCACTCCCTCCTGGAAAATCCCATGGACGGAGGAGCCTGATAGACTGCAGTCCATGGGGTCGCTAGGAGTCGGACACGACTGAGCGACTTCCCTTTCACTTTTCATTTTCATGCATTGGAGAAGGAAATGGCAACCCACTCCAGTGTTCTTGCCTGGAGAATCCCAGGGACGGGGGGAGCCTCATGGGCTCCCATTTCTGAGGTCACACAGAGTCCGACACAACTGAAGCGACTTAGCAGCAGCAGCAGCAGCACAGCAGAAGAGTTAGTCATACGTATACATGTATCCCCGCCCTGTGGGGCTCCCTCTCATACAGGACATCAGAGCATTCAGTGGGTTTCCCTGTGCTATGCTCTAGGTTTCCATCTCTGGGAAGAAAGCGAAGTCAACCCTCATCCTATAGATAGGATGAGGATGACTTAGCTTTCACCCAAATTTAGGAATAGAGGCAGGATAGAGGGCCGGCACTCAGAGTTGCCCACCAAAGAGCCCAGGCAGTGTCCTGGGAAAGTCGCAGCATTCCTGCGGGTCACTCTGACTGGCCCCAAGGAAGCCAGCTCAAGATGGGAGCAGAGATGGGGCCAGTTGAAAGTGAAGTGGTTCCTGCCTTCATCCACTCTCTAACTCCCTGGTTTTCCACACTCCTGGGGCCTTACTTCTGTCCTTGCAAACGTTCCAGAATCCTCCCAAGCTGGGTCAGTGGGTCACGTGATGCCTCCAGACCTAATTTGCTCTCCAGTGAGACCCAATTATAACCACTCGCCTCCCTGTTTCCTTCCTCAGGTGCCTTAGTAGCCAATCCATAGCTCACCCCACAGTAGCCTAGTTGTGTTGTTTATAAAGGCCAGCCTGCTCAGGCAGCTTTATTCCTTGGTTCACCATGAAGCCTTTTACAAGAGAACTGGAAAGACTTTCTTGGAGGAATAAAGGGGTGCGAGTAGAGTTGTAGTAAACACAAACTGAGATTCCCTTCCCCCAACCCCCTCCCCTTCCTTCATTCCTTGGGCCATTAAGTATATAAAAGCACTAAAGACTGCATGTTTCTGAGCAACCTTTCTTCGTTACGGGCCCAGGGCCAAGGGGCGTGCTGTAGATTTTCCCTTATAAATTACTGCGTTATAACCCACAACATGAACTGAACACAACGGAGCTGCTGGGCTCGCCGGCTCTTCCACGCAGCATCTGTAACTTAAGATTGTATAAAGGGTTGGAGCAAATTCTTAGTTAATAAAGGTTGGAATGCAGCAGAAACTACTCAAACCGCAGGCAAAATGGCAACTCGGCAGCCAGAAAAGAAACGGACGCCAGGTTCTCCATCCTATTACCTTTTTTTTTCTTTTCTGTTATAAGTTATTACAAGATATTAAATAGACTGCCCTGTGCTATACAGCGGGTCCTTGTTGGCTATCTCTTTTATATACAGTTGTTTGCATCTATTATCCCAAACTCCTAATTTATCTCCTCCACTCCCCATCATCCCCGTTGGTAACCATAAGTTTGTTTTCTACATCTGTGAGTCTGTTTCTCTTTTGTAAGTGAATTCACTTGTGTCATATTTTAGATTCCACACATAAGTGATATCATACGGTATTTGTCTTTCTCTGTCTGACTTACTTTGCATAAGATGACAATCTCTAGGTCCATCCAAATTCCCTGGAGCTCAAATAGTAAAGAATCTGACTGCAATGCAGGAGGCCAGGGTTCGATCCCTGGGTGGGGAAGATCCTCTGGAGAAAGGGACAGCAACCCACTCCAGTATTCTTGCCTGGAGAATCCCATGGACAGAGAAGCCTGGCGGGCTACAGTCTGTGAGGTCTCAAAGAGTCAGTCACGACTGAGCCACTAACACAGGTTGCTGCAAATGGCATTATTTCATTCTTTTTTATGGCTGAGTAGTATTCCATTGTGTGTGTGTGTGTATATGTTATTTATATATATATATACACATCTCCTTTTATCCATTCATCTGTTGATGAACTCTTAGGTTGCTTAGAAAGAACTTTCTTTACCCTTGCCCAAGCTATATATTTAACCCACATTTGCCTTATTGTTTTCCTTGATCATGTTAAAAAACAAAAACAAAACAAAACACCTCAACCCTATGAAGCAGGAAGCAACCATATGAAGCACTATGTCTTGATAGTCATGTGGTTCTGAGGGAGTTCCCTGCTGGTCCAGTGGTTAAGACTCCCTGCTCCCCATGCAGCGGGCCTGGGTTTGATCCCTGATCAGGGAGCTAGATCCTACATGCCACATTAAGAGCTCACAAGCTGCAACGAAGAACTTGAGTGCTGCAGCTAAGACCTATGCACAGCCAAAAAAAAAAAAGAGAGAAAGAATGTGGTTCTGAGGATGAACCCCTTAGCTTCATAATCTTTGCTCTGTAATGTTTTAGATTCAAGGCTTCAGGTATGTCACTAAAAAGCCTCACCGTCACCAGTTGTAAAATCAGTTGATTTGGTATAGAAGCCTGAAATGAGACAGCACTTTTTTTCTCAAACTGCTCACATTTAGGAGCTCTCTATCTCAATCAAGGCAGCACACACTCACACTCACATATACACACATTCCTGATATGAAAGTTTCGTGAAATGGTGCAAAGTCTCACTATGTGTGATGTACTCTAATAGATTGTTGCCTCGCCTCCTGTTTTCATGGTACAGCTGACCTGGCTCACTGAATCGACTTCAATCCTCATTACTGGGCACCACCCTCATTTTGAAAAAAGACTGCCCCAGAGAAATTTGGAGACACAGACAATGGTATTCCTAGAAGCTTCATTCATGATAGGAAACAAAACCAGACCACATGAAACCAAACCAGGGAACAGTTTAAGTGCCCACCAAGGGAGGATGGATAAAACCATGGTACTATATTCATACAAAGGGATATTGTATTTAGTGAAAATGAATGAGCTGGCATAATGCGTATCAATGTGGATGAACACAAGTCAGGGAAGAACAGATACAGTGCAGTCTATAAATTTCTTAAACATTTATATTACATATTATGTATGTAAATATATACATGTGCTGTGCTTTGTCACTCAGTCATGTCCAACTCTTTGCGACCCCATGGACCATAGCCCACCAGACTCCTCTATCCATGGAGATTCTCCAGGAAAAAATACTGGAGTGGGTTGCCATGCCTTCCTCCAGAGAATCTTCCCAACCCAGGGATCAACACAGGTCCCCCGCATTGCAGGCGGATTCTTTACCGTCTTAGCTACCAAGGAAGCCCGCATGTATATAGTAAGTGTTAGTCTTTCAGTCGTGTCCGACTCTGCAATGTCACGGACTACAGCCCACCAGGCTTCTCTGTCCATGAGATTTTCCAGGCAAGGATATTGAAGTGGGTTGCCATTTCCTTCTCCAGGGGGTCTTCCCAACCCAGGAATTGAACCTGGGTCTCCTGCACTGCAGGCAGATTCTTTACTGACTGAGCTGCAAGGGAAGCCCATGTGTATATACACATATGCTTAAAATATACAATGTATAGGGTTTAAGAAGATGTTCATCTATACGTAGAAACGTTTAAAGAAATGCACAAGGAATTCAGTTCAGTTCAGTCGCTCAGTTGTGTCCGACTTTTTGCAACCCCATGAATCACAGCACGCCAGGCCCCCTGTCCATCACCAACTCCCAGAGTTCACTCAGACTCATGTGCATCGAGTCAGTGACGCCATCCAACCATCTCATCTTCTGTCGTCCCCCTTTCCTCCTGCCCCCAATCCCTCCCAGCATCAGTCTTTTCCAATGAGTCAACTCTTCGCATGAGGTGGCCAAAATACTGGAGTTTCAGCTTTAGCATCATTCCTTCCAAAGAAATTCCAGGGCTGATCTCCTTCAGAATAGACTGGTTGGCTCTCTTTGCAGTCCAAGGGACTCTCAAGAGTCTTCTCCAACACCACAGTTCAAAAGCATCAATTCTTTGGCGCTCAGCCTTCTTCACAGTCCAACTCTATAGCTAACACCAAACTCAGGATAATTGTTAATTCTGGTGAGATACCAGGATTTCAGTTGTTTGTTTAGTGATGTCTTCTTTCTTAACCCAGTGGCTTTTGTTATATTCCTCTTTAAACCTTTTTGATCATCTCAAGTTTTAATTTTTTTCAAAAATCAAGTGAAAGATAATAGGATTGAGAAGCAACCTATTGTCCATTGACAGATGAATGAATAAAGATGTGATGTATATATATGCAAGGGAATATTATTCAACCCTAAAAATGAAATATTGCCATTTGCAGCAACATGGATGGACCTAGAGAGTATCACACCAGGTCAGATGAAGACAAATGTTATATGATATCACTTACATGTGGAGTCTAAAACATAATACCAATGAATCTATTTATGAAGCAGAAAGACTCACAGATGTAGAAGACAAACTTATGGTTACCAAATGGGAAAGGGAGAGGGAGGGATAAATTAGGAGTCCGAGATTAATAGATATGTACCGCTGTACACAAACAAAAAGGATTTACTGTTAATATATAGCACTGGGACTATATTCAATGTCTTGTAACAACCTATAATGGCAAATAACTTGAAATATATATATATATATAACTGAACCCCTTTGCTGTACACCTGAAACTAATACAATATTGTAAATCAGCTCTACTTCAATAAAAAATTAAAACAAAATAAAGTTCCTTCTTCCTTAGAAGGGAGGAAGGAATGATAGTGTTCTAGTGCATCGTGAATAAACACAGTTTCATTGCCTGCATTTACCTAACAAACAAAAAAGGAAAGTAAGTCTGTTAGGAAAAAAACTTGTAACATACATCCCAAGGAACCAAAAAGAATGCCTTTTCAGTGATTCATCTTTAAATATCAACATCATAACTCCTGTATCAGTTTCCTAACACAGGAATGTGTGCTGTGCTGTGCTTAGTCGCTCAGTCCTGTCTGACTCTTTGAGACCCCACGGACTGTAGCCCGCCAGGCTCCGCTATCATGGGGTTCTCCAGGCAAGAATACTGGAGTGGGTTGCCATTTCCTTCTCCAGGGGATCTTCCCAACCCAGGCATCAAACTCGCGTCTCCTGTATTGCAGGCAGATTCTTTACAGTCTGAGCCACCAGGGAAGCCCTGCTGCTGCTGCTAAGTCACTTCAGTTGTGTCCGACTCTGTGCGACCCCATAGACGACAGCCCACCAGGCTCCCCCATCCCTGGGATTCTCCAAGCAAGAACACTGGAGTGGGCTGCCATTTCCTTCTCCAATGCATGAAAGTGAAAAGTGAAAGTGAAGTCACTCAGTCGTGTCCAACTCTTAGCGACCCCATGGACTACAGCCTACCAGGCTCCTCTGTCCGTGGGATTTTCCAGGAGAGAGTGCTGGAGTGGGGTGCCATTGCCTTCTCCAAGAGAAGCCCTAGGACTGCCCAAATGACAAACCAACCAGTTTAAACAGCAGAAATGCATTGCTTCACAACTCTGGAGGCTAGAGGTCTGAGATCGAGGTGTTGACAGGGCCCTGCTGTCACTGGAGACTCTAGGAAGAATCCCTGCCAGGCTCCTGTCCTGCTTCTGGTAGTTTCTTGGCTGCTGGCAACATAGCTCCAGGCTTCACAGAGTCATTTCCCTGTGTGCATGTCTGTGTCCAAGCACGCTCAGTCGCTCAGTCGCGCCCGACTCTTTTGAGGCCCCATGGACTGCAGCCCATCAGGCTTCTCTGTCCATGGAATTCTCCAGGCAAGAATGCTGCAGTGGGTTGCCATTTCCTACTCCAGGGGATCCTCCCAACCCAGGGATCAAACCCGAGTCCCTCAGGTCTTCTGCATTGGTGGGCAGATTCTTTATCACTGTGCTACCTGGGAAGCCCATTTTCCCCCTTTTATAAGGACCAGTCATATTGGATCAGCACCACCTTACTCCATGTAACCTCACCTTGACTAATTACATCTTTAAGGACCCCACTTGCAAATCAGGTCCTATTCTGAGGTGCTGGGGGTTAGGATGTCAACCTATGCATTTGGGAAGGGGGACACAGTTAACCCATCACAACTCTTCTTTACTACAGAATGACACAGTTTCGACTTCAACTAGTTTTTCCAACTTATCCTGATTTGTGTTTGTTTTGGCTACACCACGTGGCTTGTGGGATCTTAGTTCCCCAACCAAGAATGGAACCCAGGTCCTCGTCAGTGAAAGTACAGAGTTCTAACCAGGGAATTCCCTCACCTTACCTTTGTTGAGTGCCAGAGGGCCATGGAAATTGAGATGAATTCATTACTTACAATTCTCTACAATGCTAAGTTCCCAAGTTCCTGACCTCTGAACAATTCCCCTATAATATGTGTGTGCAGACACGCCTACCCAGGCTTGCACACACATGTATATATGTTCCTACTCTCTCTCACACACACACACAAACTCATACCCACACAAAGGGTAAAAAGTCCATGGAGTTATAAAGAGGGCTAAATTGAGGAGGAAAACAAACATAACGTGGAAAAACTGACTTTGGATTTTAACCAATCCCCCCAGTGTTTGAAAAATAGGATTTCAGGGAGCCCAGCGCAGCCCCCAGGGCTCAGGACCCTGCTCCCGGTTTTGCTCCAAGTTTCCAGCACAAGGGCCCAGTGTCAGTGGATTGGACGTCTGGGGGCAAACACACAGATACCATTATTCTGGGCTTCTCCCCATGCTGGCAGCTACAGCTCCCACCGCTCCCCGAAAAGCCAGACTGTAGGTCCAAACCAGAGGTGTAATTGATGGCCTGGAGTGGCAAAGATGCCCCATTGCTCTCAAAAAATACCACATTGTGTCTGCACTAGAGTGAGACAGATCCTCCACCAGCCTCACCAGCAACTTTCCAGCTTTCACCAGGTTGAGGATGTATTACCCATGCTCAGATTAGAAACGCTACCCAGGGCAGCATTTGAAGAGTTGGGGGAAGAGCTCTAGACTTTTCCTCTCTTCAAAATTTTGCTTCAGCTGAGAACACTCATTTTTAACCAGTGTTTTTCTAGTTGGGAAAACAGTGAGTTGTTTTGTTTTGTTTTTGCAAAAGATCAATTCTGACTCTTAAGAAACTATACTTCTATAGATTAGGGGTTATATGTGAACTTTCTTTTCTATCCACAGTATTCCTTGCAATTTTTCTTTTTGACCAGGTGAAGAAAAATAACTGGTGTCTACTACTACCTTTTGTGATGGATGGAATCATGATTAAGGGCTGTTCATGCTTGTCTAACTTCTCTCCTGGCTCCAGTTCCCATCTGTCTACATCTTGGGCAGAAATTCCTCACTTTGGTTTCCCAGGCATCCCCATGGGGTTCCTGCAGATTTATCAAGTGTGAATTTACATGCATCACCTCTCTTCTAAAGACTTTTCTTCCTCCTGGATTCTTAGGCCACCAGCCTCCAGCTAGGTGTGCCCCTTTCTGTCGTGTCCTGCGTCTACTTTATCACCAAGTGGTGATCACTTCACTGTTCAGTGTGGCTTGATTCTGTTTCTCCTCCTTCTCTCGGTCTCCATCTGCTGAATTTAGGCTCCTATCATGTCTCAATCGTGGATGTTGAATCAGACAAGGTAAGAGATTAGCTCACGGTTTCAATAACAATGCAAAATCAAATTGGCTTGACAGCAATGAAAATGTGTTGCTCACTCATGCTGACATAGGTTGGTCCTTCTATAGTGATCTGGGGACCCAGTGCATGCATGTAAGCCTGCTAAATCACTTCAGTTGTGTCTAACTCTGTGTGATCCCACGGACTATAGCCCACCAGGCTCCTCTGTCCACAGGATTTTCCAGGCAAGAATAATGAAGTGGTTTCCCATGCCCTCCTTCAGGGAATCTTCCTGACCCAGAGATCAAACCCACGTCTCTTATGTCGCCTGCATTGGCAAGTGAGACTCCTTCCGTATTGTGGCTCCATCCCAGCACCCTCCATTGGATCCTCTGTGTCCAGCTGGGAGACAGAAAAGAGCTCGGAGCTTCTCTAGGGAGGTTTTAGAGGCCGGGTCTGGAAGTGCTGGCATCATCCTCGCCCATCCTTGCAGGTTTCCCCTGCCCCCTCACCCTCACTCCCAGCATCCATTAACCAAAACTACTCACGTGACTCACCTAGTGGGGCAGAGGATTCTGGGAAATGTAGTTTCCTGGGCGTGGCCAGGAAGGAAAGGTGCACAGGGATATAGGGGCGCCTGGCAGTCTCTGTCATCACCAAGCCCTCAGACTTACCCTCCAGGTCACCGAGTGACTCGTGGAAGATGCCAGGATGGACGGGACACTTTTCAGTGACTCTTAGCACTAGCTGGATGCTGACCTGCCTTCTAAAAATGGCATCAGAGTCCCTCCTGACCCATGTCTTGCCTCTATAGTTTATGTCACAATATCCCTGACACTTCCCCACACTCAGGAAGTGTCCCTCAGCCTCTCTTCCCTCACAGCACAGTCCGGCCACCCTCTGACCTGGGCCTCAGCACTCAGAGGGTTTCCCCTGCCCCCTCACCCTCACTCCCAGCGCCCCCCTCCTCCACCTCATTCACTCATTGGAGGAGATTGTCTTAGAATCTGATGGCGATTCTGCTTCTCCGTCTCCAGGCTGAGAGTTCCTTTGAGGCAAAGACAGGGTTTATTCTCTGAGTTTCCTTGTCTACTGCCCAGCACCCAACATGCTTAACAAGTGTTGATGGAGTGAATGGAGACCAGGAAAGGGCCAGGGGACACTCAAGCCAGTGATCCTGAGATGACAAGATGCACAGATCCCAGGGGCCAGCATCACCTTCCAGGAATCCCCCCCCCTCCCCCGCTGCAGGTTCCAGGAGGCTGGAAAGTCCTCTCTCTCTGAGTCTCTGAGATTCAACTCGCCTCTATTTCTAAATGCAAAATTTGAAAGGCTTAGTTGTTGGTTGAGAAAACTGGCACTGTGTGCCTTCACTTCTTAGGGGACTGGGACCCTCAGATTTGGAGATGCTGGGCTCTGCTGACAGCCTGGAATGGTTCCTCCTCCCTCATGTTAAGAAGCCAACTGAAGAGAAAGCGACTCGCTTGGCTCGTCTTGCTGAAATCTTGTGGCCTGCAGCCTTTGGAACTGGGTTTATTTATTCATTTAAATTGGAGTCTGGCGTTTACTTGTGTTTGTTCTCTCCATAAAGACCTTTTTATTTGGGTCTCGGAGAGCTGTTTACTGCTTAGCACATGTGGCAGAAAAAAATGATTGGACTGGAAATGCTAAGGTTGCTCTCCAGGGACTGTGGGCTGGAGGAGAGCCAGGAGGGGGCTCTGCCCCCCACAGGGCACCTCTTGCCTCCAGCTCAATGGCAAGGGCGCTATCCATACAAGAACAGCCACTTGCACACAGGGGTGTTCTCATGCCACAAACGCAAGGAGGTTAGACGTGAAAATGGAGGCCACCTCCCCATCCATCTCCAGGAAGATGCAACCAATTGGGAGAAAGCCGGATCACTGTAATAAAAAGTACTTTAAAAGATCTCTAAATTTGTTTTCTTGTTTTATTTTCTTTTTTTTATTCTAAAGGATTGAGGAGGATGAGATCGGACAAGAGTCATGCTGAGATATAAGTCACTGGCTAAGTTTTAAGGTGGTTTTGGCCCAAGGGTGTGGGCAGAAGCTAAATGTGCCAGGGATCCGGAAAGGGGTGGGGGTTTAACAGTGGAGGGATGATCACATCATCCGAAATTGCACTCTGTGATATATACTCACAGGAGCTGACAGCTTCTGTCCACACGAAAACCAGCACGTGGATGTTTATACCAGCTTTGTTATTTTGTTCTCATTTTTAAATGTATTTATTTATTTAATTTTGGCTGTGCTGGGTCTTTGTTGCTGCACATGGGCTTTCTCTAGTTGCGGGGGGCTGCTGTCTAGTAGTGGCGCACAGGCTTCTCATTGTGGTGACTTCTCTTGTTTCGAAGCGCGGGCTCTAGGCTCGGAGGCTTCAGTAGTTGCAGCGGCATGAGACTAGTTGCCCGTGGCATCTTCCCAGACCAGGGATCAAACCAGTGTCCTCTGCATTGCCAGGTAGACTCTTAACCACTAGACCACCATGGAAGCCCTATAGCAGCTTATTCTTAACTATCAAATCTTAGAAGCCATCAAGATGTCCTTCAGTAGGTAAATGAATAAATAAATCCGAGTACCTTCAGACGATGGAATATTATTCAGTGCTTTCAAGCTATGAAGCCATGAAAAGATGCAAAGGGAACTTCAATGCAGATTACTAAGGAAAAGAAGGCTGTGTACTGGAAGATTCCAAGTTCATGACATTCTGGAAAAGGAAAACCTATGGTGACAGTAAAAAGATCAGTGGTTGCCAGGGGTTGGAGAGGAGTGCGTGATGGGCAGGCAGAGCACAGAAGAGTTTTAGGACAGTGAAAATACTCCAGATGAGACCATAATGGTGAATACATGTCATTATACGTTTGTCCAAATCCACAGAACGTACACCACCAAGGGAGACCTGTAATGTGAAGCATGCCCTTTGGGTGAGACGGATGTGTCAGTGCTGGTCCATCAGTTGTGACAAATGTACCAGCTGGTGGGGGATGTTGATAATGTAGTTTCCCAGGTGGCTCAGTGGTAGAGATTCTGTCTGCCAATGCAGGAGCTTCAGGAGACACAGGTTCGATCCCTGGATCAGGAAGATCCCCTGGAGAAGGAAATGCAACTCACTCCAGGATTCTTGCCTGGAGAATCCCATGGACAGTGGAGCCTGGAGGGCTACAGTCCATGGAGTCTCGAAAGAGCTGGACATGACTAGCAGCCAAGCGTGCACACATGTTGATAATGTGGGAGTCTGTGCACGTATGGGGCAAGAAGCACATGGAAATCTCTGTACTTTTCCCTCAGTTTTGCTGGGGACTTATAGCTGCTCTAAAAAATGAAGTAAAAGAAAAGTACAGGAATGGAAGGTAGCACTCACATGAGTGGCAAAAGAAAGGAGAGGAATCAGACAGTGGGTCATAAAACAAATCCAAATAAAGATATTTTTCATTTGAGAATTGGGGAAGCATCAATCATCTTAGAAGATGGAAGCGTTTACAGGGAAATAGGACCAGGCACTACCAAGAAGGGATGAGAAAGAAAACCAAACTCTGAAGGAGAGGAAAAGAAGTCAGACTTAAGAGTCAGTGAGGGCTTCCCCAGTGTTCAGTGGTAAAGAATCTGCCTGCCAATGCAGGAGACACGGTTTCAATCTCTGATCTGGGAGGATCCCACATGCCAGGGAGCAACTGGTGAAAGGGTGGAGTTTTGAGATGAAAAGTAACATTTTATTTCTTTCTTGAAGGCTTACAATATGGCAGACAAGGCACTAGCACTTTACACTGGAACGCCTCTTCTAGTCCTCAGAAGAGTTCCCTGCTGTGGATACTGGGCGCGATGTGAACACTAGTATAATGTCCATTTCACAGACGAGGAAAGCAAGGCTCACATATGTCAAGGGGCCTGTCGGTGGCCACACTGGGTGGATTCAGAATGCGATCTCCTGTGCATACCTCAGGGGGGTAACATCTCACCCACCACGGATGGAGGAAGGACACTGCTGCAGCACCATCCAAGGGAAACAGGATGTGAGCCATAAACCCAGGCCACAGATGTGTAGATCAAATTTTCTGGTAGCCACGTTAAAAGGATAAAAATAAATGGGGGAAATTCATTGTGATATATTTTATTTAACCCAATACACCAAGCTATTATCATTTCAATATGCAATCTAAGTAGATTATTAATTAGACACTTTACTTTTTTTTTCTCATCCTAAGCCTTTCAAATGTGATGTACTTTACAGTAGGGACCTGGTATTCAATAGCCACCCACGGCCGATAGTTACCATGTCAGTGACCCAAGGACAAGATAACGATGCCTTTAGAACGGAAAGTACGAAGCCACACGTCGAGGACATAAAATCGGAAGTTTTCTGGTTGGTTTCCAGTCCAAGACTTGATTTTTTAAAAAATAAACTTTTAAACTTAAAATAACTTTAGATCGACAGAGATGCTGCATCGGGAATCTTGAACCCCAACATTCTCTGGTCAACAGAGTCCAGTGTATTCAGGGCACAGGAACTTTGTGGTCTTGAGAAGTCAGATCTAGGATGAGCTGATCACTTCCGCTGGTGATCTAAATCAAAATTCCCTGCAAATTTTGCTGTGGGAACTGAGACTATGGAATAGGCCAGATTCAATGATAACACTGGGAGTTGTACAATTTCTAACTCGTGATTCATTTTTCTAATTATATCACACTTCCTCTCTGGGCAACTGTTGGCAAATATTTACTCCTGAGGTGTGGCTGGGGAGGGGGCAGAGGACAGAGGGAGACAAAATAACCAACCAGCATCAACGGCTGCTCTGGGGGCCCTGCAGACTGCGCCCGCTTCCCGCAGATGGCTGGCAGTGCTGTCTGGGGGAAGCCGGATGCAATCTGCATGTTAATTTAAAATTCTCTAGTGATTTTCCTGGCGGTCCAGTGGTTAATACTCCACACTTCCAATGCAGGGGGAGTGGGTTCAATCCCTTGTTGGGGGACTAAGATCCCACATGCTGAACAAACTTGACTGAAGAATTAAACAAATAAATCAATAAAAATTTTTAGTAGCCACTTCAAAAAACTAAAAAGAAGCAAGTGAAAGGAATTTTAACAAGTATTATTTAATCCAATATATCTAAAGTATCATTTCAACTACACAAGCAATACAAAGAAAAACTTCAATGAGCTATTTTCTTTTTTTTTGTATTAAGTCTGAAATTTGACTGTATTGAATACTTATGCACAAATTGATTTGGATGTTACATTTTTATTGGAAATTAGTAAATTTTACAATGTGTAAAAAAGAAAGTTGCATGTTTCATAAAAATAAACAGTTGACAAATTAATTCACCTACCAAAGTTGTTCCAAACATACTTAAGATTTCTAATAATTGCAGTAAGTGGAAAGTGAAAGTGAAAGTTGCTTAGTCTTGTCTGACTCTTTGCAATACCATGGACTATACAGTCCATGGAATTCTCTAGACCAGAATACTGAAGTGGGTAGCCTTTCCCTTCTGCAGGGGATCTTCCCAACCCAGGGATCAAACCCAGGTCTCCCACATTGCAGGCAGATTCTTTACCAGCTGAGCCACCAGGGAAGCCCAAGAATACTGGAGTGGGTAGCCTTTCCCTTCTCCAGCTAATCTTCCCAATCCAGGAATCGAACTGGGGTCCCCGGCATTGCAAGCGGATTTTTTACCAATTGAGCTATCAGGGAAGCCCTAAGTATCTGTGATAGAACTGCACTAAGTATCTGTGTTTAAGTTTAAACAGGCTCGGGACGCGGAGATTAACAGATGCAAACTAGTATATACAGGATGGATAAACAACAAGGTCCTACTATATGACATGGGGAATTATATTCAATATCCTGTGATAAACCACAATGGGACTTCCCTGGTGGTCAAGTGGTTAGGACTCTGAGGTTCCAATTCAGGGGGCTTGGGTTCCATTCCTGGGTGGGACAGTTCCACATGATGTATGGTGTGGCCAAAAAAAAAACACCAAAAACCCCACACACACTCATAATGGAAAAGAATAACAACAAATAAATAAGTAAATAAACAAATAAATTGGTTAAAATTAAACTAAACCAGAAGTCAGTTCCTTGGTCGAACTAGCCCCATTTGAAGTATTCACCAGCCACGCGTGGCCAGAGGCTACTGTGTTGGATAATGACTGTGGCATCTCCTGTCACCATCAGTGGTTACTGTGCTCCCACCTCTGCCTTCTAGCTTCTAACACCGTCCCAAGCAGGCACCCAGGCTTGGTTTTCTCATCATTCTTCTTTCTTTGCTTTGCACCTTTCACCCACACAAGCCTTTGCCAATAAGCCTTTGCTTAAGCCAATGGCTTCCGTTTTGGAGAAGGAGACTCGTTTGGGGCAGGCCATGTCGTTGCTT
>SJXQ01011783.1:86454-102142 GCA_006408695.1 Aepyceros melampus | reverse complement strand
CATCATTTCATAATGTATATCAAAGCATTACACTGTACATCTTAAAGAGATATCATGGTTATCTGCCAACTATATCTCAACAAACTGAAAAAATAGAATATAATTTTTCAAGTCCATAAAGGCTCATAGAGAATGAACTTGTTTATATGAAATTCTAGAAAAGGCGAAATCATAGCGACAGAAAGACATCAGGAGTCACCTGGAGTTAGACCTTGGGGCTGAGGTTTACTGCAAAGGGGCACGAGGGAGCTTGGGGGTGATTGGAAAGTTCTAGATCATGACACCAATGTGGAATTCAATTACCAAAATCTATCAGACTGTATTCTGAATAAAGCCCCAAAAAGCTGGGAAAAGAAGGTCACAGCACAGAGTGTGGCTATAAAGAGAGAGGGAGAATGGGCGCCATTAAAGCAATCCACGGGAGAGCAGGGGATACATCAGACCCCAGGGTCTCCCGCTAGCGTTTGAGTCCCAGAGCAGAATGGCTTTGTGGAGGGTTGGCTCAGACCCCCACCAAGAACCTGCCGCTGAGTGTTCTCTCCTTCTTTGGCAGGCACCCTCTGAGGTCCCGGAAATAGTGGTCACATGTGAGTTGTAGGCAGGGTCTAACTGGTTTGCAGGGGGCTCAGAGCTGGGGGGCACACAGAGCCCTGTTGTTACCTGAAAATCCAAGGTACTGAAGTCAGAAGTCCTCCTGCCTCCCCAGCAAGTACAAATGCTCTGCAGATCTGTACAAACATAACCCAGCCCTCTTCTCTGATCAATTCAAATAAGTAAAAACCTTTGGGTATCCAGAGTCCCGCAGGGGCCCTCCCATCCCCCTGTCCCCCAAAGTTGCAACCTCCACTCCTCACTTGCTCCTGGTTCCCACCCCAGTGAACAGAGCTGGCCACTGCCTCCTGCCTTCAAATGTTTCCCAAGTGATTGCTTTCTGACTCTGCCCCCACCAAGACCGTCTTATTGCAGCTGTGATGGGAGCTTCCCTGCCCTAGGTCCTCCTGGCTGCCTTGAGTCCTCAGATCACAAATAAAATGACACAAAACAGCAGTATCGCTTGACCTCCCCACTGCCACCTGGACCAGAGTCCAGACCCAGCTTTAGTGCCAGCATTTCTTCATTTAAAATGTCCCCATCCCCTCCAGTTCCTTGGCTGCTAAATACACCTACTCATGCCTTCTTTTACAATGATGATGATACATTTCAAACATTCAAGAAATATACATAGATAACAAGCCTTTCTGTGCCTTCAACCCGTGTTTAGGAGATAAAACATTTCCAATCACTTGAGGCCCTCTGGGTGCCCTTCTCAGAGGACACTTCCATCCTACCCGCCCCTCCTCTTCTCTGGCTGTGCCCAGTGCCCTGAACTTGGTGCTGATCATTCCTGGATGTGTCTTAGCCATTTGGCTACCTGTGTGTGAATTCCTCAAGCAACACCTCTGTATTGTTTTGCACAGTTCAAAATCTTACCTATGTGATGTAATGTCATGGGCATTTGTCTAAGTGTGGGTTCACTTAAAAGCAGAGGCTAAGAGGGTTTGGTGCACAGTTCATGTGGGAGGTGAGGGCAAGGAGGCAGGGGAAAGACAGGGAGCAGGAGAGAAGGCAGTGAGGGCTGAGCTGGCGGCGAGGGGACTGCGGTGGTTAGGCTGTGTCCCCTCGGCTCCCTGAGTGTATAGAGCGACCCTCAGAGCTCGAGCTGAGGGCTAGGATGCTGCAGTACCCGTGCCTTCCCACTCCTGCGGGGGGTTGGGGGCTTTACGCCTGCAGGCAGAGGAAGTCTTTGCAGAAGGGTCACAGATGCCTGGGGCTTCCCTGGTATCTCAACTGGTAAAGAATCTGCCAGCAATACAGGAGACCCTGGTTCAATCCCTGGGTCAGGAAGATTCCCTGGAGAAGGGATAGGCTACCCACTCCAGTATTCGTGAGCTTACCTGGTAGCTCAGAAGGTAAAGAATCCATCTGCAATGCAGGAGACCTGGGTTCAATCCCTGGGTTGGGAAGATCCCCTGTAGAAGAGCATAGTAACCCACGCCAATATTCTTGCCTGGAGAATTCCATGGACAGAGGCGCCTGGTGGGATACAGTCCGTGGGCTAACAAAGAATTGGACACAATTGAGCGACAAGCACAGCACAGCACACAGGTGCCTGAGAAGGGGGAACAATAGGCAGAGAGCCATGCCTCTGCCAAGGGGCTGGGGGTGGGGGCAGGCAAGGGGATCCGGGCTACTGTCAGCAGCATCTGTTTCTCATTCTCCCGAAACTTGGCTTTCCCTTCTTTGTTCTAAGAAATACATTCACATTTGGTGAGAGGTAGCCCCAGTATTCACCCTCCCACATCCTTTTTTCTTTAGCCTTTAAAAATGCCTATGGGGACTTTCCTGATGGTCCAGTGGTTAAGAATCTGCCTGCCAATGCGGAGGACATGGGTTCAATCCCTGATCTGGGAAGATCCCACATGCCGCAGGGCAACTAAGCTGGTGCACCACAGCTGTGAAGCCCACGCATCCTGGAACCCAGGCTCCGCAACGAAAGAAGTCACCACAGTGAGAAGCCCAAGCACCTCAATGAGGATCCAACACAGCCGATAAATAAATAAATAACTTTAAGAATCCACATAGCACACAATTCACCATTAGTGGCATTTAGTACCTTCACCATGGTGTGCAGCCACTGCCTCTGTCTAGTTCTGGAATATTCTTATCATCTCCAAAGGAAACCCCATACCCATTAAACCATCACGTCTCATTCTCCCCTCCCCCAGCTCCTGGCAACCAGCAAACTACTTTCTATCTCTATGTATTTACCAATTCTGGAGTGATATAACACACAGCCTTTGGAGTCTGGCTGATTTCATGTGGCACACCGCTTTCAAGGTTCATCCATGTGGTAGCCTATGTCAGTACTTTGCCCGTTTTAATGGCTGAACAATATTCCACTGTGGGCTTCCCTGGTGGCTCAGAGGTTAAAGCATCTGCCTCCAATGCGGGAGACCCGGGTTCAATCCCTGGGTCGGGAAGATCCCTTGGAGAAGGAAATGGCAATCCACTCCAGTATTCTTGCCTGGAGAATCCCATGGACAGAGAAGCCTAGTACATTACAGTCCACGGGGTCGCAAAGAGTCGGACACGACTGAGCGACTTCACTGAGCGACTTCACCTGATGTGGATGAACCATGTTTTGTTTATCCATCCAACTCTCCGTGGACACTGAGATGTTTCCACCTTTTGGCTATCGGCAGTAATGCCATCATAAACATCTGTGTACACATTTTTGTTAGAACACCTGCTTTCAGATCTTTTGAGTGTATACTCAGGACCAGAATTGCTGGTTCCTATGGTAACTCTACCTTTACCCAACTGAAGAACGGCCAGACTGTTTTCCATATCAGCTGCCCCATTTTACACTCCCAGCAATAAGGCACAAAGGTTCCAATGCCTCTCACATCTTCACCGACACTTGTTATTTTCTGTGTTTCTCATCTAGCTAGGATATGGGTGTGGAGGCTGGTATTCCTTTGCACGAATCCGTCAGTCAATCTCTCCCATCTGCTGATGGACATTTAGGGTCTTTCTGAGCTGGGATTGCTACAGATCACAATGCTGTGCACACTCTCCCACGTGACAGCCGCTGTGCCTCTTCACTTTGGATTTTGCCCCATCCTGCTCTCATTTGGGAGAATCTTTCCCACCTTCCACTTCCTTCCTGTCTGATGTGTTCATCCGAGGCAGTGGTCGGGGAAGCCAGCACCCATGACTTTGATCCAATTCTGTCCAATTCTGCTGCCACTAACCTCACATAGCTGTAAGATGCTCACACTGCGGCCACTCCAAACTGAGATGGGCCATGAACAAAAGATACACACAGGATTTTAAGGACGCAGTGTGAAAAACTGTGAAATAGCTCACCAACAATAAAGGTAGTGTTCTGTATCAATAATGTTGAGATGGAAATGTGTTAAATATACTGATGAAAATGTGTTTAAAGTTTATTAAAATTAATTTCAGCACTTCCCTGGAGGTGGTCTAGTGGCTAAAACTCCATACTCCCAATGTGGGGGGCCTGGGTTCGATCCCTGGTCAGGGAGCGAGATCCCACAGGCTGCAACTAAAGACCCTCCACACAGCAATGAAGATCTCCTGTACGGCAGCTAGGACCAGGTGCAGCCAATGAATTCAATAATTTAAATTTTTTAATTTTACCTGTTTCTTCTCACTTCTGAAAACAAGCGGGTACTAGAAACTGTAAACTACTTGTCTTGCATTTGTGGCTCACATCTCTTTGAGAGGACAGCACAGGGTTCCTTTCTGTTTCTTTACCTGGGTTGTCAATTTCCTGAGAGACAGGAAGTCTCTCACCTTTCCTTCTTTCAACACAGAGCAGCTTTGCAGATGGTGGAAATTTAGGCAGAGTGATCTTTCAAAGAGCGGATGTCTCCCAACCCCAACTCTGTCTTCCTTTCATTGTTCAATGATTTCTATTGCCTTTGAGGTAAAGTGAGACTCTTCAGTGTGGCTGCAAGGCCCTGTGGGGTCTGGGCCCTGCCCACCTTTGCATACTCCCTTCACCCCCTGTGCCCTGACCACACTGGGGTTCTTTCCTCCTTATTCCTGCCACAGGGCCTTTGCATGTGCCACTCTCTCTGTGGGAGATGTCCTTCCTCTCCTTCACCACCAGTACCTTCTATCCATCCTTTGACTCTAAGCTCAAACACACTAGGCTGACTCTAGTCAAGGCTCAGGACCAGAGAGCGTTCCCATACACCTAAAAATTGGCAAACTCCATAATGCACTTTCATTTTTAAAATATTTATTATATTTATTTATTATTTATTTGACTGCATTGGGTCTTAGTTGGGGCGTGCAAACTCTCAGTTGTGGCAGGTGGGATCTAGCTCCCTGACCAGGAATCAAACCTGGGCCCCATGCATTGGGAACATGGAGTCTCAGCCACTGGACCACCAGAGAAGTCTCCCTGCCTTTTTGAACTAATTTGTATGTGCCCTGTGAATTCCTGGCCCTGTGGACCAGCCAGGTAACATTCCTGCAACATGTTCACCAGACCAGCCGGAGGAAGACACCTGAACTAGGGGATTCTGTACCTGGGTTTCAAGTGTCTGCAAAATGAAATTTCAGTCCAAGAATAACATTGGCAATAAGATGCCTCGTGTCAATTTTATGGGCTGCAAATCCTTCCAGTTAGACCATGAGGTAAGTTACAGGCCTGAGCACACCCTGAGAAGCTGCCAAAATGTTTCTCAGTTGCTCTTCTAAAAATGTCTTTGTCCTTGACTCTGGGGCTGGCCACCCCTGGCCAGTGGGTGCGGGGAGCAGCCAGCTAGGCTGCTTTCTAGCTAGGACACGACCAGGGGTCCAAGGCAGCGTTCAGGGCAAGCAGGCCCACTCTGGGCAGCCAATCACCGCTGTCCAATGTTGGGACATCCGAGCCACCGGGGGGATGTGAGCGCCTCGCAGGACCAGCCAGCGTGCCAGCTTTTTGGTAGAATTGATGCCAGATTTCACATGGAGACAAAGGAAACTTTTCCCCTGAGGCTGGAAGGGAAACAGGTGAGCTGTCATATCTGTGACTGAGAGCGGGCAGAGAGAGGACATCACCCCAGTCAAGTCACGGGACAGCACGAGGCCACCACTGCGCTTTGTCTCCCTCTTTTAAACATTCCCTAACTTTTAAAGATATTTCACTGAGGGACTTTCCTGGTGCTCCAGTGGTTAAGAATCACTTTCCAATGCAGGGGATGTTGGTATGATCCCTGGTCGGGGAACTGTCTGGTCTTCCTGGCCCAGGGATTGAACCTGAGTCTAGTAAATCAAATTCTTTTTAAAATTTTATTTATTTTATTTAATTGAAGCATAGCATACACAGAAAGGCTTCCCTGGTGGCTCAGAGGTTAAAGCATCTGCCTGAAATGCAGGAGACCTGGGTTCGATCCCTGCGTCAGGAAGATTCCCTGGAGAAGGAAATGGCAACCCACTCTAGTACTCTTGCCTGGAGAATCCCATGGATGGAGAGCCTGGTGGGCTACAGTCCATGGGGTCGCAAAGAATTGGACACGACTGAACGACTTCACTTTCACTTTTCACTTTCATACACAGAAAAGTGTATAAATCAGACACACAGTTCACTGGATTTTCACCAAGTGCACACACCCAGATAACCAGCACCCAGACAGAAGACCAGCACCTTCCCAGTTCCCAAATATCTGCCTTGGGCCCCGCCCCAACATACGCTCAAGGAAACCACCATCCTTGCCTCCCAACTGGAGGATGCATGCTGGCTCCCAACCTCCATGTCAAAGGAATCAGACAGCGCGTCCCGCTCCCTGTCCTGCTCAGCACCACGTGTGTGGTTCTTCCGTGTTGTGCGTAGCACATGTCTGTCGATCTCACATATGGCCCTTCGCACAGAGACACCACTTGTCCTGCTCACCTGCTGAAGGAATTTGGGATAAGCCCCAGGTTCACGGCGGTTTCAGAGTCCTGCTCTGCACATTCCAGTACGTGATTTTTGGTGAACATACGCGCATGTTCATAGAATGGCTGGATCATAGGGTTGGTGTATGCTGAACATTTTGAGAAACTGCCCAACTGCTTTCCCAAGTGACAGCACGTTTTCCCTTCCCACCCACACTGTAGGAGAGTGTTCCACATTTTCACCAACACTTGGTATGGCTGGTCCTTTCCATTTGGGTTGGCCCTTCAGGTAGGCACTGGTGGGTATGAATATTCAATACCCATAATAAAAAAAGTCCAGGAACATGGAAAGTTTGAGGGAGGGCAAGACTCCTTTGTTTTGTGGGGAGGGAGTTAGAAAGATGCATACAAAAGTTTTTCTTGTATGTTTGCTTTTAATTCTTAATTTATTCTAGTGGCTAATATACTCATATCGCTTGGACCTGGATAAATAGAAAGAGGAGTGTGTTGAATAAGGTGTGTCTCTGAGTGAAAGAGAAAAACAAGTATCATATATTAACGCATATTTGTGGAATCTAGAAAAATGGTACAGATCAATGTATTTGCAGGGCAGCGATAAAGATGCAGATTTAGAGAACAGACTTATGGATACAGTGGGGGAAGGGGAGGGTGGAACAAGCTGAGAAACTAGCATTGACACATACACACTGCCATGTGTAAAGTAGGCAGCCAGCGGGAAGCTGCTGTGCAGCACAGGGGGCTCAGCTCGGGGCTCTGCGATGCCGTAGGGGGCAGGGTGGGGTGAGGGAGCGGCAGGGAGGCGCAAGAGGAAGGGACGTATGTATACGCATAGCTGATCCACTTCACTGTACAGCAGAAACCAACAACACTGTAAAGCAACTATACTCCAGTAACAAAAGAAACATTACTTGCTTGTGATTTCCTTCTTTATACATGTAAATCAGAGAAGGTCCAACTCGGGGCTCTGCGATGGCGGGAGGGGTGGGATGGAGGTGGGGAGGGAGGCATGACAGGGAGGGGATATATACATGTGTGAAAGCGTGAACGTGAAAGTCGCTCAGTTGTGTCTGACTCTTTGCAACTCCATGGACTATACAGTCCTTGGAATTCTCCAGGCCAGAATACTGGAGTAGGTAGCCTTTCCCTTCTCCAGGGGATCTTCCCAACCCAGGGATCGAACCAGGGTCTCCTGCATTGCAGGCAGATTCTTTACCAGTTGAGCTACCAGGGAAGCTTATATATATATATATATGCACACACACATATAATTGATTCATGTTGTTGTACAGCAGAAACTAACACAACATTGTAAAGCAATTATATTCCAATTTAAGAAATTTTTTGAATAGGCACAAAAACAAGAGACATGTCTCTGAGTAAACAAGGGGTGGACCAGCACCCCTGCTCCATCCATCCTCAGGCTCCCAGACCCGGGCGATGGCTGTCTCCCTGGAGAGCCCACCCAGGTGGGTCAGCTGAGCTCCTGCCAGGGCACCCTGCCACAGCCCCATCCTACTGGGAGCAGGGGAGCCGTCCCAGGCCAGGGGAGGGCAGGCTCGTTCTCAGCTCATAAACTCCCTCCCTGGCATTTACAGTCAGCGTTTGATCTTATAAAGGAGTCCTCTCGACCGCTCACCAAGTTCCTCATTTCACAGAATTATTTATGGTCTGTGCCACTTACTATTACTCTATCCACTCTATTTAGTTATTTATTTATACAGACATATATTTTTACCAGGGGCTGAGGTGGTGAAAACGAAATACACATGAGCTCATGGGGCCGAAGGAGTCTTGGCAGCCGCTGGGGCCTTGGGGACTGTGAGCTGACAGCCGGCCCTGCCTTGATCAGCTTCTTTGAGGTCCTGTCTCTGGCCAGTGATGGCCAGCAGGGCAGAGATTGGGGGTTTGAGAGACTGATCAAGAAGCAGGCTGGTAAAGGGGGCTAACAGCCTGGACTTTGAGGTGAAGTGCATAGACCAAAGCCTCTCTCCACTACCTAAAGCTCTGTGCCTCAGTTTCCACATCTGCCAAATGGGGCCGCCCTGAGGATTGAATAAAGTGATTGATGTAAAGTGCTTTTAGCAAAGTCTGGCACTCAGTAAGGACCCTATAAGAGTTAGTGGCTATTATTAACAGCTTGGATGACAGGGCTAATGAAATCATAGCCCTTCGGTGGCCAACCCTCTGTCTGCCAGAGACCAAGGACACTGGACTTTCAGTGCTAAGCCCAGGAAGGTCCCAGCAAACTGGGACGAGTCAGTCACCCTACAGAGCCTTGTCACTGGATGAACCAGCAGGGACCCATCTCTTCACTTCAACAGAAAGTCCAAATGAGGAAATAAATATTGATTAGGCATTCATTCATTCGGTAAACATTTATTAACTTCTGTTCTGTGTCAGGCATTGTTCAAGGACCTGGGAACACAGGAGAGAAGAAACCAACATCCCAGCTGCCCTCATACAGTCAACATCCCAGTAGACAAGGTAGATAATGAGCAAATAAACAAATAAATATTGGACTTCCCTGGTGGTCCAGTGGCTGAGACTCTGTGCTCCCAATGCTGGGCCTGGGTTTGATCCCTGAGCAGGGAACTAGATCCCACATGCTGCAACTAAGACCCAGCACAACCAAATAAATATATTAAAAAAAAAACACAAATAAATATTATAGCAGCAAGTAATCGACTACTGATACACAAAGGTGAACATGGTGAAAAAAGAAAGCAAGACGGGCAATGACTAAATGGGAAGGTTAAAGAAAGACCCTTTAAAGAGATGACATCTGAAAAGGAAAATAAGGTCAGAGAACAAGCCATGCGAAAGGCACAGCAGGTGCAAAGGCCCTGGGTGGGGGAGGTGCTATCACCAAAATGCTTTAAGGAAGCAATACCCTGATTGGTTTCATCTCAACTAACCTTAGTCATCATTTGGAAACCAATGCCAAGCATTGTCAGTCAGCCAGTTCAGTTGCTCAGTCATGTCTGACCCTTTGTGACCCCCGGACTGCAGCACACCAGGCTTCCCTGTCCTTCACCAACTCCCGGAGCTTGCTCAAACTCATGTCCGTCGAATTGGTGATGCCATCCAACCATCTCATCCTCTGTCATCCCCTTCTCCTCCTGCCTTCAGTCTTTCCCAGCATCAGGGTCTTTTCCCATGAGTCAGTTCTTTGCATCAGGTGGCCAAAGTATTGGAGTTTCAGCTTCTGCTTCAGTCCTTTCAGTGAATGTTCAGGACTGATTTCCTTTAGGATTGACTGGTTTGATATTCTTGCAGTCCAAGGGACTTTCAAGAGTCTTCTCCAACACCACAGTTCAAAAGCATCAATTCTTTGGCGCTCAGCTTTCTTTATGGTCCAACTTTCACATCCATAAATGACTACCAAAAAAAACCACAGCTTTGACTAGATGGACCTTTGTCGGTAAAATAATGTCTCTGCTTTTTAATATGCTGTCTAGGTATGTCATAGCTTTTCTTCCAAGAAGCAAGCATCTTTTAATTTCATGGCTGCACTCACCATCTGCAGTGATTTTGGAGTCCCCAAAATATTTCCATTGTTTCCCTATCTATTTGCCATGAAATGATGGGACTGGATGCCATGATCTTAGTTTTTTGAATGTTGAGTTTTAAGCCAGCTTTTTCACCAAGCATTGTAGGGATAAGCAACATCAGTTCTCTCTATGGGAAGTTACAGGTGGTGCTAAGGAAAGCTTACAATGAGAAAGAAAGTATGGGGACGTCCCTTGTGGTCTAGTGATGAAAGCCCCACACTCCCAGTGCAGGGGGCTTGGGTTTAATCAGGGAACTGGATCCCACGTGAACTGGGAGTTCGCATGCTCCAGCTGAAGATTCTGCATTTGTTGCTGCGCACTCACTCAGTCATGTCCAACTCTTTGAGACCCCATGGACTGCAGCACACCAGACTTCCCTGTCCATCACCAACTCCCAGAGCTTGCTCAAACTCATGTCCATGGAGTTAGTGATGTCATCCAACCATCTTGTCCTCTCTCGTCCCCTTCTCTGGTGGGGAGTTCTGACAAAATGCGGTCCTCTGGAGAAGGGAATGGCAAACCGCTTCATCATTCTTGCCTTGAGAACCCCATGAGCAGTATGAAAAGACTCTGCATGCCACAACTAAAAGATTCCACACGTCACAACAAAGATAGAGGATCCTGCGTGCCACAGCTGGGGCCTGGCACAGCCAAATATATACATATACATACACATATGGATAAATATTTTTTTAAGGAGAGAGAGAAAGCCAGTATAATGTCATGAGAAGAACACTGCTCAGAAAGGAAGGGAGACTGGAGCCTCTTTGTGGGTGCTGGGTGATCCTGGTCAAGTCATTTAACTTCTGCCTCTCTGGACTTCCCTTTCCTCAGGCTTCACACGGGGAATAAGAGAGAAGTCCTCACTTTGAGTAGGCCATAAGGCCTGATTCTGGGATGTCTCTTTAGAGGACCATGGCATAGCAGGAGAGACTGTTGCTTCCCAAGTGTTTGTCCTCGGCAGTGACTGGAGCTGGGGCAGGGATGGGATCCATGTTCAAGGCCCAGCTCCAAGCCTCCAAGCTTTCTCAAGTGGGCTCAGGGGTGGCTATGCCCACTGAGAAAACCGGCATAATTGAGGCTCAGAAGGAGAAAGTAGTGTTTTTGCTTACCAAGGTGCTTCTATGGGTTGGGGACTCCTAGGCAGAACAGAATGAACTGCAAGATGATTTCAAAAATATCCTTCTGAGAAAACCTGTAAACGAATGTCCCATGGGCGTGGTGCTCAGGTTCTAGATCGAGCACTTGCTGGTTCATGCAAAGCTGCCCTTTTTGGTGACAATTCATCTCTCTCCCTGTGTGCGCAGTGTGTGAGAAGTCTAATTCCCTGGTTGGGTTTTCACTATAGACTAGGAGCCCTGTCCCTAGTCCGTCTGGATTTCAGACAAACAGATCTGTTATCTGTTATCACATGGCTTCTTCCTGGCTCTTCTCGGAGAGATGAAGTGTAGGCTGAGTCAGTGATATGCCCCTTGATTCAAGAAGGGAGAGATACCCCACCTATAGACCCTTTCCAGGGTGAAGCCTGTTCTGTATTGTAGCCTTTTCCCCTCATGGGGGCAGGTGATTGAACAGAGGGCATGACTCAGTGTCCGTGGCCAAGCCATTGGCTGGCTGGCTGGCAACCAGTGAGGAGGCTGAGCATGAAGATTCTACCCAAATAGGAAAACTGAGACCTAGAAGATTTTCCCTCTGGGGAATCTGAATCGGGAATGTGGAGGGGACTAGGTGGTTGGTGACAGGAACCAAAAGGCATGAGGTTGACAGAAGACATGGGCAGGAGGGACGCTAGAGAGCCGTGAGCAAAACAAAGCTATGCCCAAGATCGGGGTGTCTGAGAGGATACACAAGGGGGCACAGAGAGAAAAGCTGAAACAAAGAGACTAGTGGAATCCTGCCAATGGATGTGCCCTGGAGGGAAGCTCCCTGCGACTTGCAGCTGGGGCCTTTGCACTTCCTTGGGAATTTGGGCTTTCCACTTGCCATCTCCAAGAGGACCCAAAACCCCATGGCTGCTGCACATAGCTGTATAGGGTGTACATTGAATGTGCCATCCCTAAGGTGCCGTGTACCTCCTGCGGTTGTGCAGTGTACAACATCAGCAACTGTACATGACAATCTTGACCAGGGCTCACTTTCTGGGCATTTGGAGACAGCCAAATATCCACTGTATGTTTATTCATTCATTCATTCAACACATCATTTTCAGGTATGTTTTTAACTGCCTGGCACTGTCTAGGGAGTAAGAGACACGATCCCTGATCTCATGAGGAGAAGAGAAAGAAAATGAACAAGTAAATAAAATCATTTCAGAGTGACAACTGCTTTGAAGACAAAATAAAATAAATATGATGTACAATGACTTGAAGGGGAGAAAGGCTGTATTAGTTAGGTGGTCAGGGAAGACCTCCTGGAGAAGGGGACATTTGGAGGCATATTTTAAAAATGAGTCAGAGCCTAGCACTCAAACAACTGAGGGAAGAGTGTTCTGTGTGAAGGAACAGTGTTCTGTGCAAGGAACAGTATGTGTAAAGGAAGCAGGAATTGCCCCAGACAGGGCCTGATCATGTGGGACCTTGCAGGATTTACTCTCATTGTGATGAAAAGCATTTGGAAGGCACTGGCATTATTCGTAGCCTTGCAATGGTCCCATTACCTCAAAGAGCCAGTGCAAGTCTCTTTTCTTTGCAACTAAAATAGAACAGTTTGCTGGAATATTACTATCCTTCCTCCACTCTCCAAGAAGTGTCCATTTTCAGCTCAAATGAGGTCACAAGGAGTCTTCACACAAGAACCATGTCAGATTAGCTCCTTGAGGAATTACCTTCATCGTATTGGCTTTCATCCAAGATTATTTCAAGAAACCATCATGGGAATTCTGTATTTGCATTTGCTCAAAAATGGTTGTCCAGAGCATGGTAACTTGATATCCTTTATATAAAGCCCAATATAAGAAATTTATTTTAGAATTTGGTATCAGAAATAAAGAATTGCTGTTTCATTCTTTCCATTATGAGAGAGATGAGATATCCTGTGTTTCCCTTTTTGACCTGGCTACCAGGAAGCTTGGGGCTGAGTCCCATGCTTCATCACAGAAACGGTTCATCCCTATCGTCAGCTTAGCTACTCCCTCTTTCACTGGACCTAACATACTGTTTCTGTTATACCAACATTTTCATTTTAATTTTTTTAATGAGATCCTTTGTTGTAAGCTGTAGTCTCATTCCTTTTTTGGAAAGAAGTGGACAGAGACGTAAATAAAGATTATTTTCATCCAAAGTATAAGCATATGCAAAGTCTGGTTGACCTAGTTCCACAAGATTTAAGACTTGTAAATTCAAACACACCTAAAGAAAAACAAACATGAATTTCATTTCTTACAATTAGCTTTGGGGTTAGAAAGGAAAACAAATATATCTCCTGGAATAGCTCATAATTCACCCATGCCCTGACATTTGCTGCTGTTTGCGGACTGAGACAAGCCCACTTTATTCCTAACACTGCCTCTCTGGGTGGCGTCTGTGTTCCGGTAGAGTACGTGACCCTTTTATAAGAGAACCGTGAACCCAACAAAGCAGAACAGAAACCGTTTTCAATTAAAAAGTCGCTCTTGCTCAGGCTGACAGCTACCTCTGACAGCCTGGTAACCTGTAATTTTTCTCCATTGCAAGGACGATTATGTTCCTTCAAATGGCAGCGTAATTAACCAGGTCTCTTACAGGCTCCCACGTTTGTGTAGTTTTGCTGGGATGTTTCTCCAGAGCTGGGGAACCCGTCACTGGACCTGCTAATGAGCCCTTGCCTGTCAGGGTACCTCTACCAAGTGAGGCCGCGCGTGGCATTTCCTCTGGCAAAGCAGGGACATGGACCCCCACCAGGCTGCCCCTCTTCCTGCATCTCAATTCTCACCCAGGGGGAAAAAGTAGCACCCGCAATTCCATTCACACTCCTGAGGTTGCTATTCTTTTATCCCAACCCTTCCCCAGCAAGATTAAGCAGGAAGTTAAGACTGAGGACGTCCAGCATGCAAACAATTGGTGCTCACGATTAAAACAGGCCAGTGGGTTTCAGAGTGTGGTCCCCAGCTCAGCAGCACCTCCTGGGAACTGGACAGAAATGCAGCTTCTCTAGCCTCACCCAGACCTGCTGAATCAGGCATGGACTGGAAATCTGTGTTTCCACAGGCCCTCCAAGGAGATTCTGATGCCCGCTCAAGTTTGAATATCACTACTGGAATGGAGCAGAGCATCGTTGGATTGTAAACTCTGGAAGATTTGAGACCTGTTCATCTAACCTGTGCACAGAGCCCAGGATGAGGATTGAGAACGTACAAAAAAATTGAGTTTTAATTCTGGTCTTCAGCTTGCTTTATTCCATCACTTCTCTCTGCATTTATGAAGAGGAGGAAACAGCAGTATTGGGGGAGGGGCAGGGGGCAGCACAGGAGAAGGATCTGAAGGGATGAGGAAGTAGAAAAGAGAGGATGTCAAAAAATATGCAGCCATGCTTTAAAACCTCCTCAGATGATAAAGGGCTTTCCTAGTGGCTCATACGGTCAGAATCTGCCAGCAATGCAGGAGACCTGGGTTCCACCCCTGGGTTGGGGAGATCACCTGGAGAAGGGCATGGCAACCCACTCCAGTATTCTTGCCTGGAGAATTCCATGGACAGAGGAGCCTGGTGGGCTATAGTCCATGGGGTCACGAAGAGTCAGCCATGACTGAGTGACTAACGCTTTCACTTCACTTTTACAGACAATAAACAGAAGACAAATGAATAAACAAAAGAATTATTGATCATAGCAACTGCTATGAAGAAAGGAAAAAAGAGGGGAAAGACCACATTTAATTGAGCGTGGTTCTCATCTAGGGTGATCATTCCCCCTACAGGGGACACTTGGTTACTCTGGCCTCCTTTCTGTTCTGATTTATATCTTTTGAAGACCACTCTAGTGATTGGAAGGAGAATAAATGGACTGTGGGAGCAAGCAAGAAAGTGGGGAGACTATGAGAGGCTGTCACTGCCACCCCAGTGAGCAGAGATGGTGACTTTCAGGAGAGGGCTAGGAGCAAATGCTTCTGTTTCTTGGGATCTCCTAGACAGAGAAGAATAACTTGCAAGTTCATTTCCAAATCCCAGGGGCTTGACGCTGAAGGCCTAAATCTAGCTCTTGCCAGTTCATCCAAAGCTGCTCTTTGGTGAAAAATCATAGCTTTGCCTGTGTATGACATAGATGGGTAAGAAGCCTGATTTCATCGCTGGGTTTTCCCAGTGGAATAGGAGGCCTATCCCTTGTGTACCTGCTGCTCTGGTAATAGCAGGCAAGATGGCAAAGGGAGATGTGAGACAGAAAACTTGCAAGGTTTCTGATGTGAGAGGTGAGGGGGAGGGTCCCAGGTGACTCCTGAGAGCAACAGGGGTGGGCATGAACCTATTCTGCAGCCCATATGCCAGGGACTGATGCCTGGGGCAACAGAGGAGAGGGATAAGATGAAGGAAACAATAGTAGATCTCCTGGGAGAGAAGTCTCTAGGGTGTCCACAGCACCTGCTAGATCGCTAACTCCCTGGGGACTAGGAACTCAGCTGTCCCCACTGGAGCCTGGCATTCACTCCCAAGGTTACAGACAGACCCCCCCCCCCCAGGGAGAACTAGGTCCCCTTCACATGCCAAGCAGGGTGCTG
>SJXQ01011783.1:0-85973 GCA_006408695.1 Aepyceros melampus | reverse complement strand
GCCAGGAGAGCTTTCACAAAAAGACGTGAGCAAGAGAAATTTTCCATTCCTTTCATTGCCCTAAAAATCGTACTTACAGGCTCTGGCCTACATTTGAACTTTCCAGAATAAGGCGATTATTGTTTTTCTCTTTTGTTTTTCTTGGTTACCTGCTGCTTGGTCCCTGGGCTGGGCTGTTTTGGAATTTTTGTAAAAGGATTTCTAAGCACGTGTCACAATTCTGGTTTGTGGTGATGATGGATGTGCTCAAGAGAGAAATTTTCATGCCAGGGGGGGTCCTCCCTAGCTCAAGCTGGGCATGTGTCCGAATCAAACCACAGAGCATCTCTCACAGACCATCCAGCATGTGAAAAAAGGTGAAAATGTCAGCCACTCAGTCGTGTCCGACTCTCTGTGTTCCCATGGACTGTAGCACACCAGGCTCCTCTGTCCGTGGGATTCTCCAGGCAAGAATACTGGAGTGGGGAGCCATTCCCTTCTCCAGGGGATGTCTCCTGCATTGCAGGCAGATTCTTACCGTCCGAGCCACCAGGGAAGCAGGCTACTATTTATCTTCTGTGTCAAGCTGAACCTATGCGATTTTCATGTTCTCGTCATTCTCAGGCCTTGGGCCCCAGAGAGGGTAAAGCACTTGTCTGAGGTCACACAGCAAAACAATCTACATACTTTCCTAATTCTGATCTTCTGCTCTAAGGAAGGAGGAATCCTTCTTCTCTAAGGAGGACATCAATCATTTGTGTTTTATGTAAGAGTCTGGTAATAATGAGAACAGTTCAAATATGGAACAGACTGCCTTTTGATTCAGTAAGCGCCTCCTTGATAGAGAGCAAGGATATCATGGAGGGTAATAGTGGCGTGTTAAAGCTGGTTCCCGCAACTCCCTGGAGGCTATATGTGCCCCAGGGCTACCTGCAGTGACGTCTCATGAATGCATGCCAAGTCATTTCAGTTGTGTCTCTTTGTGACCACATGGACCATAGCCCACCAGGCTACTCTGTCCTTGGAATTCTCCAGGCAAGAATCTGGAGTGGGTTACCATGCCTCCTTCCAGGGGATCTTCCAGACCCAGGGATCAAACCCGCATCTCTTGTTTCCTGCACTGGCAAGCGGGTTCTCTACTGCTAATGCCACCCGGAGAGCCCCGCCATGACATCTCATGTGTAGTTAAAGATCAGTCGTGGTGACAGTTTTTATACCATGGAAACTGGTAAATGCTACAAACCAAGGCTTTTTGCTTTTGTTTTTTTTTTTCCCCAATAGAGCCAGTTATTCAACTAAGTTTTACCAGCACATTCCTAGGACTAACTCATTCATTCATTCACCTGTTTATTCATTCAGCCCACAAACCCTGATCAGGTATCTGTTGTATGCTTGATACTGGGCTAGATGCTGGGTCTCAAAGAATCGAAGGAGAGTCTGCTTTTTAAAGAGGTGCACAAAATGAAAATGAGGGATAGTCACCCCCTCAACTTCATTCAGGGGCTTCCCCAGTAGCTCAGCGGCAAATTATCTGCCTACAATGCAGGAGACCCGGCTTCGATCCCTGGGTTGGGAAGATCCCCCAGAGGAGGAAATGGCAACCTACTCCAGTATCCTTGCCTGGGAAATGTCATGGACAGAGGAGACTGGTGGGCTACAGTCCGAAGGGTCGCAAAGAGTTGGACATGACTGAGTGACTTTGCGTGCAGGCAATTATGCGCCAAGTACTGTGCCGAGGCTCTGAGTGCATTATCTCATGTGATCCCTACAACAGCTTATAACGTCCATGGAAGGGTGTATCACTGTAGCATATGCTGCTCCTCCCCCCAGTCCCCTGACTCCCCATCCTCACCCCCACCCCTCCAAGGAAGAACAATACATTCCCACCGTGTTGTACTTAGGTGTGGCTATATATGACCCATTTCAGTCAAAGAAATGTGAGCATCAGGGTTGTTCTGCATTTCCGAGTGAAAGCTTTAAGAGACAGTAAGTGTTTTGTCTTACAATCTATTCCCTCTTTCAGGAGGCTGGCAGTGTTCCAGACTGAAGCTCCATCAGCCTGGTTTAAACTGAGGATGAAATGGAGCAAAGCCCTCTGCCTCCCAGGAAGCCTGTGGAATAAATGTGAGAAATAATACTTTGTTATAAGCAACTGAGATTTGGGGGGCCATTTGTTACTGCAACATAACCTAGCATATCCTGACTGATACAATGTAGGTAATAATTCATTTCTTCAGAATATAAATGAGGAAATTGATACCCAGAGAGGTTCTCGAACCCAAGAAGTCTGAAGCTAGAATTTGCACTATTAACCACTCCATCATGGAACTGTGGGGAAGGAGTCAACCAATATTTTGTTCTAATCCTGACTGACATTTTGGGTCCTAGCAAAAACCTAAAACTGAGTCTCTTTCCAATCCACTGTTGCTAAAAACCCATGTTTATTTTAAAAGGAATTTATTCCGTATGTTTCTGACCCTCCTTCACTTAAGCCACTCTAACTGTATTTGGACAGAGTTTGATATTTGGAGAAACTTCTGGGTCATCCTTTCTTTTTCTTCAATAAGAGAAGGTCAGATGTTGCCTAGAGGCAAAGTGACCCAAGGAGGCTCCAGAGGGTGAGACTGACAGCAGATTTCCTCTACCCACTCTTCCAACCACTGCAGCTTCAGAAACGACAGGAGAAGAAAGCATATTTTCAGAAAAATTCTAAGGGAACCAGAGTGACGGTAGATGGCTAAAAGATTCTATCTATTTTGCAGGAGCATAGGGGAAAATGTAGACTTGCCTAGAGTGGAATTCTTGCTTATTGATCACATAAGGGATGGGCAATGTTTATTCCTAACTATCTTTAAAAATCAACAAATGGAGGGTTGGGGAGGCTAAGGATCAGACAAAGAACAGACAGCAGTTCTCAGATGGGTTGGTTACAGGGCATCCTGAGTTGAAGGGTGACGCCTCAAAAGATATGTCAGCATCCACATATCTGCAGTCTGTGAATATGACCTTATTTGGGAAAAGGGTCTTTGCAGGTATAATTAAGCTAAGGATCTTGGAATGAGATTATGCTGGATGGTCCAGGTTGACCTAAATCCAATGACAAGTGTGTGTGTGTTTTCAATATTTATTTATTTGGCTCTACTAGGTCTTAGTTGTAGCATGCAGGACCTTTGATCTTTAATGTGGCATGAGGGATCTTTTTCAGTTGTGGTGTGAAAATTCTTAGTTGCAGCCTGTGGGATCTAGTTCTGACCAGGGATCAAACCCAGGCCCCCTGCATTGGGAGCTTGGAGTCTCAGCCACAGGACCACCAGGGAAGTCCTGGCAAGGACTTCCTCTTATAAGAGGAAGGCCTGGGGACATCTGAGACAGAGAAGACCATGTGAAGCTGCAGGTGTAGACTGGAGTGATGTAGCCACGAGTCAAAGAAAGGCAGGAGCCACCATAGCTAGATTCTCCGCGAGAGCCTTCGGAAGCAGCGTGGCTCTGCCAGCACCTGACTTGGGCCTGGTGTTACCGAGTTTGGACTTCTGGCTGCCAGGACTCTAAGAGAATAAATTTCTGTTGTGTTTGGCCTCCAAGTTTGTGGCAATCCATGAGGGAAGCCCTGGGGCACTAATACACAGGGTTTCTTTACATTCTTAAAACTTCCTGAGGATTCCTAAAGAGCTTTTGTGTTCCACGTGCACTGTATCTGTTGATACTCACTGTATCAAGAATTAAAATTGAGGGGCTTCATTGGTGGTCCCGTGGCTGAGGCTCCCAATGCTGGGGGCCCGGGTTTGATCCCTGGTCAGAGAACTAGATCCCACACGCTGCAACTGAGACCCAGCGCAGCCAAATAAATTTTTTCTTTTTAAGAATTAAAATTGAGAAATTTAAAAAATATCCATGTAGTAATTCATTTTAAAATAACAATAACCTATCTATTACATGTTGACACAATAATATTCTTTTTTTTTTCAGAATGAGTAAGTTTTTCCAAAACAAAAAATACAGCGAGAAGTGTGGCACTGGTTTACACTTTGCAAGTTTCTCTGATGTGTTTAATTTCTTTTTATCCAAGGAAAATCTAAATTTCTGGAATCCAAAGATAGATTCTTACCTCTCTTCTGCGTCTGATCTGTTGTGATATATCATTTTGGTTGGAACACATGAAGAAAATCCTGCCACACACAGATAGATTGTTGGAAGGAGGGAGCAGAATTGTAAGAGCCTTTTTAAATAATCGTGGATATGTTGTTTTGCCTCTAGAAAACTCCGCTGGGCATTCACAAGAGAATGAGAGCGATAAGACGATTCTCTTAATACTATTATAAAAATAGTATTGACCTCGTGGACCCCTGAAAAGCATTCCCTCCAGGTTTCCCTGGGCCATACTTTGAGAACCAATGTGGTAGCAGCTGGAAGTGAAAGGAAAAAGAAGACATCAAGACTCCTCTACATGACCTGGATAAGCCAAGGGAAGAAAACGGTGCTGGTTTGAAGGCAAAGCCCTTCTCACCCTCCTGCCATGGAAGAGTGCAGGGACGGAGCCCCAACCAAGGGGGAGGGTATTTTTCTTCTCGTAATTCTGATAGAGAAAGTCCTCAGCTTTTGTTCTGGTGCCGAGACTAATGATCTATGCGACCGTCTGCTACACATGGCGGGGCAGCCAAGGGTTCTGAGCCCAGCTGAGAGCTGTATTCCAGGTTTCCAGTAGTCATGTACAGATGTGAGAGTTAGACTATAAAGAAGGCTGAGTACCAAAGAATCGGTGCTTTCAAACTGTGGTGTTAGAGAAGACTCTTGAGCATCCCTTGGACTACCAGTCAATCCTAAAGGAAATCAACCCTGAATATTCATTGGATGGACTGATGCTGAAGCTCCAATACTTTGGCTCTGATGTCAAGAGCCGACTCATTGGAAAAGACCCTGATACTGGGAAAGATTGAGGACAAGAGGAGAAGTGGACAACAGATGATGAGACTGTTGGATGGCATCATTCTACAGACATGAGTTTGAGCAAACTCTGAGAGATGGTGAAGGACAGGGAAGCTTGGTGTGCTGCAGTCCGTGGGGCCGCAAAGAGTCAGGCACGACTGAGCAACTGAACAGCAAAAACCTTAGAGGAACCACTGACTGAAACCACCACCCGGAGTCGGCAAGATAGTAACCTCTTGCATGAGTTATCTTACAACAGGAGGTCCTGGAAAGGAAAGTAGAACAGACTGCCACCAAAGGGAAGTCATTCAGGAAAGATCAAAAGGAGAAAGGAGATGCCAGTCCATATGTCCTTCCAGAACTGGTCTAGCTCGGATCCACCTTGGCTGAGTGATGCCCGCACCACCATGAAGAACTCTGAGTCAGAGTCATTGGCCAGAGACAACCCAGAAACTAACCCCATCACCATAAAATCTAAGCCTGTGAGCCACATGGCAGAGCAGTCCTTCTGGGTTCTCTTACCCTGCCGCTCTCCACCTGGACACCCTTTCCCAATAAAGTCTCTTGCTTTGTCAGCACGTGTGTCTCCTCGGACAATTCATTTCCGAGTGTTAGACAAGAGCTCATGCTTGGGCCCTCCCCCTTTCTGCAACAAACACGGCAGCTTGGAGTGCCCTCCATGACAAAACAGGGTGACAATGCCTGCTCTCTCTCCCCCACTGAATGAGCAAGAGGACTGCTGAGATACACAGGTGAAAGGGCGTTCAGAAAACACAAGCATTTCCCCACATAGATGGGGCTCCCATTTGCAATCTGTAATAAGTGACACCAAGTTTCCCTGTTGGTTTTGTGTTGGTTATTTTGCCTCTCTGGACTAATCATCAAGTCATTCTCCTTTGGTTTCCTTATCCATAAAATAAGGCTGGTGACAAATCATCCTTTCTCCTTCCTCTTGCAAGAATCCAATGAGATAAAATATGCTGAAGTGTCTTGAGGAAGCGAAGACAGGAGAGAAATGAAAAACCCCTCCCTCCCTTCTTCCCAGAAACATGAGTGGAGCCCCTTGCACGTAGGTGCAGGGATAGCAAGGGAGCACCAGGTGCGGTGTTGAAATGTAATTTACATGCAAGCAGACACCTCCCACCATCCCTGTTCTCCCGCCTGGGAGTCCTGGGCTTCCACCCAGCTGTCTGAGGCAAATCAGCACCAGCATCGCAGTAATATGCTCTTCAGAGCCATCCTACCAATAGCAGCACCCGAGGTTCTGTTGCATGGGTGTTGTCAACCCTATTTGTGACATGGGATTCCTGTTGGAAAAGTCAGACTCAAGTTGTGATGAGATCAGGATGTCAAACTCATCTTTGGGGAGCGGTCTCTCTGACAAAGCTCCGGGCAGGAAGGGGAATAGGGAAGAGGGTAATATGGCATGGAGTCAAACCAGCTTGCTGCTCCCTTCTCACATCCAGAATTATCCTGCTTGGTATCCTGTCTCTGCTAAAACCTGCCTCAGACTCTGAAACTTTAACAGCAAAAGCATTAAAGAGGGGAGGGGGGGACCTCTAGTTTTTCCAGGTGATTGATTTCCTTGATCTCAGGTTGACTGAGATCTAGCTATTGAACACCCCAGCAAACCCTCTCTTAATTCTAAACCTGCCAATGACCTTCCATCAAATTAGCATGCGGAAGAATCTAACTCAACCCTAGTGGAACTCACCTTGTAAGATCAGCATATTGATTACAAGGAAATTTGACTTCATGGGGGAAAGAAGAGGAAAGTGACCCTAATGAAAAGGTTTTTCAGTAAAAGAAAAAAGAAAGGACCCAGAAAATGCCCAGAGGTCAATCCATCCATGAATCAGAGAACCTCCAGAGTGAAGACCCAACAGTTTTAGGAAAGAATTACAATCCTTTCAGGGCCTTTGACCACATGCCAGGCACTGTTCTAAATGCTGTATCTGTCTTACTTAATCTGGCCCCCGAGGGCAGATTTTCCACTACTGCATTGACAAGGCTATGATCACAGTAAGACAAGGAGCAGACCAGGGTAATATCAGACAGCAAAGCGTCTGCCTGCAATGCGGGAGACCCGGGTTCAATCCCTGGGTTGGGAAGATCTCCTGGAGAAGGAAACGGCACCCCACTCCAGTATTCTTGCCTGGAAAATCCCATGGATGGAGGAGCCTGGTAGACTACAGTCCATGGCGTTACAAAGAGTCGGACACGACTGAGCGACTTCACTGAATCATTACAGAAACAGTGAACACTGAGGCCAAAGATGCAGAGAATCAGTAAAACAGAAGAGCCTAAAAGCATAGACAAAGCTTTAGGAAGGAATTTACAGAGATAAGAAGAATAGGAGAAAGGATGGAAAGTTCTTCAGCTTCCCAAGTAGAAAAGACAGATCTCTCTCAAAGACACCCAAAGCAGGAGATTTCTGGGGACCCTCCTGCTGCAAGGACCAAACCAAAAGTCAGTCTTCAAAAACATTAAAGAAAGTGATGATAGCTAAGAAAGCGGTCCAAGTTGTATTATTCAAATGTGACTGCTTCAAAAGGATATTCATACGCTCACAAACTTTCACAAAATTTACCGCCTAGGTATCATTTTGTCAGACATCAGTAGGGAAGACATTGTCAAGAACTCCAAAGACTAAAGAAAGAGGAAAGGAATTTCAAGACTCTTGTTATTTTGGAAAAATTTATGTGTGATGACCAGAGTTGTTTAGATAAAATAAATAATGTAAATTGGGATGGCAAATTTTGAGGTTAAGATGGTCGATGGAACATATACATCTAATTTTGTTCCCTCCCAAAACCTCACTAAAACTACAAGAAAGGCAGTTTTTTGGTTTGGGTTTTGGTTATTTAAAAGCTGAAACTTTCAAGGAAAGGACAAGGAAGGAGGGAACAGCAAGAATATTTTAGAGGCCGAGAGGTAAATGGGATGAGTCATAACTGATTTAGCAGACCTGAAAAAAGCCAAATCCTAAAGCAACAATGAGAAAAACTAATAGCAAAAAAGAGCCTAGCTTTCATGGATGATGTTCAAATACAGTTCTTTGCCTTTTAAACATACTATATATAATTGAAAACAGAATGTTCACAAATTAAATTCATTCTAGGAATGTGAGACTGTAGAAGCCAGCTAAGAGAAAACAAAATCAATTAATCAAAAAGAAAAGCAAAACTGTTATAATAAATAACAGCTTTATAACAAATAAATGTAAATAGTCCAGATTTATTTATTAAAAGCATAGGGTCTAAAACTGGTCATTAGAAGAGACACAAAAAGCAAATAGAAAGGCAAAATATAATGGCAAATGATCTTCAGTCAAATTCATATGAAAGAAAAGGGATTGATACTCAATAACACAATGTATAAAGCAAAATATTTATCAAGATAAAATTGGCTATTAGTGAATCTGAGTGAACTCCGGGAGTTGATGATGGACAGGGAGGCCTGGCGTGCTGCGATTCATGAGGTCGCAAAGAGTCGGACACGACTGAGCAACTGAACTGAACTGAACTGAAGTTAGTTTGTAATGAAATCAAGATAAGGATTCATAAACTATCAGCTAAATAACATTAGTATAAAATGAATAGAATAAAAACTGGTAGTAATATAAGGAAAATTAATAAAAGGGAGTGTATTATGGATCTACAAGTTCATGAATAAAGGAAATAAACAGTGAATTGACTACATAGAACTTACAGACTTGCCAAACTTACACTACATAAGCAAGAATTAGACCTTCATTTGAGAGTTCATAGTTCTTACATAAAAATTATCCACAAAGACTCAATTTAAGGAACAGAAAGAAAATATGCATGTTCATAAATATTCAATGCAGCATAATCTACAAAGTAAAAACTGAGAAACCATCTGCATGAGAATAATAGCTTCATAACTCATGGTCCAGCATCATGATGAAATCTTATGGAAGGAGATCAGTCCTGGGTGTTCATTGGAAGGACTGATGTTGAAGCTGAAACTTTGGCCACCTGATGTGAAGAGCTGACTCATTTGAAAAGCTGCTGGGAAAGATTGAAGGCAGGAGGAGAAGGGGACAACAGAGGATGAGATGGTTGGATGGCATCACCGACTCAATGGACATGGGTTTGGGTGAACTCCGGGAGTTGGAGATGGACAGGGAGGCCTGGCGTGCTGCGGTTCATGGAGTCACAAAGAGTCCGACATGACTGAGAGACTGAACTGAACTGAACTGAATATAAGGTTATTTTGAAGACTATGTGGGAACATGAGGAAATGTTTACCATGCCAAGTTAAAAATGTATGATATTTTTTAATATACGAATACAAAATATTATGGACATTTTTATTTCACAGCAAGTGAAAGAAAATGTCAAAAGATATGATTAGCTTTATATAGAATGATCAAATTATTGCAGCTTTACTACATGAATGTTATCATTATATTTGTTTCCAATTAAAATAGATACAACAAGATAAGTCAAAAAAATTAATAAGACAAAAATCCAGGGAAAAGAAAATAGAACTTTCTTACCAGATTGTATCTCCTGTCAGTAAGTTTTTGAATATTTTATAAAACACCTGAGTGGATAAGGTTTCAGCACAAGGGATAATCTGAATTTTTTTTTTTTAATCATTTGGATAGGGTCAAAACTTGCTGATAAATACTCCTTTGGAACAGAAATTAAATGATTTAGTAGATCCCAAACCAAGAGGTACAAAGAGGGGAACATCCATTTCCTCCAATCTAGGGACCCAAGTACTTTGAGGACCCTTCCAATTCCCTGGTAGCTCAGTCAGTGAAGAATCTGCCAGCAGTGCAAGAGACCAGGGTTCAATCCTTGAGTCAGGAAGATCCCCTGGAGAAGGAAATGGCAACCCCCTTCAGTATTCTTGCCTGGAAAATCCCATGGACAGAGGAGCCTGGCAGACTGCAGTCAATGGGGTTGCAGGAGTCAGACATGACTTAGCGACTAAGCCAAGCTAATATTCTCAGCCTGCTCTTCTGCATCCCACTGTGTGTGTGTGTGCGCGCGCGCGTGTGTTCACAGACAGGAAAGGAACTCTGTTTCTTTGTATCCACACCCCCTGGTTGAAGTCTCTTCTTCAATCCCCACCTAAGAAGCTCAATTTGGATTCTTTTTGGCAGACCAGAGAGTGTGATGCAGATAGAGAAGGTTCCCTGGAACTGTTGAGCCATTGGGAAGAGATTACAACTTTCCAGGGAAGACAATGAAAAATGTATGTTACTTCTGGAAAAAGGGAACGTGTGGCTATTTTGATATTGCTTACAAGGTTATGTTCCCTGCAGACAGTAAAGAGGTGAAGGGGTAAGAGGAAGAAAAGAAACACATGTCTGGCAGCCACTGTTTTTTGGAACAATGTTTAAAACCCTTTGTCTATTCTTGTGAAAAATCTGTGATTCTGACAAATCTTCAACATTCAGCAGAGGTGGGCTTGGTTTTTTGCAGACTGCCTAAAGTAATTCAGAGCTCAGTGTAGTGAATAAGTGTGGTAATTTATCTTGTTAATGATGTCATTATTAAAGCAAGTATACCTCAATAAGATTGATTTTCATGTGTAATTTACAGGCTGCCTTGCAAAGGAATTTATAAAGGTAATATTAATAGCACAGCCATTGCTAGAATAAGCATAAAACAACCCAAGGTCATTCCTTTGAAGGAAAACACTTGTTTGAGTTAAAAGACTTTATATATTTGTTCAAAAGTGTGGATTTATTATTTTATAGGTTATTTCATCCTTTTACAACAGAAAAAAAAATGCTGTTGGTTTTTCTCTAATTTTAAAAGCAGTACCCGGAAATCACACATTGAAAAGTACACAAGAGCTTGAAAAAGAAAATAAGATTCCCATATTATCCTCCAGAGATATTCATTGTTAAGTTGCTGGTATGAATCATGTCACTTTTCTTTTTTTTCACTTATAGAGATTTTATGGGGAGGTAGATCTTAGAAGAAACTTTATTTCCACAGATTTCTGCTAACCACATGGAGGAGAAGGGTTAGCTGGAGGGTTTGGCTAAGTGATCTCCCTGCAGGGGTTCACAGAAAAGAATTTAGACAGCAGGGGAAGCCACACTTTTGTCATCTTGATCCATCTATCAGTGGGATGACATAAGATTCCTCCAAGGCCACCTAAAGTACCTCAAATTACGTAAGGACCCCAAGTCTACATGGTCATGACTTTAATTAATCCTGAATGGAGGGGCTCCCCTGGTGGTACAGTGACTATGACTTGTGCTCCAAGGCAGGGGGCTCAGGTTCAACCCCTGGGCAGGGAACTAGATTTCACATGCCATAACTAAGACCTGGCACAGCCAAATAAATAACAAAAATAAATATATGTCTTTTAAAACCCTGAATAGAAGGTTCTAGAAAAATGCAATCAGCACTAAATAATTGGGAAGGAAAACTGGTTAAGGGAAGACTGTCTATCTACCAGTGTTGACCAATAGAACTTTTTTTTAAATGTGGACCATTTTTTAAAGATTTATTTATTTTAGTTTTATTTTTCGGCTATTCTGGGTCTTTGTTGCTGAGTGTAGGTTTTCTCTAGTTGCGGTGCATGGGTTCCTCTTGTTGCAGACCACAGGCTCTAGGTACACAGGCTTCAGCAGTTGCAGCACATGCCTCAGTAGTTGTGGCACACAGGCTTAGTTGCTCCATGGCATGTGAGATCTTCTTGAACCAGGGATCAAACCAGTGTCTTCTGCATTGCAAGGCAGATTCTTAACCACTGAACCACTGGGGAAGCCCTATATGGGCCATTTTAAAAGTCTTTATTGAATTTGTTACAATATTGTTTTGTTTCATGTTTTGTTTTTTTTTGGCCAGGAGGCACGTGAGATCTTAGCTCCCTGACCAGGGATTGAACCCACACCTCCTGCACTGGAAGGCGAAGTCTAATCACTGGACCACCAGGAAAGTCCAGACCCACAGAACTTTCTGCAGCGATGGGAATGTTCTACTTCTGTGCTGTCCAATATGGTAGCCACTTGCCCCCCACTCCCCCCTACCCCCCATCATGGCTTCTGAGGTCTTGCAATACGGCCAGTAGAACTGAGGAACTGAATTTTAAATTTTATTTAATTTAAATGTAGAGAATCACATGTGCCGAGTGGTTACTGTATGAGCACAGCTCCATGCAAATACCCAGGCTTCCCAGAGGAGCCTGGTGGGCTATGGTCCATAAGGTCACAAAGAGTTGGACACGACTGAAGTGACTTAGCACACACGCACGCTTGGAAATATCCAGGCCCAAGATAGCAAAGAGGAATGTTGGAGAATTATTAACCTGGGAATTTGCTTTCCTGCTGGAGGTGCTTCCCCTTTCGAGTCTTTTATCTCTGAAATGTCCCTTTAAGTTCCCTTTCCAACAGTTTTGAAAGATCAAGAAGGTTTTTACTTAGAGCTCCTGTTATAGAGGATGCTCAGTTGGACTTCATAAACACTGGCTTCCCCAAGTTGGACTCATTAGCGCTTAAAAAGTTTAAAGCCCCTGAGAAAAAGGAAACAAAACAAAACAAGAGCTTTAAATGTTTCTAAAAATGTATGCCAGCTTCAGTTCAAACAGACAATTGACAATATCCAACCGACAAGGATGACATCCAAAGCCGAATATTGATGGCGTTAAAGTCTTGTTTTGCATGAATCTTTCTGAGTTTCATTATGGAGGTTGCCTTTCATTGTTCTCCTTGGAAAGGAGAACAGTGCTTAGAGGAAGAACAAAGCCCCATCTTTCCTTAAGTGGACCTCCTTTCCTGGGTTTGAGTGGACGAGTTAATCAGGAATTTAAAGCCAAAAGAAACGAAGCTCAGATCCCAAGTTTCAGCGTAGAACTATGGTCACCTACATTTCTTTGTGGATTGAGGGAACATGGGTAGTAATGGAGCAAAGGGGAAAAGTGAGATGGGTCCCCGGTTCTTGGGCTGGAAGAAACACCTCGGAAAACGCACACAGTTTGGTTGAAAGTGTTTGGTTGAAAGTGCACTGAGCTTAAGTGCAGACCTGCTGGTCTCAGAGCCTTTTAACTTCCCTGATATCTGTGGTTGGTCTCAACAGCCTCACTGTCCTCTGAAGATGGAAAAAAATAAGAAAGTCAGAAGAGCCATGTGAAGTAGACAAGAAAATCACTTGGAGTCTAAGCCCAAGAGAAAGTCAAATCTGAGAATATGACTTTCCAACTTCTATGTGTTCTCTCAGGGCCTGAGGGCAATCTAGGGTATTGATCTGAGCCGCCCGGTGGTTACACAGAGGAGCGAGACTGGCGAAAGCTTTATTGGTGTCGGGAATGGAATGAACTGGGAATAGCTGACTGGCTTGGGTTGGGAAGTTACTGCAGTCAACAGATTTCTGGTGCCACTTCTGAGACTCCCACTGGGCAGTGTGTCCTCTGCACAGGGCCATGGCACACCAGGTGACAGTCTGTGTCTGCAGGGCGGAGGCTGACGGCTTCAGTGTAGCCTGGGCAAGGCCCCAGGAAGGCAGGGCTCCAGCTAAGGACATAGCCGTTCTGTTTCCAGCCCAGCTCAGAGCAACTCTGGTGGTAACCTCTGCAGGGCTCAAGAACCCACCCTACCCGCTTTGGGTAACTCCCTGGGGGCCTGAGAAGGAGACTTAGAGTTAGAGGGTGTTTTTTTTCCCACAGAAGCAGCATCACCAAGTGCAAATGCTAAACCATATATCTCTATGCCAGGTTTATAGCAGTAAGATTAATTTAAAAGGATTTACGTTGGTAACTTGCAAAATTCACATCCTAAGATACTCATTTTGAGAAATTCTAAACAACAGTGCCTTAAATAACATGAATATATAATAAAAATCTGCAGTCAGGCAATTTAGGATTAAGTCAAGGACCTTAATCCTTCTGTCTTGTTTCTCTGCCATTCTTTGCATGGATTTCTTCCTCAAGAAACAAAATGGCTGTTAAAGCAACAGCCATCTTATCCTCATTCCAGTCAGCAAGAAGGAAGGAACAAATATCAGAGTGCCCTCTCCTTTGAAAGATACTTCTGGAAAATTACACATACTTCTTCCACTTGAATCACTAGCTAAAACTTAATCCCTAGCCCACTGCAAGGGAGGCTGGGAAATGTAGTCACTATTTCGGAAGTCCATATGCCCAGCTGAAAATTAGGAGTTCTTATACTGGTAGAAGTGATGCTTTGTTACTTTTGTCAGGCGAGTGTATGCTTCTCGGTTCTTGTCTCATTACAACAATGATTTGGAGCAATGGACATTTGGCGCATCACAGCTCTCAGGTCTTGAACAAACCGTGTCATAGCTCTTAGACAAATCAGTGTTACAGCTCTATTTTATTTAGAAGATAGCAGGAGAATCCATCCTCGAAGAAGAGAAGAGAGTGGAGAAGGGTGGCGGCGAGGGTGGAGGGGGTGACTGAAAATTAGGAGTTCTTATACTGGTAGAAGTGATGCTTTGTTACTTTTGTCAGGCGAGTGTATGCTTCTCGGTTCTTGTCTCATTACAACAATGATTTGGAGCAATGGACATTTGGCGCATCACAGCTCTCAGGTCTTGAACAAACCGTGTCATAGCTCTTAGACAAATCAGTGTTACAGCTCTATTTTATTTAGAAGATAGCAGGAGAATCCATCCTCGAAGAAGAGAAGAGAGTGGAGAAGGGTGGCGGCGAGGGTGGAGGGGGTGTAGAGAGAGAGAGCAAGAGAGCGCTCGGCTCCTCCTTTTATATGTTTCCCCCCCTGGGTCTGCCCTATGCAAATTGGTCTTAGTCAGGAGTGCTGTTCTACCTGAGGTCCTCACTCCCGTCCTCAGACCTTCCTTTGACCTTCATCTGTTCTATTTTCGCTGGCTTTTCTCTTCCTTGTATTTTCAGTTCAGTTCAGTCACTCAGTAGTATCCAAACTCTTTGTGACCCCATGAACTGAAGCACGCCAGGCCCCCCTGTCCATCACCAACTCCCAGAGTTCACTCAGACTCACATCCATCAAGTCGGTGATCCCATCCAGCCATCTCATCCTTGGTCGTCCCCTTCTCCTCCTGCCCCCAATCCCTCCCAGCATCAGAGTCTTTTCCAATGAGTCAACTCTTTGCATGAGGTGTCCAAAGTACTGGAGTTTCAGCTTTAGCATCAGTCCTTCCAAAGAACACCCAGGACTGATCTCCTTTAGAATGGACTGGTTGGATCTTCTTGCAGTCCAAGGGACTCTCAAGAGTCTTCTCCAACACCACAGTTTAAAAGCATCAATTCTTCAGTGCTCAGCTTTCTTCACAGTCCAACTCTCACATCCATACATGACTACTGGAAAAACCATAGCCTTGACTAGACAGACCTTTGTTGGCAAAGTAATGTCTCTGCTTTTAAATATGCTATCTNTATAAGAGACAGGTCCAAGGGACTCTCAAGAGTCTTCTCCAACACCACAGTTCAAAAGCATCAATTCTTCAGTGCTCAGCTTTCTTCACAGTCCAACTTTCACATCCATACATGACCACTGGAAAAACCATGGCCTTGACTAGACAGACCTTTGTTCTCTGCTTCTGAATATGCTATCTAGGTTGATCATAACTTTTTCCAAGGAGTAAGTGTCTTTTAATTTCATGGCTGCAATCACCATCTGCAGTGATTTGGGAGCCCCCAAAAATAAAGTCTGACACTGTTTCTACTGTATCCCCATCTATTTCCCATGAAGTGATGGGACCAGATGCCATGATCTTCGTTTTCTGAATGTTGAGCTTTAAGCCAGCTTTTTCACTCTTCTCTTTCATTTTCATCAAGAGGCTTTTTAGTTCCTCTTCACTTTCTGCCATAAGGGTGGTGTCATCTGCATAGCTGAGGTTATTGATATTTCTCCCAGCAATCTTGATTCCAGCTTGTGCTTCTTCCAGCCCAGCGTTTCTCATGGTGTACTCTGCATAGAAGTTAAATAAACAGGGTGACAATATACAGCCTTGATGTACTCCTTTTCCTATTTGGAACCAGTCTGTTGTTCCATGTCCAGTTCTAACTGTTGCTTCCTGACCTGCATACAGATTTCTCAAGAGGCAGGTCAGGTGGTCTGGTATTCCCATCTCTTTCAGAATTTTTCACAGTTTACTGTGATCCACACAGTCAAAGGCTTTGGCTAGTCAATAAAGCAGAAATAGATGTTTTTCTGTATCTCTCTTGCTTTTTCCATGATCCAGCAGATGTTGGCAATTTGATCTCTGATTCCTCTGCCTTTTCTAATTCCAGCTTGAACATCTGAAAGTTCATGGTGCATGGAATGCTGAAGCCTGGCTTGGAGAAATTTGAGCATTACTTTACTAGCATGTGAGATGAGTGCAATTGTGTGGTAGTTTGAGCATTCTTTGGCATGGCCTTTCTTTGGGATTGGAATGAAAACTGATCTTTTCCAGTCCTGTGGTCACTGCTGGTTTTCCAAATTTGCTATTAGAAGGAAAAAAGAGCATGGATAAGTTCTAACATGGTTTTCAGAATAATTTTGCTGCTTTAGCATTTTACGTGATGAAATAAAATAATTACAATATTTTTCCATGCTTTAGTTTGGTTTCTTGCTGATACTATCAGTCCCAGATTGACTACCAACACTGGAGTCTTATTGATATGGTAACTACATTTGCCACAAGATTGAACTCTTCAGTGTAAAATGAAGACTGTAGCGCAGCACCATCTCAGGACTTTAAAAATCATAAAATTATATAATCTGGTTGCATCAGAACAGAAGGAGTAGTTCTACTGCAGAAGAACCTACTGCAGTTGTGTAGCTGTGACTATCCAGTTGAATTTCATCCTTCCACCCTTAAATATTCATGAAAAATTCTATCTTTAGGTTAGGCGGTTAGTTTAAGGACTACTTATTATCTCACACATGCATTTAACCACTTTTGTCCACTGTAATTTTGCTGTCTGGTTTCCGAAAGAGGAAGAAAAAAAACCTGGATGATACTTTTTTGTTTGTTTGTTTTTGATTGTGCTAGTCTCTTCTTAAGCAGATATTTTTGTCATCTCTTCTTTTGAGTCCAGTTTTCCTATGGTTTGTTTATGTCAATGGCTCTTGACAATCTGATAAAATGTTTCCAGAAAGCACATGGATTTGGAACTCTCTCTTGTTATGTTTATATTAGGCTTTGTTTTAAAGGCAAGTGAGACTGCTTCAAATAAAACAGCTCCAAGCTTCCAAGAAACAGTTAAGAGAAGGCAGAGACGAACAGAAATACCCCTTCACGAACACTCACACGGTTGCCATGGACCTGCGCAAGCAGCGGGAGAACACGGAGACCAACTGGCACAAGGAGAAAATGGAATTGCTGGACCAGTTTGACAATGAAGAAAGGAATGGGAAAGTCAGTGGAAGATAATGCAGAAGAAGATCGAAGAGGTACGTGTTGATTTGTTTGAATACTTTGGAAATTTAAACTCAGAATGAAAATCCTTTTGGTTTGTTTTGTATTGGAAACTGTTTTTACTTTCCAGTTCTACCTAAAAGATACATGTCTCAGTGATACTTACTAGACCAAAAATAGCATAACCTAACCCATTGGAGAAGGAAATGGTAACCCACTCCAGTGTTCTTGCCTGGAGAATCCCAGGGACGGGGGAGTCTGGTGGGCTGCCGTCTATGGGGTTGCACAGAGTCGGACACAACTGAAGTGACTTAGCAGCAGCAGCAACCCATTGGTAGTGTAGAGACTATACTTATTTTATAACTTTGCATGAAAACTCTAAAATATGTCAGTTTACTCTTTTCTCACTAAAATGCTGATGGTATCAAAAGTGAGGTATGTATTTTGCATGAGTTTTCAAATGCCGAGCTCAGTGTGAAAATAAAAGAAAAACATAATTAGTGGGACATACCTTCAGAATAGTACAATTGGGCATTAAAATAGATCTTTTCTGAGGTAATTTATGAATAATGTCTACTAAAGGAAATTATGTACTCGATAATTCAGTATAACCAAAAAGAGTGTCGTGTATCAAAAAGAAAATGACGGTGGACATGATACTCATCCTGGCAAGGTGTACCACGTTTGCTGCCGCTGCTGCTAAGTCACTTCAGTCGTGTCCAACTCTGTGCGACCCACCAGGCTCTGCCATCCCTGGGATTCTCCAGGCAAGAACACTGGAGTGGGTTGCCATTTCCTTCTCCAATGCATGAAAGTGAAAAGTGAAAGTGAAGTCACTCAGTTGTGTCCGACTCTTAGCGACCCCATGGACCACGTTTATTGGCACATTTATTAGAAAAGAGTTTATGAAAAATGACATGCCCAGAATCTGATACAAATAATAGTTTTATCCCTTCAGCCTGTTGGACCTTGAATATTTCCTTTAATTATCTGCATTGATGTATATTAGGCTTGTTCCAACTGAAAATTATTTATACTTATCTTGCTTTCTTGTAACATCCCTGCTGTTGACTTACATGGTTTGTGCACATTGTCAAGACAGTTATTTTAACAGACTCCTTGGCCTTCATTCACAGGCAATCAAAGCTAGTGCTTTGTTTATAGTGCAAATAATTTTCTTATTAACAGCCATGTAATTGGTTATGAATAAAATACAAATTGGCATGCTAAAAGGAAAAATAAAAAAAGAATAGCCGTTACTCTATTGGAGAATTCCATGGACAGGCCAAGGGGTCACAAAGAGTCAGACATGACTGAGTGACTAACACATAGCCATTAGACTGTTCTTGGAAAATCCAGCTGAGAGGTCAGGCATGTAGTAGACGATTGCAGATTGAAAGGAGAATTTACTTCTTGTCCTTCTATAGTTTGGAAAATGCATTTTGCTTCCTCTGTTAACTCCTCACCCAGAGTTCAATTGGATCAAAAAGGAGACGGCTAAATCAGAGTCTACAATGCCAGTTTGAAACCTGAACTCATAGGTCACTGGCTTCTCAAGGTTTGGAAAATCCATTAAATAATAGTCTCAGATAATTCTAGCATCTGAGCAAAATAATTAAGGGAGTCAGGATTAGTCTAGCCAGTTGTTTAAGCCATGTAGCTTAAGATGGTAGCTAAGATAGTCTGCTCTCTGGTTAAATTTGTTATTGTCAAATAATTATTCTGACAGCTCTGCAGATTCTATCTATGGAAGATATGAGCCTTATCAATTAGCAGGCATTAAACATACTTGAAACTTAGGTGATAGTCCATAAAAATACTGACAGAAGGAATGGAATATTTTTTCTTTATCTTGGATAGTAGCTGTGGTGCTATTTATGTCATGATGCCTGCATTGTACAGCACCATACCTGAGGATATGTTTGAATAATGTGCTTACCCAGACTACCCAGCCAGAGAGGATGCTCTACAATGCTTGAAGACTAGCACTGTGTCCCCCTTGTCATAACAATATAGTTGTCCCTCAGTAACACGGGAAATGGCTCCAGGAGACCCCATGGATACCAAAATTCATGGATACTCTCAAGTTCCTTATGTAAAATGGCAGAGTATGTATGTATTCTTTACCACTCCCAGCTTTCCACTCCCAGTATTTGTACCTGTAATAATGTACCTTTAATATCTTCCTGCTTAGAAGCTACAAAGCTGGGTTAGAAAAGATTGGGCAAAACAGGAAATTGTCCTCACATGTCATAGAAAGTCAAGACAATATTGTTAACTAAAATTAAGTCTACACTTGGAAAAATGTAAGATACTACAAGCGTGTGCATATATGCGTGCTAGTCACTTCAGTCATGTCCCACTCCCGTGACCCTGTGGACTGTGGCCCACCAGACTCCTCCGTCCACAAGATTCTCCAGGCAAGAATATGGAGTGCATCGCCACGTCCTCCTCCAGGGGATCTTCCCGACCCAGGGGTCGAGCTTGTGTCTCTTATGTCTCCTGCATTGGCAGGCAGGTTCTTTACTAGCAGCACCACCCTAAGAGACTGTATTTCTTTCTTATTTATCACGAATTCTGTGTTTTAAATCAGACACAACTTATTAAGTCATATGCTAGAAAATTTGACATTTTTAGGTGCATGCTTATAACTTCTGTGATTCCAAGTAAATATATCATTAGTGAGAGGATCAGTATTGGGTAGTAAGATGCTAATGATTCTTTATTCAGCCACTATCCACAATCATTGCATTTGCTGTTACAAAGTGAAGACGTAGATACTTGGATCTTTGAAACCTAGACTGATCCAGATAGTTACTCTTAACAGAGTTAATAGACAGCTGGGAATTTTTCTTTTCTTTCTTTTTTTTTTTATCACTTTGCCATCTTTCCTTTCTGTATCCTTTGTTTGAATGATCAGATACCCATTGAAAACAGCTGAATACCAAGTAACAGATTTCCTTACACAAAATAAATCGTTTCCCATCAATAATATAATGTTTTTTGTTTTTTCATATATCACCTAAGTCCCCAAGAGAATTTAAGATGTCAATAGAATTCTGTGTAAATTAAAGTATTTCAAAACGAGAAGAGAAAGGTGAAATGAAGACAAGAGGAAGGATCCCTTGCAAAATGCATGCAGCAGGTCTGTCTTTCTAGCAAGTAACAAAAAATTATCAGATGCATATTTCTCAATATTCAGGAAACAAAAGCAGAGTAATTTTCCAGAAATAGGACTTTGGTCCCTAATTTTACATTGAAGCAATTTTGTTTTCATGCATGACTCCTCTAAAAGAGGACAGTTCCCCCAAGAACATCCTTGGATTTAGCCTGGTGCTTTTGAGGGTTGCTTCTTATTATGCCCCTCAAAGTTGGCCAAAATTATAATGCCCACAGCAGTTCAGTACAGATAATTTTACAGAAGCCAAAATGGTTGATTCATGATGGCAATTTGATGCTATCCTGACTTCATCCAATGACAAATTTATGACTAGGGCAATAAATGCACTGCATATCCTTTAGGCATTAACTATGTTCTAGTGCTTCTCTCTCAGATTTGCGTAAATACTGAGCAGAAATTAATCTGTTATTATATTCTTTGATTAACAGATCTCGTGCAGATATAGGATGTGACTGTAAAATGTAGAGTCATTTGCTTTAATAGTTCTCTGACAGTCTTTGGAATTTGACAAGCTTTCCCAGAACTCAAGCCTGAAGAGAAAGTCACTAATTACCTGCAGGTTAAACTAAATCCTCAAGGACTAATTTGGGGCAATTAATAAACTAATAGATGATCAAAGCCTTAGAGTTCAATTGTATTACATAGGACAGGCTCACATTAGTTTTAATTAGGACAAAGGAAGGAACTTTTTTTGAATGTATATAGCCTTGGAAGTTAAAAAAAAAAAAAAACAAGTTTGAGAATTACCTACCCCTCACCCACGTAACTTCCTAAGGAAACATTTTTTGATGATGAAAAAGCTACTTAGGGGACAGAATGAGCTGAGTTACTATGTGAGATTGTCAGTCGTTTAGACAGTTCAATGTTGACTTACAAGTAGGATCATATATTTAAAAATATGGCCTTAGTGTTGGTTAAATTAGAGCACATTGCCAGTAATTGGGAGAAGGCAATGGCACCCCACTCCGGTACTCTTGCCTGGAAGATCCCATGGACGGAGGAGCCTGGTAGGCTGCAGTCCATGGGGTCGCCAGGAGTTGGACACGACTGAACGACTTCACTTTCACTTTCCACTTTCATGCACTGGAGAAGGAAATGGCAACACTCCAGTGTTCTTGCCTGGAGAATCCCAGGGATGGGGGTGCCTGGTGGGCTGCCGGCTATGGGGTTGCACAGAGTCGGACACAACTGAAGCGACTTAGCAGCAGCAGCAGCAGCAGCCAATAATTGATTGAGGTCCTTCCAATTTTGTTAACAGTGCTTTTGTATCATTATGACATCTATATATAAATGCAGTTTTCTGTCATTTTTGAATGATTGATTTGTACTCAGAAAAATAGAAATTACCTTCTTTGCCCTACTACATGTAGTCTTTATGGTTCATCAAAAGTTGCTCCAGCTAATCCAGATTTTAGAGGCATGACTTGAAAGCATAAGCATCAGTGCCCTGGAGCAGTCTATGTATGCATGCGTGCTAAGTAGCTTAAGTCATGTCTGACCCTAGGGACTGTAGCTCACCAGGCTCCCCGTCCATGCTACTCTTTAGGCAAGTATACTAGAGTGGGTTGCCATTTCCTTCTCCAAGGAATCTTCCCGACCTAGGGATCAAACCCAAGTCTCTTATATTTCTGCAATGGCAAGTGGGTTCTTTACCATTAGTGCCACCTGGGAATATCCACTGTATAGTAATATGGCCAAGAGAACTCAGAACACAGTGTTTAGGATCAAAACTATTGAGAAAGTAGGTTAGGGGGAAAATTTTATCTTTGTTTTCCTTATAGCTCTGCCATGAAGTAAAGCGTCGGAGGAAAATCAACATGCGTGAACGTGCTAAGGTCATTGATCTTGATTGTGAGAAGGCCGTTGGAGATAAAATGGAATCTTCTCCAGATTACCCCAATTCAGGACAATGTAATTTACAGGGATACATCCCAGGGACATCCTGGGAAAAAAAGATAAAACAGAGCAGAGTTTACTCAGGGAAAGAAATCAAGTGTGCAAGGAACAAAAAACAATCAAAAAATCAAAAGTAGAGTATATGGATTCTGAAGCCAGAGACAACCATAAAGAACGTGGGGCCCGGCCTGACCTGAGGACTTCTGAGGCAGAGAACAAGAGCTGCTCTGGCGCCCTCAACACAGTAAGTAAGACGGGATTGGCCTTGGACTGTTTCTAAAGAAATATTTACATTTCAAAGGGCTAACATGCTATTGCTTATATGTATAAAGGCTCTTGAAGAACTTGCCAAAGTTAGTGAAGAATTATGCAACTTTCAAGAGGAAATTCGAAAGCGGTCTAACCACAGAAGGTAGGCTGGTACATCTATGATGATTTTTATGTTGAAAAATCAAGACGAATATTGTTTTAAGTTAATGAGTTCAAATTACCTTTCACATTTAACACTTTGTTAGCAAGAATTAGTATTGTTACTAAAACCTGTTATTTTAGGAGATAAAAGCTTAAACTGTACATTTCTTTGTTCATTAATTCTTAAAGTAAATCTGGTTTTCTTTATAATTTGGCTGTTCGGTGTTCTTTACTTTTTATTGATGTTTAGTTTAGTTATGCTTGCCGTTGTACTCAGTCACTCATCGTATCTGATTCTTTGCAACCCTAGGAACTGTATAGCCCACCAGGCTCCTCTGTCCCTGGAATTTTCCAGGCAAAATCTTGGAGTGGGTTGCCATGCCCTCCTCCAGGGGATCTTCCCGACCCAGGGATCAAACCCAAGCCTCTTGTGCCTTCTGCATTGGCAGGTGGATTCCTTCCCACTGAGCCACCTGGAAAACCCCAACACTCACCATAATAAATAGTAAATGAACAAGTGTATGCAATGGCATTCTTTCTGTTTTGAGTATTTGGCCAGTGGAACAGTATGCTGGGTTAGCCTAGTTAAATACATCTTTCAGTTCAATTCAGTTGCTCAGTCATGTCTGCTCTTTGTGACCCCATGAATTGCAGCACACCAGGTCTCTCTGTCCATCACCAGCTCCCGGAATTCACTCAAACTCACGTCCATTGTGTCAGTGATGCCATCCAGCCATCTCATCCTCTGTCATCCCTTTTTCCTCTTGCCCCCAATCCCTCCCAGCATCAGGGTCTTTTCCGATGAGTCAACTCTTCGCATGAGGTGGCCAAAGTACTAGAGTTTCAGCTTTAGCATCATTCCTTCCAAAGAACACCCAGGACTGATCTCCTTTAGAATGGACTGGTTGGATCTCCTTGCAGTCCAAGGGACTCTCAAGAGTCTTTTCCAACATTACAGTTCAAAAGCATCAATTCTTCAGTGCTCAGCTTTCTTCACAGTCCAACTTTCACATCCATACATGACCACCGGAAAAATCATAGCCTTGACTAGACGGACCTTTGTTGGCAAAGTAATGTCTCTGCTTTTGAATATGCCATCTAGGTTGGTCATCGGAGAAGGCAATGGCACCCCACTCCAGTACTCTTGCCTGGAAAATCCCATGGACAGAGGAGCCTGGTGGGCTGCAGTCCATGGGGTCACTAAGAGTTGACACAACTGAGTGACTTCACTTTCACTTTTCACTTTCATTCCTTGGAGAAGGAAATGGCAACCCACTCCAGTGTTCTTGCCTGGAGAATCCCAGGGGCGGGGGAGCCTGGTGGGCTGCCGTCTATGGGGTCGCACAGAGTCAGACACGACTGAAGCGACTTAGCAGCAGCAGGTTGGTCATAACTTTCCTTCCAAGCAGTAAGCGTCTTTTAATTATGGCTGCAGTCACCATCTGCATGGATTTTGGAGCCCCCCAAAATGAAGTCTGACACTGTTTCCACTGTTTCCCCATCTATTTCCCATGAAGTGATGGGACCAGATGCCATGATCTTCGTTTTCTGAATGTTGAGCTTTAAGCCAACTTTTTCACTTTCCTCTTTCTCTTTCATCAAGAGGCTTTTTAGCTCCTCTTCACTTTCTGCCATAAGGGTGGTGTCATCTCATATCTGAGGTTATTGATATTTCTCCCAGGAATCTTGATTCCAGCTTGTGCTTCTTCCAGCCCTGTGTCAAATTTAACAATGTGATGTTTTAATTTTATAACGATGTTCTGCTGAAATATTCTGAATTATTTATTTCTCTACATTTATTATGTATATAATGAAAGCATTCATAATTTTCAGAACAACATACTGAAAATACATACACACATATGTATTTACACAATGCAGCAAAAATGCTGTTTCAGTTCAGAAACACCTATATAATTCTAAGGGTAAGTTTTAGCCAAATTGAAAAATAAATTGGATTCTCCACAAGTTGCAGTTGCTCTAAAATCACCATTTATCTCCTTGTGGGACAGCGTACTTCTCTTAGAAGCTATAGCAATGTGAACCCTTATTTTTCTTCATCTCTTTGGAAGCTCAGAGAGAATTTTTGTACTGATTTACAACAGATTTTACTTACCCAACCATGTTTTATGCATAATTTTGCCTTCCACTTTTCCCATTAGCTTTTGCCTAGTAGGTATTCATCTGTGCTTTATTATAAGCTATCTCATAATGGAAGTTAAATAGGTATAAATGTGGTTTCTATTTATCAATATGATTAATTAATGTTAGTTTGTGAACCCACATTATTGCTACATTTAGGTTTTTATTTCGATAATTCAGAAAATTCTTACTTTCCAATTTGCTTTTACAAACCATCTCTGGTATAAAATTCTCACTGTGACTTCATGGCCTTTAGAGAAAAAGCTCAAAATTCTTAATACGTAATTCAAAGTTATGGCAATTTGACCTAGCATTTCTCTCTTATTTGTCAACATTCTTTCCCATTCTATTTTATATTCCATCTATGCCAGATTACTCACTGTAGCTTGAGCAGCCACATAATTTTTACTGCAGCTTAAAAAAAAAAAAATGCCCTTTACTCATCAGAAAAAAGAAAGCTCACTTTTCTTTCTTGTCCAAATAACACCTCCCGTTTGGTATTGCTCTTGTCTCTTTGTGCTTTGATTTAGATTCTGGAATGACATAGAACGTTATTTCATTAATTTCTTAGAATGTTATTTCAAATTTGAGGGGAGGAGATGGAGCTCAGAAGACATTATGAATAGGAATTCAGTAGGCCAAGCTGACGTAAGGAAATGGCAAGAGAAAACCTATGGAAACGGGAACACCAATAGGAGACACCCAAGAGACTACACAAAGTGGAGTCTAAGTGTAGGTGAAGTTTCAGGTGATGGAGGAAAATGAGAGACAGTTAAAAAGACAGTTTGGGTCAGACTATGTACAACACTTGAGTGGTGGTCTTTATCCTATAGCAAAAGTGACTTGAAGTTTTGTATTAGGAAATGTATATAAAACTGTTGTTTAAGGAAGTTGTGACTCCTTTTCCTATAACAGAATCCATTGTTTTAGGCCCAATATCTTTTAAGAGCTTATCATATACAAAGTCATCACTAACATAGCATGTTCTATAATCTTAGGATGAAGTCCGCTTCTATTCTCCAGGAAACACCAAATGAAATGAATACTCCTCATGGAGGTCACATGATCAGCAACAGCCAGTGCATTCCTTCAACCAGTTTAGAAAACGAGAAGTGGAAAAACAGAAACAATCTGAGCTGTACCAATGTTTTCCAGAACAATTCCAGGAAAAATGATGGAATTGATACAACCGATCTGAAAAGAAGTGAAACCCCACCAATTCCTCCTCCAAGAAGCACATCTCGAAATTTTCCCAGCTCATATTCTGCACAAGCCCATGAAAGTTGGAAGGAATGTTTCGACCACAGCAGCTGGGTGGTCCAAGAGGGTCAAGGTGAAAAGAACAGCCACCCTTATTTCCTCTGGAAGCCTGATGAGATGGCTCTGCTGGCTCTAAATGAAGGGAGGACTCTGAATGATGGTATCACGTGTCCGTCTTTGGCACCAGAAGCCAAAATAGATAACAAGCCTTCATGTAATGAAAATGTTGGAGTTAGCATGTGGTTGTGCAACACTGGGGTTTGTGCAAAAAATAGCCCCTCTACACTGAGGTTCAGAAAGCCTGCTCTACTCCAGAGAAGCCAAAATATGAAAAGGTAATTCCAGATCACTCTGCTGAATCTCCTCCTGATCTTCATATAAGCAGTGACTGTAGCTCCTTAGCGTCGTCACAGAGCAGCGGCCCACTGAGAAGTTTCAGTCATGGCTTTGAAAAGACTACTGGGAATGAAAAGCTGGCAAAAAAGACTGATGAATTTAACAGAATTGTATTTAGAACAGATAGAAATTGTCATGCTGTACAACAAAGTCAAAGCTGCTCAGAACCATCCGAAGATCTTCAGCGCTGTGAGACCTTGACTGCGTGCACAGGCAGCGTCTCAGTCAGTGACAGCGTTTCTGACCTTCTGAAAACCAGTGCCCCCATGCCTGTGCCCAGGGAAAATGTGCCTGAGAATTCCACCAAAAGCCCCACACCAGGCCAGTTCACACAAACGCGGGAGCCCACAAGCCCTAGCAGTTACCAGAATATGCTTCACGAGCATGACTGGAGACCAAGTAGTTTGTCTGGCCGGCCAAGGTCCGCGGACCCTAGGTCAAATTATGGTGTGGTGGAAAAGCTGCTGAAAACCTATGAGTCATCTGCGGGGTCTGCATTGCAGAATTCTAGATGCTTCCAGGCCAACTGGACCAAATGTAGTTCTGATGTCAGTGGTGGAGCCACATTAGGTCAGCATTTAGAAAAGCTCCAAATAGAACAAGAGCTTGAGCACAAGACAGCAATGCATGGAGCGCAGCAAGTGAAGCAAGGGGTAGATCGGAAAAAGGTAACTGAGGTGAGAAAGCAATCTAACATATTTTGGTGGAACTGCACCCATATTTAGCAATGGCTCAGAGTTCAGTCGTTTGCCCATTCATATAAATAGAACATAGGCAAATGTTTTGACATCTTCTTAGCTCTTTGACCCTTCATTTGTGAATAAATATAAACCTTAGGATTGTAACTCAGCACAAACGTTTAAAAGTTTAGTTTTTAAGTCTGGGTTTAGTACATTACAGCTTTTATTTAAATTCTGAATAGCAGAAAATATAATGTAATAAATGGGCTCAAGAAAAAAATGATCAAATATTTGTTGTGTTTCTTTCTTGAAGAGTATTCTGAATGTGAGTTTGTTCATTTATAGAATTTTATCCTATGAAAGTGTTTATATATTTTAAAGTATATGGAAAGTATTTTTAAAATAACTTGTATTTTTCTGTTATTAGCTATGATTGGGTCAGTCATTTCCAGAATTTGATTTGTGTTCTTCCTCATGGGATTATTCACATGAATATGAGTTTGGTTAAAAAAAAAAAAACATCATTTAAAATAGTGCCTCATAAAGTTCTCTTATTGTGGAGCTAAAAGGCAGTATATAAAAAAAAATGATAGTATAGCATAAAAACTTTAAAGTCATTATTATAGGTACAATAATGTGTGGAAATTGTCCCCCCAAAATGGATATTTAAATAAACTTATGTTTTTTATTACAGTGTGCTTGCAAAAGAGTCCAATCTTAGAGGGGAGAAAAGAGGTTGAAGAGATCTGTATTTACAATGAAGAGCTATCCATCAGGACCTTATACAGATAATTTATTAAAAGTTACAAGGTGGCATATTGTTATAATTAGCCAATACTTTGAAAATCCTAGTTTTACAAACCACAGTGTGTATGCAGCATAGTTTTAAAGGATGCTAGTTGCCTCCTTCTGGTGTGAGAAATTTTTTGTGGTTTTCCAGTGCTACAAAAATATCAGTTTACATCCACGATCAGAAACTTTGTCTGTTTGCCCAAAGTGCAAATAACTATCCTGCTTTTGTATGTCTGTTGTTTAGTTGAGCCCATAAATACCTTGTAAGGCTTCAGATGGAAGGGCGTGGAAGTGGAAGCATGTGTACAATAATCAGCCCAAAATTCTCATTAACAAATATTATTAAATATTTCCCATTTTTGCAGTGATTGGAGGTTTGAGAAGGGTCCTCTACTGTAGATCCTTAAGAGTGGTTCTTATATTTGGGACACCCCTGGTTAAGCGTCCACCTTCCAATACAGGGGACATGGTCTGATATCTGGTCAGAAAACTAAGACCTCACATGCCCAAGGGGCTACTAACTCCAAGCGCCACAACTAGAGAGATGCCTCACACATGGTAACTGAGAGCCCACTTGGCGACAAAAGATCCCACATGCCCCAATTAAGACCCAGCACAGCCAAAAGTAAATATTTTTAAAAAGAACAAACTTCTATCTTAAAATCTTTTAAAGCTTTTAAAAGATTGATAGTAAGAGTGGTTCTTAGTGAACAACAACAACAAAAAAGCATCAGACAAATCATTTGGTGATTTGTGTCCCTTTTGTTTATGATCTCTAAAAGTGTCAATAACTTGACATAAAATAACCGGATGCAAATTAATTCTTCTTTAAATTATTATCTTTAAAAAACTGAAATATCCTAACACTCCACTAAGGAAAATTTTTCGTTCCATCATATCAATGTTACCTGACATAAACTTTGAGTTCTAACATAAGATTAACTTATATCAGTTCTGTTCAGTTCAGTCACTCAGTCGTGTCGGACTCTTTGCGACCCCATGAATTGCAGCACGCCAGGCCTCCCTGTCCATCACCAACTCCCGGAGTTCGCTCAGACTCACGTCCATCGAGTCAGTGATGCCATCCAGCCATCTCATCCTCTGTTGTCCCCTTCTCCTCCTGCCCCCAGTCCCTACCAGCATCAGATTAGTTCTAAAAAGAAATTAGTTGTATTAAGACTTAGTACAACGAGATCCACAAGATTAGCAAATGCCATATTCATATTCAAAGTGAGCTGTTTTGATTAAAATATCCCAGATCACAAATATTAGACAAAGAGTTTCTTTAATTTTTCTTGCTTGTAAACATGGTAACATATTAATCCTACAGTTGGGATCCATAATATATTAAGCTCATTGTTGGTGCCTGAATGGTGAGGTGAAAGTCTTCTTTTGTGTCTTAGGAATCCATGGCAGTGAAATCGTCACCTGGAAAAGGATTTTCCCGACCTGCTAGACCAGCAAATCGCCGTCTCCCGTCCAGATGGGCATTAGATCTCCTTCAGCACCTCCTGCCTTGCGGAGAACCGCCCACAACTTCCCCATTCCTCTGCGATCAGAAGCATCGATGGTCTGAGTCTCTGGCCTGGATTGCTAGACTACGAAAGTCCTGATTGCCAAACAGAGTATTCCGAGTGTTTACAACCAATTCTGTCTCTTCTGTATCTTCCAAGATTACTGGGACAATTTAAACCTTACCTTCCCATCAGTCTTCAGTGTTTTTAATCTATGGAGTAATTATCTTCCTGTATTTTGATTTTCTAGATCAGGATTGTTTAATGCCATCCTCATTAATTTGCCGATATGATTTCAGTGGAAACCGTGTACTATATTGTATATTCTCACTTTCTGGCAAGTGGCAGAAAGCAAGGTTATGCGCATGGCTGTGTTTTGTAGGTGCATGTGTTGATACAAGAAATGTCAGTGTGTATTTAGACAAGCAAAACTTATGTGCTAGTGTTGACTTTGAAATTATAACATATATACCTATATATTCTTTGTGTTTATTTTAAAAATTTTAAAACACACAGTATTATTTATATTTTTTGTACCTTTTAATAGGTATCCACTTAAGGCATTTGAGGTACATGTATTAACTAACCACTTCCTTGGCCCCAACTACATAGAAAACTAACTATACATATACCTAAGGTTAGTAGGTTTCTACAGCCAACTCAGTTCCTTAACCCATATAAGGATAGACTAATATCATTGATCTCCTCATTTATTCTTTTAAATATTAATAGATAAAAAGTTTAAATAGGTTCAAACAGATCAGCCTTCTAAAACAAACCTAAAATGTCCACAAAAACTTTTATATATCATTCAGCAGTCTATTATGGCTTTCGCTGTATACTTGATCCTCAGAGCCAGCATAAGACTGCTTTATAAACAACATAAGTAAGTAAAGTCACTCAGTTGTGTCTGACTCTTTGTGACCCCATGGACTGCAGCCCACCAGGCTCCTCAGTCCATAAGATTCTCCAAGCAAGAATACTGGAGTGGGTTGCCATTCCTTCTCCAGGGGATCTTCCCGACCCAGGGATCGAACCCGGGTCTCCCGCATTGGAGGCAGACGCTTTAACCTCTGAGCCACCAGGGAAGTTAATTTATTTTGACAACTTGAGTAACGAACATACCTTAAATATGGTTTAAAAAGAAATTCAGTTAGGCTGAATCCTAATTTTGGCTAAATTTTAGTAAGCTTTTTTTCAGCACTTGGAGCAATACATATTGTGAGAGGTAAGTTATTCAGTTTTTCCTTTTTTAACCTTTTCCCTGAAATTAGTAGATAAGAGACTATCTCAAATTTTTATTAACAAAGAAAATCAGGAACGATATTTCATTGAGAGCTGAACTGTATTTCTTGTAGTGTGCTACATTCAAAAAGCCTTAAACTAACCTTTGGCATCCGTGGGTAGCAAAGGGGGCAGAAACTTTTTTGGTGGTCACAATTTGCCAACAGTGAATATCCATATACTGAGAGCTGACAGAAATACGAACGTTGAGGTGCCCAGAATTCTACATGAATGATCTTAGAAGCAACTTTGCTGTCCACTGTCTCTGTATAAAGCCAACTACATTATTAGACAGTAATTCTATTTAAGCTTTAAAGCTTAACGAATTCTTATTACAAAGATATTCAAAGAGCCTTCTCCTTGTGATACATTCTAACAATTTAGAAAAATTCACTTCTTCACACCCTGATTTGAGGTACAGTCATTAATTTTTGAGTCCCAGACTGCCTTAAAGGCTCAAGACTGTTGCATGGTGCTGGCCAGATTCATATTTTCCGATAAGAAGAGTTTCCAGGGTTGAGCAGAATTAAACTTCTAGAACAAGAGGTTGGAGCAGATGGTAAGAAAGGGCTACAGATCCAGTCTTTTAATTCTTGCTTGTTTCAGGAATATCCTTTTCCATAGGAAGACTGTAAGAGAAAAGTACCCTAGATATCAAGTGATGTCACTCATATAATATGCTTTTCATCTAAAAGGGAGAAGACACTGGGAGGCGGGAGACTATGGCATAAGACGATAACCTGGTAGGAAGATCCTGCTGTGTAACAGTGGAGCACAAGCCTGCCCAAGGGCTGTGCCACATAGCTCCTCCTCTCCTTCACTACATCCCAGGTAGTCTGATGTGGGTCTGTGGTCCTAACTTGAATTACAAGTCAGATATTGAGGGTTGTTTTTTAATTCTTGGTCTCACCTCATGATTACTAAAAGAGAATTTCCAGGGATGGGGAGGGAATTTTGAGTCCTTAATAACACAGAACAAAATATTTGCTAATGAGGGAGATTTGGAAGCAGTGGCATTCATTGATACCCTAATGTAGTGTATCATTGGATATTCATGTTACTTCTCTGGGACTTCCTTATCTGTAAATTAAAAGGGTGATATTGTCACACATCACAGTTTTGTGCCACTTGTTCTAACCATCTGAATGAAACAGTGGGATACATTTTAACATCCTATGTTGACAAAAATCACAGAATATTAGAGCTGGAAAAAAAAAACTTAGCATCTACTCCAACTCCTTGATTGTAAAGTTGGAAACACTAAAACAAATATTATTTGAATATTCTGTCTTCTCTTTTAAATATTTTATAATTTTTTATGGAAAAACCTATCAGTTAAATGGAAATTATCCTTGAAAATACATTTTTGATGTATTGTGACATTTAGCCAGTAGTTTTTCTACTTTGGATGGGCATTTTCTTCTCCCCAAACTTACCCTTATTATACCATCATTACTGGATTTTAGGGGTTTATAAACATTTCAGAGGCACTTGATTAGAAGTTTTCCCTGGCAGACTTTTGAAGGGAAAAAAATCTTATATTATTTTAATAGAGTTACTGACGTTGTAGATTGATCTCAGAAAGGAAGAAGAATGAGGCAGAGTGAGTTTCTGTGCCCGTGTGCCTGTATGTGTGTCTGTGTGTGTATACACATGCACAGCCCTTGCCCATGCTCCCTATGTTGCTTCATGATCAAAGCCAAATACAAATGATGTTGTATAATTCACTTTATTAAAAATTATTCATAACTTGTATTTATTTTACATAGACAATGACAATGACCAGATATTATTGTGCACAAAACGTGACTACTTCTACATAGAGGGTTTAGCCAGTCTCCACGTCACCCTAAGAAAACATTTGGACCTAAAAACGAGAATCTGCTTTCCCATACAGACTTTTAAAAATGACTTTTAGTCACACTTGCTGACAAACAACTACTCAATAATGAAATCTCTTTCAATCATTGGAAACTATCAAGTAAAATAGGTGTGGAAACACTTGTGGCATGTGTATACATGAGGAAGAACATTTATATTTTCCTCTTTTACTGGTGAAACTCCAGCAGAGAGCTAAACTCAAATATGTACACAGTTCAACCTAGCTTCTCCTAAAATATCTCAAGATGGTAATCTAAAGACCAAGCCTGCTTGAACTCCTGCACCCAGTCATATGCAAACACATCATTTCTCACATACTGACACCATTTTGTATCTATTTATCTGCTTATTAAGTCTGATTAAGTTTGTTTTAAAAAGAAATACTCCTCTGAAATTTGCTCTTACATTATGAAATCAGTTGAATTATTTTTAGACATACACAAATTTCTTGTTGTTGTTTTAGTTGCTAAGTTGTGCCTGACTCTTTTTCAACCCCATGGACTGTAGCCTGCCACTCTCCTCTGTCCATGGGATTTCCCAGGCAAGAATGTTGGAGTGGGTTGTCATGTCCTTCTGCAGGGGATCTTCCTAACCCAGGGATTGAAACTGCGCCTCCTGCTTAGCAGGTGACTTCTTTACCACCGAGCCACCTGGAAAGCCCCACAGATTTCTAGTAGAATGCTATTTCGCTTCAAATTCTGCACATTTCTTAAGTAGCAAGTACTTAATCAGAGGGACTTCTCTGCCAGCTCAGCAGTAAAGAATCCATGTGCAGCCCACATGCAGGAGCTGCAGGAGATATGGGTTCGGTCCCTGGGCTGGAAAAATCCCCTGGAGGAAGGCATGCAACCCACTCCAGTATTCTTGCCTGGAGAATCTCATGGACAGAGGAGCCTGGCAGCTACAGTCCATATGGTCGCAAAGAGTGGGACATGACTGAAGCGACTTAGTATGCATGCACCTTTATCAGAATCTACACCCATGGCCTTCATTTTATTACAGCTCAGAAAATCAGCCTCTCCAGAAATGAGCTTAATAAAGTAAAAGAAAGCAAAGAAAAAAATTGCAGGAGGAGTTATAAGGCAAGTACCTAGCCAACATTTTTTATTGTGGGAATTCTTATCATAGAAAATAGTCTTTTTCTCAGTGGGAAAAAAAATCATAAGACTTAAAATCTGATACATATTACAATGATCTCATGAATCCAACAGGTATAATTGGCAACTTCTGGAAAGAAAAATGATTCTGTTTTTGTGAATCTATGATGGAGTCTGGAAATGAGAGAAGAAGCTAGAGTAGGAAGGACCTTAGAAATCACACAGAGCCATCTCATCTGACTTTAAAAGACAGGCAAGGGTGGTGCGTATAGACTGCTAGTCTCTGCTTTCCACCTTCCTTTTATTGTCATCTAAAATTTTATCTAGATAAACCCATAAATAAAATCAGCCATCTATATCTTCATATAATAGACCATAAGAGCAAAATTAAATACCCCAGAAACTGAACGTGACATTTTTCTTCAATGAAACACAGAAATAGGCACAACATTAAAGAGTAAGACCATGTCTAGAAGAACTTAGAAAATGACTGTATATATGAAGTGGAAAAGCATAGGGAACACCCATATTGCATCTGGAAATAAAATATAGTCTCAGGGAAAAAGAAGTGCAGTGATATTATAACTAAAGAAGGTGAAGCTTAATCAGCTTCTCTGAGCTCTGTCCTGAATGGAAAGGAGGTGGACTGCCTGGAGGAAAGGAAAAGATACTTGAGGGCAAGAGTATCCACTGTTGATCTACTGACATCCAGTTAAACAAACAAAAAGGCCAGGGCCTGAGAACATGAAATTTCTGGCCATAGTACTACTCCATTCTGTCTCTGGGGGAGGGGGTTCCCGCAGACTGCCTGTGCACCACAGGTCTTGCCAAAGGGTCACCCAGTTCCATCAGCTCACTTTTCCCACACTCACTCAAGTACCGTTCTGATTCTCTAATTAACGACTTGTTTAGAGAAATAAGAGAGTATCAAGACCAGTGTGTTTTTTTTTTTTAATATTTCCAGGAAGTTTTCTCTAATAGTAAAAAAAAATAACTACCCAAAGTCTCTCTCTGTAGAGAGCTTTCTCCATCCTTGGCTGCAAAGAACATAATCTGATTTCAGTATTTCCCATCTAGTGATGTCCCTGTGTAGAGTCATCTCTTGTGTTGTTGGAATAGATTGTTTGCTCTGACCAGCATGTTCTCTTTACAAAACTAATCTGTTAGCCTTTGCCCTGCTTCATTTTGTAATCCAAGGCCAGACTTGCCTATTATTACTACTTTTTTGAATTCCAGTCCCCTATGATGAAAAGGACAATCTATTTTTGGTGTTAGTTCTAGGTGGTGTAGGTCTTCACAGAACTGGTCAGCATTAGCTTCTTCAGCATCAGTGGTTGGGGCATAGACTTGAATTATCGTGATGTTGAATGGCTTGCCTTGGAAATGAACAGAGATCATCCTGTCATGTTTGAGATGGCAGTCAAGGCAATGGCACCCCACTCCAGTACTCTTGCCTGGAAAATCCCATGGATGGAGGAGCCTGGTAGGCCACAGTCCATGGGGTGGCTAAGAGTCGGACACGACTGAGCGACTTCACTTTCACACATTGGAGAAGGAAATGGCAACCCACTCCAGTGTTCTTGCCTGAAGAATCCCAGGGACGAGGGAGCCTGGTGGGCTGCCGTCTATGGGGTCGCACAGAGTTGGACACAACTGAAGCGACTTAGCAGCAGCAGCACTGCATTTTGGACTCTTGTTGACTATGAGGACTACTCCATTTCTTCTAACGGATTCTTACCCACAGTAGTAGATAAAATGGTCATCTCAATTAAATACAGCCATTCTCATCCATTTTAGTTTGCTGATTCCTAAAGATGTTGCTGTTCAATCTTGCCATCTCTTGTTGACATGTCCAATTTACCTTGATTTATGGACCTAACATTCCAGGTTCCTATGCAGTATTGTTCTTTATAGCATCAGACTTTACTTTGACCACCAGACAAACCCACAACAGCATCAGTTCCACTTTGGCCCATCCACTTCATTCTTCCTGGAGCTTCTAGTAATTGCCCTCCGCTCTTCCCCGGTAGCATGCTGGACATCTTCTGACCTGAGAGACTCATCTTTCAGTGTCCTCTCTTTTTGCCTTTTCATATTGTTCATGGGGTTCTCAAGGCAAGAATACTGGAGTGGTTTGCCATTCCTTCCTCCAGTGGACCATATTTTGTCAGAACTCTTCACTGTGACCCATCCATTTTGGGTGACCCTGCATGGCATTGCTTATAGCTTCATTGACTTATACAAGCCCCTTCGCTAAAACAAGGCTTTGATCCATGAAGGGTGGTGTCTAAAATCATTTCATTTAGGGTAGTCGTAACTTGAAAATTTTTACAGTCCTTAAACAAGCCAGAATTTTGTTTGCTTTGTTCAGTTACTGTGCTAAGTGCTTAAGAAAGTGTCAGCAGGGAGTAAGCTCAATAAATATTTGTTGAATAAATTTTTTAAAAATTGTTGTTAACAGTTTAACAATAACAAAATGTCTTAATCATTTGTTATCAGGAAAATCAAAATAGGTTTTCCTCTCTGCTTTCATTTCCACAGACTGAAATTATTTATTTCCCAAAATTGAGCCAGCTGAATTTACTTTGTATAGTAATTTCTCTTCTTGATGGCGTCACCATATTTTCAGCACTTAAAATGTACCTACAAATGGAGATCATTTGTTTTCACTGTTTTGTAAACTTTATAAGCATAATCACTGGCATAAAATGACAAGAATACTACCAACGAGGTATTCTCGAATGTTTGAATTGACTGCTGGTAGAAATTTAAGTATCTTTTAGCTGAAAAGTCAGTGTGCTATGTGAAATATTGTAAGGCTCTCTTTTTTATTGTCTGAGGAGAAACATAGTTGAAGAGCTTTTGTGAAACAAAAAGATAACAGTATAGGAGTAACTTCTACCACATGTCATTGAATTAAAATTTCCAAAATTTCATGGTCGATGTCAGCTCTTCACAGCTCTCACATTTTAATTGCTGTCTTATGACACCCAGTGAAAGCTTTCACAGATAATTCAATCTCAAAATGTTTTTGCTAAATAAGCCAACTTTGAGAACTACTGTTTGCCATTAGATAAAGCAGTGATTCATCATTTTAACCCATATTTTAGCCATTTTTTGCATGTTTTTAATTTTCCTCTTAAAAAAGTAGTTTTACTAAATTGAAAATCTTTTTTTAATTGTTATTTATTTATTTTTGGCTATGCTTGGTCTTGGTTGCTGTGCGGGGACTTTCTCTAGTTGCAGAGAGTGGGGCTACTCTCTTGTTACAGAGCACAGGCTCTAGAGTTCATGGGCTTCAGCAGTTGCAGTACGCCTATGCAGCATATGAAATCTTCCTGGACTAGGATCAAACCCACGTTCCCTGCAGTGGCAGGGGGATTCTTTAACCACTGGACCACCAGGGAGGGCCCTAATTTGATCAGCAGTTTTCTCTGCCTAAACCAGCACATATATGTGTCAAAGAGCAGATTTTCAAACTCATTTCCCATTTCCTTATAAATTTATCTAAAAGATAAGCATCTAAATAATTATTTCTGTTAATTTTCAACAAAATTCAACATTTATGTCCAGCCCACCAATCCACAAAGAAAAGCAAAAAACAAATTCTTTGAGAGGGGATATTATTGATGTACCACCCCAGGGCTGCTGATTCATGCAGAATATAAAAGGGTGACCCCTTGTTGACATCAATGTCAACATTATAGATTCATTTCTCTGCAAACACTCATCAATGGGCATTTTCATTAATTAAAAAGAAATCTCATATATAGTTTAAAAATCATTTTCTGTAATTTCTATCTGTATAAATTAAGATAAAGATTCTTAAATTACCAAATTATCAGTGTCCATGCTTTCCAGTTTAAAATAAAGAGCAAGGTTAGGGTTCATTTTCAATCAGTCATTCTAGAATATACTTCTTGTGTGTTAGAACTATCAAACATCATTTAATAATTATATCTTTTTCATCCTGTTGGTTTCTCTTTAATCTCCAAACAGATATAATCATAACTATAGCATGGAGCTTCACCAAGATTGGGGTTATTTTCTTTAAACAGATTTTAATAATCAGGCAATTTTGTCTTTTAAATTGTGCTTTTCACTCTTAGCTAACATTTTTTTCTCTGTTGTTGCAACATTTTCTGCTCCTTTGAACAGTTTATTTTAATGTTAACCACAAAAACAGTGATGGTTTTATGCAGTTATTCTCAGAGTTTTATCCACTGAAAGTTATAAACAACTAGACCTTTGGCAGTTCCACCATATTATAGCTCATATTTCAAATATGCCTCTAAGTACACCCTACTATTTTTAAATGGCAGCTACCTAGTACCAGGTCAGTAGTAAAGAGAATGGTCTATGACCTTTCCATCATCATTTCATTGGTAAAACTCATCTCTCTAACTTTTGCTGATTTCTGGAAGTACTAAGAAGTTTAAATTATCTGTTTTATTTTACTCAATATTCAGCTTGGGACCCAAACTTCCTTTTTAAATGACATAATATATTTCCCGAGGAAATACAATTTTAAAATTGTTGTTGTTGTTCAGCTGCTTAGTAGTGTCCAACTCTTTGTGACCCCAAGGACTGCAGCACGCCTGACTTCCCTGAGCTTCACCATCTCCCAGAGTTTGCTCAAATTCATGTCCATTGAGTCAGTGATGCCATCCATCCATTTCATCCTCTGTCACCCCTTCTTCTCCTGCCTTCAATCTTTCCCAGCATCAGGGGCTTTCCAAAAAATGATAACATAACATACCATGCAGCTTATTTTAGAATACTTATTCACTATTGGCAGGAAGTAGAACTTAGAAGGAATCAAGCACTTGTAAACAAAATACATAATCACAGTAATTTTAGAAATTCTTAAATTCCATTTTGCAATCAATGACTTTCTGTGGCATGTAATCTAAGGTTAAAAACACTGCTTCTTTCTTTTTCAATAGTGAAAGATGTGTATCAGTTTTCACAATCAATAGCCAGACAAAAAATAAAAGATGATCACAATTGCAAGCCATATTGGGAACATGATTAACTTAGCAATATAAAATAATTACATAGAATTTGGGGGGGGTCAAGCAGAGTGATGTGGTAAGTGAAAGTGCATACATGGATGTGTTTTCATCCACCCAGCCAGTTTATGTCTTTTGGTGGTGCATTTAATCCATTTACATTTAAGGTAATTATCAATATAAATGATCCTATTACTGTTTTCTTAATTGTTTTGGGTTTATTTTCTATAGGTCTTTTCCTTCTCTCATGTTTCCTGCCTACAGAAGTTCCTTTATTTATTGTAAACGTGCTTTGGTGGTAACTTTTGCTTGTCTGTAAAGCTCTTGATTTCTCTGCTGGGTAGAGTATCCTTGGTTGTATGTTTTCCCCTCTCATCACTTTAGAGATATTATGCCATTCCCTTCTGGCTTGTAGAGTTTCTGTTGAGAAATCAGCTGATAGCCTAATGGGAGTCCCCTTGTATGTTATTTGTCATTTTTCCCTTGTTGCTTTTAATATTTTGTTTTTGTCTTTAATTTTTGTCAGTTTGATTACTATGTGTCTTGGCTAAAAACACTGATTCTTGCAGCAACTGAATAATTACTCTAAAGACTGGCTGTACAGGTCTCTGAGGACACATGGGGAAATCCCATTTTTCAGCTTTTCCCATTTTTCAGCTGCTCTAGCAGCCAGCAATCTTAGCACACTGTTCTTCCTCTAGTAGCATGTTCACATTTATTTTGTAGGACCACACTGTGGTTGACAGCACTTTATTCCCCAAAGCACAAGAGTACTACACTTTCCATTGTATCTAAAAAGGTTATGCTTTCTTGGTTGACATAAAAGCCACAAAACATTCACCAACAAAGAAAATCAGGTTATCTAATTTTCATTGAGTTGGCTTGTACCCAACACAGTTTTATACACTTTTTATTTTGAAGTATAGTTGACTCATAGGAAGCTGAGAAAATAGAACAGAGTCCCAGCTTTTTACCCAGCTTCCCCTGATGATGACATCTTATAGAGGCTCTAGTGTAAAATCAAAACTAGGAAACTGACATTAGGACCTGCATTTTAAAACCTGCATTCATTTGTGTGTGTGTGTGTGTAGTTTTATGCACCTTTTGTCATGTACAAATTTGTATAGTCACCACAGCAATCAAAATACATGTTTGTTGCACCATCACAAGACAACTCCTTTGTGCTGCCTCTTTGAATCTGTGTCTCCCTCCCCACTAAACCCATCCTTGTGCCCTGACAGCCACTAACCTGCTCTCTACCTATCTAGTTTTACTGTTTCGAGGATGTTATATGAATGGAATCATACACTATTAATATTGTGGGGGTGAAAATCTAACTTTTTTCACTAAACATAATGTCCTTGGGGTCCATTTGGTTTGTTGCACATATCTGTGTGTGTGTGTGTGTGTGTGTGTGCGCACACATGCACTTGTGTCCAATTCTTTACAGCCCCATGGACCGAAACCCAAGAGGCTCCTCTGCCATGTAGCTTTCCATGCAAGAATACTGGACACAGGGCCATTTCCTTCTCTAGGGGATCTTCCTGACCCAAGGATCAAAACGGTGTCTCTTGCATCTCCTGCATCATAGGCGGATTCTTTACCACTAGCGCCACCTGGGAAAGGGACAGAAGTTCCAAAGCTACGGTGGAGTCTAGGAAATCCAGTGGCTTCATATCAGTACTTTGTCCGTCAGGGACCAGTCAGGGGGACAGAAACAACAATAAGAATCTAAACACGTAAGAACGGGAAATTGATAACAAAGGGACAGACTATCTAGAGAAACAAACTGATGATGAGGGCTAGAGGAGCAAGAAAGAAGATTTAATACCTAGAGAGTAGGAGCTGCTAATGTTCCCTAATGTCCCTAGCCTAGAACACCCACACTTGAAGCTGCATTGCTGGAAACTCCATCAGGGCTTGTTCTAGGATGCTAAATAAGGACTTTCCTATAGAAAAATGCAGCTTCCATTTGGATTGTCGAGTTTAAAATCACCTCACCATCACTATCATTACGACAACACTGGCAGTTATCACTGGATGGGAGCTGGAAGCCAGAAGCTTCTCTGCCTTTATCATCCAGATCTCCTTCCAGTACCAAAGGGGCCTAGAGGATACAGTGTCGTCTCACAGCCCTCGTCATACACAGCAGAGTCTAAAAGGAAAGTGGGAAAATCCAAAATATTTCTGCAGAACTTAATCTAAAATGAAACATTTACTTAACATTAATGCCTTAAACAAAAGGAGAAATGATCAAAGATGGCACCTGTTGGCCAACTTTTTGCTTTCTCCAGTATTTCAGAGCAAAATGAAATTATCACTAGTATGTAGCAATGTCATTTACTTATGGATCTCAGTAAGATCAGCAAAGAGAGTTTACAGGCTCAAATTGGTAGAGAGTACTACATGGAAATTTCAAACTTCTAGTAAGAGAATAAAGGAATTTATGGAGTTCCCCCCCCCCCCCAATTGTACTTCAGATATTATTTTTGTGAAGAAGAACATGAAATAAGTCTTTCACATAAAAGTATTCAATCTGTTTTTAAAGGAAAGAAGATTAACAAATTACTGAGGATCATTCTTTAAACTACATTTTACATTTATGCCCCAAGCAAGCACCTCTTACCCGGATCATCCTAAGTCAATTTACAAAACCTGAAAATATATTAATTCACCTGGTATCTCTTCTCTAACTCTGAAATTTGCACTCGAGAATTGTTAGGGGAAGCCTCTAATTGAAACTGCTCACCCTGGCCAGACCCTTTAGTAACCATTCGGATGAGTTTTATGACAGGAGATCCTGATAAGGAATACGGAACTAATAAGCCATCACCAACCGGAAGAGTTCAGGAAAGTTCAAAAAGAGACACCATGTGTCTGTCCACTTCCCAGAATCCCTCTCGCTAGCATCCATCTTGGCTTTGCAATGTGTGTGCCACCAGGAAAGACTCTGAATTAGAATGACTGCCAAAGACAACCCGGAAACTAATCCCGTCACCATAAAACCCAAGACTGCAAGCCACGTGACAGAGCAGTTCTCCTGGGTTCCCTTACCCTACTGCTTTCCAACCGGGTGCCCTTTCCCAATAAAATCTCTTGCTTTGTCAGCACATATGTCTCCTCAGACAATTCATTTCTGAGTGTTAGACAAGAGCCCAGTTTCGGGCCCTGGAAGGGGTCCCCTTTCCTGCAACAGAATGTTCATGGATTATTCAACAAAGCTTCCAAAATTATTTAAATCTCAAGTCTATTTCAAGAGAAGCAAAAAATATGGTACTGGCAAAACCTAATAGAAAATCTTGACCTTTTCAAATATTTCTTTTCCTTAGTAGTTCTAATTTCTGAAATTTTATAAAGCACAAAGGGAGATTTTCAGAATGGAATGAAGAATGGCTTTGATTTTCTGTTTTCTACTCTAGGGTCGGGGTCTACACCCTTTAGGTTTCATAAATCACAATGAAAAGACAGATCTGATTCTAAATTACCTGACTGTTATGGTCCCCGGGGATCCAACCAGTCCATTCTGAAGGAGATCAGCCCTGGGATTTCTTTGGAGGGAATGATGCTGAAGCTGAAACTCCAGTGCTTTGGCCACCTCATGCGAAGAGTTGACTCATTTGAAAAGACTCTGATGCTGGGAGGGATTGGGGGCAGGAGGAGAAGGGGATGACCGAGGATGAGATGGCTGGATGGCATCACGGACTCGATGGATGTGAGTCTGAGTGAACTCTGGGAGTTGGTGATGGACAGGGAGGCCTGGCGTGCTGTGATTCATGGGGTCGCAAAGAGTTGGACACTACTGAGTGACTGAACTGAACTGAACTGAACTGATGGTCCCTCAATTCAGAAAGTACACATGCAATGAGGGCAAAGAAACACACAACATTGGCAACCAGAAGTAAATTGAATGCTTTGGGGAAACACACAGTCTGGGAAAACAGCAAGGCAAAGCTATCCCATTGCCCTGCCTATCCTGTGTAGCTCTTTGCGGGCTGTGGGCACGTGTAGGGGGCAAGCTGAGGAGGGAGAACAGGGAATGTCAGAGGAAGACCTCACCAGATACTACTATTCTACATATTGATAGAGAAAGAGGGGTAGGAAATGGCCACTTGATTTTGACAATGTAACAAAGGGAGCTTCTTTTCACAATGTCATGGGACATTAAAAGCAGGCTTGTTGGAAAAGGGGAGCCCCAAATTCAGGCACCGCCATCAGCTTGATCTTTCATCAGCCTCAGACGGGAGTCTAGCTAGCTACCAAAAGGGGGAGTAAATGAGCTACTGACACCAGTCATCTCAAGGTGTCTCTCATTCTATTCGTGAACTACAGCAGTCAGGGGAAGGAGAAAGAAGAATTTAGGGAAGTTAAGAGGATTTAGTAGCAAATGACTCAGAGGGTAAAGCATCTGCCTATAATGCAGGAGACCCAGGTTCGATCCCTGGGTCGGGAAGATCCCCCTGGAGAAGGAAATGGCACCCCACTCCAGTACTCTTGCCTGGAAAATCCCATGGACGGAGGAGCCTGGTGGGCTGCAGTCCATGGGGTCGCTAAGAGCCGGACACGACTGAGCGACTTCACTTCACTTCACTTCAGGCACTTACTTACTCTTTTGACTGCAAGGAAACAATTTTGCTATATTGTGGAGTGGGAAAAAAAAGTAGTGGGATTTCATTTATGTATAGCAAAATACTTCTGTATTTTCTACTCAAAATTTTACAGAAACGTATTTGTAAAGAGGAAACAAATTTTATTTTATTTTTTTTCAAATTTTAAAATTTATAAACAAAATGATTTCCTTGATTTACTCTTTCAAATGATGCTTATCTTCCAGTATCCTAACTGGAAAATTAATTTTCCCTAAAGAATAGGAGAAATCTTTTTATCTGATAAATAAGTCACTTTCTACTCATTTAAATTATGTTTTCTGTTAGCTTCATTGTGTCTAATCTATCAACTTATTTTAAATAATAGACTATAAAATTACCCTGACCTAGCTAAAGAAATTATCATCGGAGGAAAATGGTTCCAAGAAGCATATTTATGATGATCATACATGTGGGGTTTCTATATTTAAAATTATAAATACATGATGCCCAGTTAAATTTGTACTTCAGATAAACAATAATCAGTTTATAATAACACTATTGGTTTATTCTACTCTGAATCGATTGTTAACACAAAGATAGATAGATGGTGATAAGTAGACAGAAGATAGAAAGATACAATATTTGGGACATCCTTATAGTAAAATATTTTTTGTTGTTTTCTGATTCTCAATAGAGGAAAGAAAGAAAAAAAGAAATATTTTGAAGGCAGAGCCCAGAGGAAGGCTAACCAGACTAACAATAAATTGGTTGCTTTGAAAAGCAGAGGTTTTAAGCCGATCTACATGAGAAATAATGGAGCTCCTAGCTGCAACAATATATTAAATAGGTTATTTCCCAGGCTTAACATCCTACAACATGCAGCTCAGAAGAAAATAGAAGACAGTCAAAAGAATTCTTTTGACTTGGAAAAGTCGATCTAGAGCTAAGAACAGTTTATAGCTTAGAGCAGGATAAACAAATAAAGTGGTTATTAACTGATGGTTAACAAAAAAGATTAAGAAATCAATTACAAAAATAGAAGCTAATTATAAAATAAAATATTTCCCCATTGTATTCATAATAATACTCATTATATAAAATTTGAAATCATTAGAGAAATATAATTAAAAACATAATGCTTTCCCAACCCCCAAAAAATAACGGAGAAAGACAGTACTTTTATTTTTGAATAATCACTAAACCAGACTATAATGCACATCACAGGTAATCTGCTAGGAGACTGTAAAGATAAAAAGGAGTTTTACCCTCTTATATAGCAAAGCTGATAGAGGCCATTGCATGCTAAGTCGCTTCAGTCATGTTTGACTCTTCGCGACCCTATGGACGGTAGCCCACCAGGCTCCTCTGTCCTTGGGATTCTCCAGGCAAGAATACTGGAGTGGGTGGCCATGTTCTTCTCCAGGGAATTTTCCCTACCCAGGGATAGACCCACATCTCATATATCTTCTGCATTGGCAGGCAGGTTCTTTACTGTTAGCTCCATATGAGACGCCCAATACATACCTATTTTCAAGATAATAATAACGAATCCTCAAGTGGGAAAGACTGGACAGAACAATCAGTCACACAGAATCCATCCTCCTGGGTCCTCATAGGGAAAAGAGTTTGAGGTTTGCATTTCAAAGAGACAGTTCCCAGATCCTTAAGGGAAATGTTCCTGGTTCATGAAGCTGGCAAAGGCCTATCTAGTTTCCAAAAGGGTTTACATATATTTCAAAAAGAGAGGAAGTACTCACAGCTATGGGGCTTCCAAGGTGACTCAGTGGTAAAGAATCTGCCTGCCATTGCAGGAGATGCGGGTTCCATCCCTGAGTCAGGAAGACCCTCTGGAGAAGGAAATGGCAACCAACTGTAGTATTCTCGCCTGGAGAAATTCCATGGACAGAGGAGCCCAGTGAGAGGAAGATCGCTTCCTATATTTTCAACAGTAAGAAATAGTCTCTTATTTTAAAATTGCATTTGCCCTTAAATGTTATGAGAAAAGGTGATATCTACCTACACCTAGATATAATCCTATTAGCATTTTGTTATATTTTATACATTACTTTGTTTTTTATAATTTTAATCAAATAATATAAACCTAATTTTGTGTCTAAACTTTTTCTATTAACATTATTCCATATTACAAATATCACTTTTAATGGTAATCTTTTAATTGTTGCATTAATTGTTGGTTCATTTCATACAGCAGTTAAAGCTTGCATTCCTTCATATTTACCATTAGTTCATTTTGAAAGATTGTCAGGAATAGAATTCCTAAGTAAATACAAATGAGCCTTTTAAAGTTTTTGTTAGATGTCTTTGAGCTGCTAACAGTTGCTTTTCTAAGTAACACAATTATGTCTTATCCAATAATTTTTCTCTCCCTAATTTTTCAAGCAATTGCACAGTTTCTATGATGTTTAAAAAGTGACTTGAACAATTCCCTTCTTCTTAATTCAATTAAATCTCCAAAGCATTTAGAATTATTAGGAATCATGAAAAATAATATTCCTATTAGTTTTGTATTTCTAGGGAGAGCCCACACTTTTTGCTCTCATTGGAAGCCATCGCTTGACAGTGAGCCATCACGGACCAATCAGTAGCAGTTACCAGAGAAGAAGATTCCTGGGTGAATCTCATGTTGCCTTTGACCAAGCTTTGAAGCTCTAATGAACACTTGAGATCATTGCATCCTCATATAGAATAACAGATTGCTCAACTTCAAATTAATAACCAAAACGTGCTTTTAAAAATAATCTTTTTGGCTGCGTTACATACTTTCCTTCCTCTGCTGCAGGCTGTCCTGCTTACCCTAGACACAAACTAATGTAAACCCTGGAGACTCCACTGATTTGAGTCTCTGGAGCAGCCACTGAGGTCCTTTGATCAATGGATAAAAATAAAAAAAAATAGGTCCCTAAAACGAAGCATCTTTTCTGTCTCTCCACCCCACCCCCAACTTTTCTTCTTTTGTCAGCTGTTTGAAAGATCTAATTAAAGCCACTGTGTTTTGATACACAGTCAGACCCCAAGAGATTGAATTACAAGTCATCCTGAAGTCAGAGACTCAAGGCAGAGTCCTAGCTTTTAAAGCTAAAATGATGAATAACAGGTGACATTTGATCAAATTCAGCATTGGTTTTCTGGCACAGAGATGAAAAGGAGGGACATATAATTTTTTAATTAATATACAGAACTTAGATCCTCTTTATCGCAATTCCATTATAAATTACCCTATGTCCCCTGTAATTGACAACAGCAAAAATTTATCTTTACATATTACTATTACATATTACAAAGCACTATCTTTACATATTACTAACCAACTAATAAGATACTTAACATGAGATATTCCAGAAGCATTTTATCACTGCATTAAATTCATCCCATAAATTGAAAAATATCTTTGTTTATATAGAATGGAAAAAGACTTAGTCAGGCATATACAGCATATACTATACAGCACTCTCAAGAATTTCAGGATATAGTGGAGAAATAGGATATTTATATATAAATGGTAACTACTATAACCATACATGGTACTGAACAGAGATTATGATATATCTAATATTTCTATGATTTATTAGAGTGTGCTAAGTTTGGCCTTCACTACAACTCTGAATTTGATATTTTTACCACCATTCAATGGATGAAGAAATTGGGATTTAGAGAGACAAGAACTTGCCTAAGATTTTACTTCTAGTAAGAGATAAGATCTGACATCAAATTCACGATCTGGAGTACTCCACACAATTAAATGCCTAGAAAATCAAAACTGGAACATAGCTTTATCAAAAGAGCATTTATGACAGATGCTGGATTTAAAGACGTAGGCACAGAGGTTATGTTAAGTGAAAGAGAAGTTTGTTGGCAAAGGCACACCAAACAGGAATCCTTGAGGCCTTTCCACTGGAATCTGGAGAACAGTGACTGAGCCAGCTTGTCTGAAAGGAGATTACAGGAGAGACCGAAATGCTAAGGCTAAAATGTTTACACTTTATTAAGTAAACCAATGGGTACTAGAGAAAATTTTGAAACAAGACTGTGAGATTTTATCTTTGAAGAAAATGGCAGTTTTGGCTTCCGTAACATACATGAGTCAAAAATGTTTTTTAATTTTTTTAAGAAATGACTTCTTTTTAAGAAATGACTCAAGCCTGCCATATTAAGCCAGAACACATTGTTCAGACCACTTAACTTGGTGGTCTGGAGAACACGCCTGCCGATGCAGGATTCATAAGAGATTCAGGTTTGATCCCTGGATCAGGAAGATCCCCTGGATTACCACACAGCATCCCACTCCAGTATTCTTGCCTGGAGAATTCCATGGATGGAGGAGCTTGGTGGGCTATGGCTTATAGGGCCACAAAGAGCTGGACAGGACTGAAGTGACTGAGCAGGCATGCAAACTTGGCAAAAATGTTACAGACGTCAACAATGTTAAAATCCTTTCACAGATATCCCTGCTGTGCTTGATAGTAGCTAAAGGATAACAACGCATGTCAACTGTTCTCTGTTGCAGTGCTACAAAATTCTGAGGACCATTTTTTGAATTACAAACTTAGGTCATTTTATTTCCAATCAGTCAGTTCAGTTCAGTTCAGTTGCTCAGTCGTGTCCGACTCTTTGTGACCCCATGAATCGCAGCACGCCAGGCCTCCCTGTCCATCACCAACTCCTGGAGTTCATTCAGACTCATGTCCATCAAGTCGGTGATGCCATCCAGCCATCTCATCCTCGGTCGTCCCCTTCTCCTCCTGCCCCCAATCCCTCCCAGCATCAGGGTCTTTTCCAATGAGTCAACTCTTCGCATGAGGTGGCCAAAGTACTGGAGTTTCAGCTTTAGCATCATTCCTTCCAAAGAAATCCTAGGGCCGATCTCTTTCAGAATGGACTGGTTGGATCTCCTTGCAGTCCAAGGGACTCTCAAAAGTCTTCTCCAACACCACAGCTCAAAAGCATCAATTCTTCAGCGCTTAGCTTTCTTCACAGTCCAACTCTCACATCCATACATGACCACTGGAAAAACCATAGCCTTGACTAGACAGACCTTGGTCAGCAAAGTAATGTCTCTGCTTTTTGAATATGCTATCTAGGTTGGTCATAACTTTTCTTCCAAGAAGTAAGCGTCTTTTAATTTCATAGCTGCAATCACCATCTGCAGTGATTTTGGAGCTCAAAAAATAAAGTCTGACACTGTTTCCACTGTTTCCCCATCTATTTCCCATGAAGTGATAAATAGACTTTATTCTCAGGGACTTTGAAAATACCCTGAGGCAAAGTGCTGTTTCTCTAAAGTCTTGAGATACCAGGAAACTGGGAGGAAGCATACCAGAGAGGAATTGAAGGGCACAATCATAACATGGGTTTGGGTTAGACTTGAAGACAGCCAAGAGATTCTGATCTAGGATTAGGGGACATTTGTTTGTGCTTCTGTTCCAAGTTGGAGCTGACTTGCTTCCATCTTGCAATGGAATAAAGGTGTACACCACTAGTACTCTCTCCACCACAAATGTGCCCCTCTTCTAAAACCCTTGTCAGTGAAGCATAGGGAAAACCTATGAGTCTGAAAAATTCACTAAAATTGTTCTTATGAATACTATATCAATTAATTTTATAAGACTATATGGAAGCAAGACACATCTAGATGAATAAGATTAATTAGCATTCTGAAAATGTTCTCAGTGCATAAATAAACTGGAGATAAAATGTGAAGCAGATAGAAAGTTATTCTCTCACTCCTTTTCTCCTACTCTCTGATTCCACATATCTTGATATTTTAAAAACATGTAAGATTTATTTGTTCATATGTAGCTCTTGAATAGCTTGGTATAATTGATACCCACGGATTATGATTATAATTTATGGCATTATTTGACTTTCAGAATTAAAAGACAGTTATCACTGCACCATAAATATGAGTCAACCTGTACTTTATTGAGCCTTTGCACACACCATCATTTTAGATATCATAGTCACCTGGATCTTTGATCTCAAGTATTAAAACATGGTTATTGAGAAAAATATACATGCTTTGAAGCATTTCCTAAATTAGCAGTCAGTAAGCATAAAATAATACTGTAACAGCACAATTAAATGCACACATGTAACATAGAATCAGGGTGGAAATGACAGAATAGGTAGATAGAGTAATGATTTTTCTGACCATAGATGGTGCCCATATCCCATCTAGCAGATGGAGATTTTTTTTTCCAGCTTTTCATGATTTGCTAAACCCCATTCTATGACCTACAAAAAACAGGCCATCCTTGTTCAGTCCAATTAAAACCCTGATGATATGGCTTGTCCTCCTGAATAAAAAAACAAAAAGGAGGCTTCTAACAGTGTAGTCCAAAATACTCAGGGGAATGAAAGGGAAATTAACAATAACACAATAATAGTGGGAGACTTTAATATCCCACTCACACCTATGGACAGATCAACTAAACAGAAAATTAACAAAGAAACGCAAACTTTAAATGATACCATAGACAAGTTAGACCTAATTGATATCTATAGTACCATTTCACCCCAGTCAGAATGGCTGCAATCCAAAGTCTACAAGCAATAAATGCTGGAGAGGATGTGGAGAAAAAGGAACCCTCTTACACTGTTGGTGAGAATGCAAACTAGTTCAGCCACTGTGGAGAACAGTGTGGAGATTCCTTAAAAAATTGCAAGTAGAACTGCCTTATGACCCAGCAGTCCCACTTCTGGACTTACACACCAAGGAAACCAGAATCAAAAGAGACACATGTACCCCAATGTTCATCGCAGCACTTTATAATAGCCAGGACATGGAAGCAACCTAGATGTCCATCAGCAGATGAACAGATAAGAAAGCTGTGGTACATATACACAATGGAGTATTACACAGCCATTAAAAAGAATACATTTGAATCAGTTCTAATGAGGCGGATGAAACTGGAGCCGATTATACAGAGTGAAGTAAGCCAGAAAGAAAAACACCAATACCGTATACTAACACATATATATGGAATTTAGAAAGATGGTAATGATAACCTTGCATGCGAGACAGCAAAAGAGACGCAGATGTACAGAACAGACTTTTTGAATCTGAGGGAGAGGGAGAGGGTGGGATGATTTGGGAGAATGGCATTGAAACATGTATAATATCATAGGTGAAATGAATCGCCAGTCTAGGTTCGATGCAGGACACAGGATGCTTGGGGCTGGTGCACTGGGATAACCCAGAGGGATGGTATGGGGAGGGAAGGGGGAGGGGGGTTCAGGAGTGGGAACTCATGTATACTCATGGCAGATTCATGTTGATGTATGGCAAAACCAATACAGTATTGTAAAGTAAAAACAAGCAAACAAAATACTCAGGGGGATGAAGAAATTCCTCTAGATTCATAGAAATCCATAAGAAGGTTAACAGTTCTTTAACTAGACAAAAGACCTAAAGCAATGCTAATGCACAGTCTTCCAAGAATAAAAGATCCCACTTATTTCATTCAACAAATATTAATTGATCATCTTCACATATTAGGCATTATTGTAGGTCTGGGTGAATACAAGTTAACCAAATCCCCTCCTTTGGTGCTTACGGCCTTCGAAAGAAGAAAGACCAAGAAAAAGCTTACAAAGGTAAGATTTTGAATGCCAGGTAGGGAGTAGGGTGTTGGAAAATGAACTAGAAAGAAGAGAGAATATGCTAGAATGGGCATTCAATTTAAATAGAATGATTAGTGAGGGCTCATTGAGAAGAGGATGTTTGAGCCAGGATGATAAGAAGGTGGGCTTCTGAGGTGGCGTTAATGGTAAAGAACTTGACTGCCCATCCAGGAGAAACAAAAGACAATTCAATCTCTGGGTGGGGAAGATCCCCTAGAGGAGGGCATGGCAACCCACTCCAGTATTCTTGCTTGGAGAATCCCGTGGATAGAGGAGCCTGATGAGCTACAGTCCATAGGGTTGCATAGAGTTGGACACAATTGAAGTGAGTTTGTTCTTGTTGTTTAGCCCCTCAGTTGTATCTGACTCTTGCAATCCCATGAACTATATATATATATATATATATATATATATATATATATATATAACCATATATATTATGTGTATATATATATATATCTTTATAATATTTCTGTGTTTAGTAGTATAAATGTTCTGGGCAAGTTTTAATATTTCAAATGCGTTTGGATATTCTTGCAATAAACGCGACATGTTCTGTAGTTAGAGCTTTTTTACTCATTTGACACTAAAATGGTTCATAACTGAGGACAAATTCTACCTAATAGAAATAGGAATGAACTATATATATATATATATATATATATATATATATATATATATAACCATCCATAGGATTGCAAAGAGTCGTACACGACTGAGCATGTACAGGAGAAGGGGGAGGTACTTGCACCTAGTCATGATATTCTCCTGGAAAAATCTCGGATCCATATCAATCTGTTGGCTTTTTCTCTCATCTACTGATCAAGCTGGAGGAAATTCTAAGCCTCTAAAGGTTAATGTGTCTCCCCAAGGGGCTGCTGCTGCTGCTAAGTCACTTCAGTCGTGTCCGACTCTCTGCAACCCCGTAGTCGGCAGCCCACCAGGCTCCCCCGTCCCTGGGATTCTCCTGGCAAGAATACTGGAGTGGGTTGCCATTTCCTTCTCCAATGCATGAAAGTGAAAAGTGAAAGTAAAGTCGCTCAGTCGTCTCTGACTCTTAGCGACCCCATGGATTGCAGCCCACCAGGCTCCTCCATCCATGGGATTTTCCAGGCAAGAGTACTGGAGTGGGGTGCCATTGCCTTCTCCACCCCAACGGGCTATTGTTAAGCTTATCAAGACCTCAATGCCAGCCACTTTTTTACTTCTCCCAAGCCTCTCCTTCTTCCTGAGGGTCATTTCAGTCCTACACTTTCTCAAAACTCTTTGTTTCCTATGCCCTCCTTGTTTTGAACAGTTTACCTTGTCTTATTTTTAATTGAAAGAAAAGAAAAATAGAGATCTGTCTGCATGAACTGTGTCAGCTTTATTCACATGCTCACATGACACCATCACTCTCTCCTCCTCTCAAAGATGGGCTCTTTCTCCTCGTGCGGTAACAACCTCTTTCAGTCTCTACCTGTTCTAGACAAGGGAGACAGTAGAGCTTATATTCTACTAGAAATTTCATTGTTGGCAATTCCAACCCTGAGGAATCTAGGGTCATCTGTTCCCAGACATGAGGAGTACCTTCAGTAAACAGTCACTGGAGCAGAAAAGGGCCTCGACGGTTACAACAGTTTCATGCTACTTCTTTATTTATTTAACAAATATTGAATGTCCACCAAACTGTTTACCATCAAGAGGGAGAACACATATTAAACCAGTAATTGCACAAATCATTAGTGAATTATATTCTATGAAATGCTCTGAAGGAAGGATACAGGATATTGACAGCATATAACTAGGGGACCTTGCATAAACTAGCACATTAAAAAAAGCCTTCCCTGAGAAAATGTCAGTTAATTGAGAGGTGGAAAATGAGTAGGAGTTTGTTAAGCAAACCAACAGGGAAAAGGCCTTCTAGGCAAAGTGATCATAAAGCCTCACATGAAACTGGAAAGGTATAAAGATTGAAAGTAGGTCAGGGTGGCTAGAGTTTATTGACCAAGGACAAGAAAGGGTAAAAAAGAAGTTTCATAGATATGCTGGGACAAGATTTTTGAGGAGCCTGGTCTTTTCCTATGATCTTATCCTATGACTTGGGCTTCCATAGTGGCTCAGAGGGTGAAGAATCTGCCTGCAATGCAGGAGACCCGGATTCAATCCCTGGGTTGGGAAGATCCCCTGGAGAAGGAAATGGCTACCCACTCCAGGACTTTTTCCTGGAGAAATCCATGGACAGAAGAGCCTGGCAGGCTAGACTACATGGGGTCGCAAAGAGTTGGACACAACTGAGTGACTAACACTTTGACTTTCACTTTATCCTATGAGCAGTGGAAATCCACTAAAGGACTTAACTCAAGACTGACCTCATTTGCTTTGTTTTTAAAAGTTAATTTCAGATTTTTTGTTACCAACACCAACTAAAGCACTGATTTAATTCATAAAAAACTCTAACAAATTACAAGAATGCGTTCCTCTTGGCTTTTCTTTGTGGATACTAAATCCCACTTCATTGAACACTCAGTTTACCATTACTTCCACAAAGTCTTCTTTGAGCATTTCAGGGCTGAGTTGTTTACAATTTTGTGAATTCTTAGAGCCATTGCAGCCTTGTTGTCCCCCTACCAGAATGTTAACTTCTGGAGGACAGGAATTACTATCTACTGTCTTCACTGATCTATCCCTATCACATAAAACAGGACCTGGCCATGGTTGGTGTTCCACTCAGTTGAGTTCAGTTTAGTTCAGTTCAGTCACTCAGTCATGTCTGACTCTTTGTGACCCCATGGACTGCAGCATGTCAGGCCTTCCTGTCCATCCCCAAATCCCAGAGTTTACTCAAAGTCATGTTCATTGAGTTGGTGATACCATCCAACCATCTCATCCTCTGTCATCTGCTTCTCCTCCCACCTTCAACCTTTCCCAGCATCAGGGTCTTTGTAGCGAGTCAGTTCTTCACATCAAGTGGCCAAAATATTGGAGTTTCAGCTTCAACATCACTCCTTCCAATGAATATTCAGGACTGATTTCCTTTAGGATGGACTGGTTGGATTTCCTTGCAGTCCAAGGGACTTTCAAGAGTCTTCTCCAACACCACAGTTCAAAAGTTTCAATTCTTTGGTGCTCAGCTTTCTTTATAGTCCAACTCTCACATCCATACATGACCACTGGAAAAACTATAGCCTTGACCAGACGGACCTTGTTGGCAAAGTCATGTCTCTGCTTTTAATATGCTATTTAGGTTGGTCATAACTTTTCTTCCAAGGAGAAAGTCTCTTTTAATTTCATGGCTACAGTCACCACCTGCAATGATTTTGGAGCCCCCAAAATAAAGTCTGCCACTGTTTCCACTATTTCCCCATGTATTTGCCATCAAGTGATGGGATGGATGCTGTGATCTTCGTTTTCTGAATGTTGAATTTTAAGCTAACTTTTTCACTCTCCTCTTTCACTTTCTTCAAGAGACTCTTCAGTTCTTCTTCACTTTCTGCCATAAGGGTGGTGTCATCTGCATATCTGGGTTATTGATATTTCTCCCAGCAATCTTGATTCCAGCTTGTGCTTCTTCCAGCCCAGCGTTTCTCATGGTGTACTCTGCATAGAAGTTAAATAAGCAGGGTGACAATATACAGCCTTGACGTACTCCTTTTCCTATTTGGAACCAGTCTGTTGTTCCATGTCCAGTTCTAACTGTTGCTTCCTGACCTGCATATAGGTTTCTCAAGATGCAGGTCAGGTGGTCTGGTATTCCCATCTCTTTCAGAATTTTTCACAGTTTACTGTGATCCACACAGTCAAAGGCTTTGGCTAGTCAATAAAGCAGAAATAGATGTTTTTCTGTATCTCTCTTGCTTTTCCCATGATCCAGCAGATGTTGGCAATTTGATCTCTGATTCCTCTGCCTTTTCTAAAACCAGCTTGAACATCTGGAAGTTCACAGTTCATGTATTGCTGAAGTCTGGCTTGGAGAATTTTGAGCATTACTTCACTAGCATGTGAGATGAGTGCAATTGTGTGGTAGTTTGAGCATTCTTTGACATTGCCTTTCTTTGGGACTGGAATGAAAACTGACCTTTTCTAATCCCATGGCCACTGTTGAGTCTTCCAGATTTGCTGGCATATTGATTGCAGCACTTTCATAGCATTATCTTCTAGGATTTGAAAGAGCTCAACTGGGAATTCCATCACCTCCACTAGCTTTGTTCGTAGTGAGTGATGCTTCCTAAGGCCCACTTGACTTCACATTCCAGGAATGGTTCTAGGTGAGTGATCACACCATTGTAATTATCTGGGTCATGAAGATCTTTTTTGTAGAGTTCTTCTGTGTATTCCTGCCACCTCTTGTTAATATCTTCTGCTTCTGTTAGGTCCAGACCATTTCTGTCCTTTATCGAGCCCATCTTTGCATGAAAAATTCCCTTGGAATCTCTAATTTTCTTGAAGAGATTTCTAATCTTTCCTGTTCTATTGTTTTCCTCTATTTCTTTGCACTGATCACTGAGAAAGGCTATTTTATCTCTCCTTGCTATTCTTTGAAACCCGCATTCAAATGGGTATAGCTTTCCTTTTCTCCTTTGCTTTTCACTTCTCTTCTTTTCACAGATATTTTTAAGGCTTCCTCAGACAGCCATTTAGCATTTTTGCATTTATTTTTCTTGGGGATGATCTTGATCCCTGTCTCCTGTGTAATGTCACAAACCTCCATCCATAGTTCATCAGGCACTCTGTCAGATCTAGGCCCTTAAATCTATTTCTCACTTTCACTGTATAATCATAAAGGATTTTCCACACAGTCAAAGGCTTTGGCTAGTCAATAAAGCAGAAATAGATGTTTTTCTGTATCTCTCTTGCTTTTCCCATGATCCAGCAGATGTTGGCAATTTGATCTCTGATTCCTCTGCCTTTTCTAAAACCAGCTTGAACATCTGGAAGTTCACAGTTCATGTATTGCTGAAGTCTGGCTTGGAGAATTTTGAGCATTACTTCACTAGCATGTGAGATGAGTGCAATTGTGTGGTAGTTTGAGCATTCTTTGACATTGCCTTTCTTTGGGACTGGAATGAAAACTGACCTTTTCTAATCCCATGGCCACTGTTGAGTCTTCCAGATTTGCTGGCATATTGATTGCAGCACTTTCATAGCATTATCTTCTAGGATTTGAAAGAGCTCAACTGGGAATTCCATCACCTCCACTAGCTTTGTTCGTAGTGAGTGATGCTTCCTAAGGCCCACTTGACTTCACATTCCAGGAATGGTTCTAGGTGAGTGATCACACCATTGTAATTATCTGGGTCATGAAGATCTTTTTTGTAGAGTTCTTCTGTGTATTCCTGCCACCTCTTGTTAATATCTTCTGCTTCTGTTAGGTCCAGACCATTTCTGTCCTTTATTGTGCCCATCTTTGCATGAAAAATTCCCTTGGAATCTCTAATTTTCTTGAAGAGATTTCTAATCTTTCCTGTTCTATTGTTTTCCTCTATTTCTTTGCACTGATCACTGAGAAAGGCTATTTTATCTCTCCTTGCTATTCTTTGAAACCCTGCATTCAAATGGGTATAGCTTTCCTTTTCTCCTTTGCTTTTCACTTCTCTTCTTTTCACAGATATTTTTAAGGCTTCCTCAGACAGCCATTTAGCATTTTTGCATTTATTTTTCTTGGGGATGATCTTGATCCCTGTCTCCTGTGTAATGTCACAAACCTCCATCCATAGTTCATCAGGCACTCTGTCAGATCTAGGCCCTTAAATCTATTTCTCACTTTCACTGTATAATCATAAAGGATTTGATTTATATCACACCTAAATGGTTAGTGGTTTTCCCTATTTTCTTTTTTTTAATTTAAATTTATTTATTTTAATTGGAGGCTAATTACTTTACAATATTGTATTGGTTTTGCCATACATCAGCATGAATCCACCACAGGTGTACACATGTTCCCAATCCTGAACCCCCTTCCCCTTCCCTCCCCGTACCATTTTTCTTCAATTTCAGTCTGAATTTGGCAATAAAGAGTTCATGATATGAGCCACAGTCAGCTCCTGGTCTTGTTTTTGCTGACTGTATAGAGCTTCTCCATCTTTGGGTGCAAAGAATGTAATCAATCTGCTTTTGGTATTGACCATCTGGTGATGTCCATGTGTAGAATCTTCTCTTGTGTTGCTGGAAGAGGGTGTTTGCTATGACCAATGCGTTCTCTTGGCAAAACTCTATTAGCCTGTGCCCTGCTTCATTCTCTACTCCAAGGCCAAATTTGCCTGTTACTCCAGGCATTTCTTGACTTCCTAATTTTGCATTCCAGTCCCCTATAATGAAAAGGACATCTGTTTTGGGTATTAGTTCTAGAAGGTCTTCTAGGTCTTCACAAACCATTCAACTTCAGCTTCTTCAGCATTACTCTTTGGGGCAGAGACTTGGATTACCATGATATTGAATGGTTTGCCTTGGAAACGAACAGAGATCATTCTGTCATTTTTGAGCCTGCATCCAAGTACTGTGTTTCGGATTCTTGTTTACTATGATGGCTTACTATTTCTTCTAAGAGATTCTCGCCCACAGTAGTAGATATAATGGTCATCTCAGTTAAATTTACCCATTCCTGTCCATTTTGGTTTGCTGATTCCTAAAATGTCAGTGTTCACTCTTGTCATCTCCTGTTTGACCACTTCCAATTTGTCTTGATTCATGGACCTAACATTCCAGGTTCCTATGCAATATTGTTCTTTATAGCATCGGATCTTGTTTCCATCACCAGTCACATCCACAGCTGGGTGTTGTTTTTGCTTTGGCTCTGTCTCTTCATTCTTTCTGGAATTATTTCTCTACTGATCTCAGTAGCATATTGGGCACCTACTAACCTTGGAGGTTCATCTTTCAGTGTCCTATCTTTTTGCCTTTTCTTACTGTTCATGGGGTTCTCAAGGCAAGAATGCTGAAGTGGTTTGCCATTCCCTTCTCTGGTGGGATTTTGTCAAGTGGCTGCTGCGCAGTCCTGGAACAAGTGGCTGTGAGGAGATACCCCATGTCCAAGGTCAGAGAAACCCCAGTAAGATAGTAGGTGATATAACAGCTGTGAGGAGATACCCCATGTCCAAGGGCAAAGGAGAAGCCCCAGCAGGATGGTAGGAGTGGTGAATTCACGTTTCAAGTTGGACCCCACTCCTGTCAGAGAAGTTCAAGGGCTTGGGCAGGCCTTGTGCACACCGGGACCCAGGGACCCCACAGAGACTGGGCAGAACTGTGTTAGAGTGTCTCCTGCGGAGGTTTGGGTCAGAAGTGGACTGCCGCAGGGACAGGGGTTCTGTGTGCAGCAGACTTGAGTAAGTCATAAGCCCTCTTGGAGGAGGTCGCCATTGACCCCACTGTAGAGCTGCCAGAGCTTACTCAGGACTAGGAAGTAGACTCTTTGAGGGTGCAGGGGGAACTTTGTGTATGCCAGAACCCAGGAGAGGGGTGCAGTGACCCCGTGGGAGACTGACCCAGACTTGCCCATGAGGGTCCGAGAGCCTCCAGTGGAGGTGTGGCTCGGTGGTGGCCTGCTGCCGGGCTATGTGCACTGAGTGCAGCATTGCATGGAGGGGATCTTTTGAAGGGGATCACCATTGTCTTCACTACCTCCACCCTTGGCCACAGGTAAATAGCAGGGAGGGAACACAACTCCACCCATCAACAGAAATTTGGATTAAAGATTTACTGAGCATGGCCCTGCCCATCAGAACAAGACCCATGTTCCCCCTCAGTCAGTCTTTCCCATCAGGAAGCTTCCATAAGCCTCTTATCCTTCTCCATTAGAAGGTGAAAAAGTGAAAAGTGGACTTGCTCAGTCCTGTCCCACTCTTTGCGACCCCATGGACTTAGCCTACCAGGCTCCTTGCTTCATGGGATTCTCCAGGCAAGAGTACTGGAGTGGGTTGCCATTTTTCTTCTCCAGGGAATCTTACCAACACAGGGATCAAACCCTGGTCTCTCACATTCCAGGCAGACACTTTAATATCTGAGCCACCAAGGAAGCCCCAAAACCACAATCACAGAAAACTAACCAATCTAATCACATAGACCACAGTCTTGTCTAACTCAATGAAACTATGAGCCATGACATGTTGGGCCACCCAGGACGGATGGGTTATGGTGGAGAGTTTTGACAAAATGTGATCCACAAAATGTGGTATTCAGCTAGTAGTTGTAAATGAAAGACTGTATTGCCCTCAGTAAGGTTTTGGGATTCAGGATTTGTTATATTCAGTTTTGAAGTAAGCTATATTAATTTCTTATTAAGTCTATTTTGGCTAGAAAAAAAAACTGGCAAAATAAAAAAAAGTACACATTTGTTTATGATATATATGTTATCTTCATAAATGTCCTGCTTCACATATCATTTATATATCCTATAGTAAATTATACATGGGCTTCCCAGGTGCTCAGTGGCAAAGAACCCACCTGCCAATGCAGGAGACACAAGTTTGATTCCTGGATCAGGAAGATCCCCTGGAGAAGGAAATGGCAACCCACTCCAGTATTGTTGCTTGGGAAATCCCATGGACAGCCTGGCAGGGACAAACCTTACAGTCCCTGTTGTCGCAAAGAGTCAAACACAGTTTAGCGATTGAGCATGCAAGCAAATCATACATATTATTAAATAAATGAAGAAGGCAATGGCACCCCACTCCAGTACTCTTGCCTGGAAAATCCCATGGACAGACGAGCCTGATAGGCTGTGGTCCATGGGGTTGCGAAGAGTCAGACACGACTGAGCGACTTCCCTTTCACTTTTCACTTTCATGCATTGGAGAAGGAAATGACGTATGTTTACGCAAAGTAGAACATTTTAAAAGATACAAACAGTATTGAAGAAAATGCTGAGCAATCAGATTCCAAGAATAAAAGAACCAAGGTGTCTCTGGGAATCTCAACCACAGACATTCTTGATGGTCTTTCTAGGGTCCTGCCGTCTGTCTTTGTGTCACTTCACTTCAGACTGAGATTTTTAAGAGATGACAGCACAGTATGGAATACATGCATTGCTTGCCCTTCACCTCCTTTGAATTGGGATGAAGAAAGGAAAACTTCCAAAAAGAAAAGTGAGGTGCTGTTAACAGGCACTGGAACAGCTGATAAGGGAGCATCTGCAATAAACCACACACAGCTGACCCTCCAAACCCACATCCTCTGATTCAATTAACCACAGATCAAAACTATTTAGAAAAAGCAGAAGATTTCCAAAAGCAAAACTTTATACTGCCACATCCTGACAACTATTTTATTAGCAGTTACAGTCTATTATATATATATTATAGTATAGTATTATTATATATTAAATAAGTAATTTAGAGGTGAATTAACATGTACAGAAGGATGCACAAAGGATGTATGCAAATACTACATCATTTCATATAGGGTACTTGAGCTTCCTTGAATTTTAGTGTCTGTGGGCAGGAGGGAGGGTGGTAGGTCCTAGAATCAATCCCCAATGGAAACAGAAGAATGACCGTGTTCACTTTACCATGATGCAGAGTCTCTTACTTTAGTTCCTCTACCTTCCAAGGTATAGGGCTTCCCAAGTGGTGCTAATGGTAAAGAACTTGCCTGCCAGTGCTAGAAACATAATGAGACATGGGTTTGATCCTGATCAGGAGGATCCCCTGGAGGAGGGCATGGCAACCCACTCCAGTTCTTGCCTGGAGAATCCCATGGACAGAGGAGCCTGGCAGGCTGCAGCCCATAGGGTCACAAAGAGCTGGACACACCGAAGCGACTTAGCAGGTATGAAGAGGCTTCAGTTCCTGAAAACATAAAACACTATGGAACTATCATCTGAATTTGTATTAACAACTATTATAATTAATAATTTATTCATAATTTTATATTATTCATATTGAGATGTAGATGAATTCTAAAAATGCCACAAACTCTTTCTCTCCCTGAACCCATGTCCTTGCAATCTGATTTTACAAGTCCTCCCATTATAGGTGGAATCTGTTTTATCACCTTTGATTTGAGCATTAGCAAAGGAGACATGAGCAACAGAAGCTTGAGAAAAATTTGCACATTGGAGCTTGCCCATGTGAACAAGCACACATATTTAGTCAAGAGAAGGATGATAAGTTGCATAGAGAGCCATATCAGAGCAGCCTCCAGCCAACCTGACTTGATGGCAGACCCACATGAGTAAGACCTGAAGACTCAGACCAGTGGAGCCCAAACAAAATTTCATGAGCCAAATAAATATTGCATGTGTGCTAAGTCACTTTAGTCGTGTTCGACTTTGTGCAGCCTCATAGGCTGCTGCCCACCAGGCTCCTCTGTCCAAGAATTCTCCAGGCAAGAATACTGGAGTGGGTTGCCATTATCTTCCAAACCCAGGGATTGAGCCCAGGTCTCCTGCATTGCAGGCAGATTCTTTACCCTCAATGGTGCTCACAGAAAAACCCAAGAGCACTAATTTCAAAACTGTTTCTTTGTCTGTTACAAAATTTTATTCAGATGTGCATCCCATACTATATAAGTTGCATTACTTAAAGAGCTATGATAAGATCTCTGTAACCTGCATACTGCACTAAAGAAATGAATGGGTCAGATTGCAATTTCATTGTTCAATAGAATCAGGGTCTGTTACTCTATTCCCAAATTTACCCAGTCTTTGTATTCTAATGCTACTTAACTTAATATACACTATTGCATGCTGAGAAGCAGAAAATCAAGATTAAATCATGTGATAGAAAGATCACATGAAGAAAAACAACAGGTGGTGCTCCAAATTGTTTAAAAATCAGTGATGAAAGCCAGTTTCAACAGTTGACAGTGGTGGCAGGTGCTAAGCTACAACACCAGAACTGTTGGGTGTACGAACTAACGAGCCACAGATGTCCAGCAGACAAATGAAGACACCACAGTTGCTCCCACAATGTGAGCAATATATAACTGGTGATGATCACCTTAGTCCTTGTTAACATGCTCCAGAGGCCAAGGAAAGTATTCTAATCCAGCCTGATATTCTCTGATTTACAGGTTCTATCAGAGATTTCTTAATGATTTTTTTAAATCATTGATTGAAATAATTGATTGAATCATTGGTTGATTTTTTTTAAATCCACCAAAGTGTGATGATATTCTAAAAGGAGCTGCACATTTGTTGAAAAGAGAGCACTTTAATATTTTTCCTTAGTGGCAGAGCAAGCAATAATGAGGAATAGATCCAGAATGCCAGAGTAAATCTTTCGTTTATGTTTTGAATGTTAAAAAGTAAAATGTTTTAAATGGCTCCATGTGGGCTAAATCGATTCAGTCATGTCCTACTCCTTGCAACTCTATTGTCCATGTCAGGCTCCTCTGTCCATGGGATTCTCCAGGCAAGAATACTGGAGTGGATTACCAGTCCCTTCTCCAGGGGATCTTCCTGACCCAGGGATTGAAACTGAGTCTCTTGCTTCTCTTACATTGGCAGGTGGGTTCTTTACCACTAGCACCACCTGGGAAGCCCCAAATGGCTCCATAGAGCTGATAAAATATGAGTTAACTGATTGCAGAGCTGGGGTAAGGAAGGTACAAGATGAATATGGAACCCATGTTGTACCAGAAATTAAGGATGAACTCATGAAAAGGGGAAAAAAATAGAATAGGGGCCTGAATAAATCTTACAGAGGCCAGCCTGAAGTGTCTCCACTTTGGTAATCTGAGACATTTTAATTATTCAAATAAATAAAGATAGCAATAGTAGTAATAGCATCAAATGAAATAGGAATCCATGGGTTCACATTCAGTTCAGTTCAGTCACTCAGCCGTGTCTGACTCTTTGCGACCCCATGAATCGCAGCACGCCAGGCCTCCCTGTCCATCACCATCTCCCAGAGTTCACTCAGACTCACGTCCATCGAGTCCATGATGCCATCCAACCATCTCATCCTCGGTCGTCCCCTTCTCCTCCTGCCCCCAATCCCTCCCAGCATAGGGTCTTTTCCAATGAGTCAAGTCTTCGCATGAGGTGGCCAAAGTACTGGAGCTTCAGCTTTAGCATCATTCCTTCCAAAGAAATCCCAGGGCTGATCTCCTTCAGAATGGACTGGTTGGATCTCCTTGCAGTCCAAGGGACTCTCAAGGGTCTTCTCCAACACCACAGTTCAAAAGCATCAATTCTTCTGCGCTCAGCCTTCTTCACAGTCCACCTCTCACATCCATACATGACCACAGGAAAAACCATAGCCTTGACTAGATGGACCTTAGTCAGCAAAGTAATGTCTCTGCTTTTGAATATGCTATCTAGATTGCTCATAACTTTTCCTCCAAGGAGTAAGCGTCTTTTAATTTCATGGCTGCAGTCACCATCTGCAGTGATTTTGGAGCCCAAAATAATTAAGTCTGACACTGTTTCTACTGTTTCCCCATCTATTTCCCATGAAGTGATGGGACCAGATGCCATGATCTTCGTTTTCTGAATGTCCACATTAGAGATAGATAAGTAGAGGAAAGGAAAAGCCTTTTTGTAGAGTAGAATGACAACTAATTTCACTGGAGTTGTGAATCATTTTGCCTCCATTATAGTAAATATTGATTTTAGCAAGAATAATCAATTGTTGTTGTTGTTCAGTCTCTAAGTCGTGTCCAACTCTGAGACTCATGGACTGCAGGAGAGCAGGCTCCTCTGTCCTCCACTGTCTCCTGAAGTTTGCTCAAATTCATGTTCAGTGAGTCAGTGATGCTATCTAACCATCTTATCCTCTGCCACCCAATTCTTCTTTGGCCTTCAATCTTTCCCAGCATCAGGGTCTTTTTCAGTGAGCCAGGCTTCCCGGGTGGCTCAGAGGTTAAAGCATCTGCCTCCAATGCAGGAGACCCGGGTTCAATCCCTGAGTCGAGAAGATCCTCTGGAGAAGGAAATGGCAATCCACTCCAGTATTCTTGCCTGGAGAATCCCATGGATGGATAAGCCTAGTAGGTTACAGTCCATGGGGTTGCAAAGAGTTGGACACGATGAGCAACTTCACCTTCACTCTTTGCAACAAGTGACCAAAATATTGGAGCTTCAACTTTAGCATCAGTCCTTCCAATGAATATTCAGGGTTGATTTCCTTTGGGATTGACTGGTTTGATCTCCTTGCAGTCCAAGGACTCTCGAGAGTCTTCTCTAGCACCACAAATCGAGAGAATAAACTCTTTTGTGCTTAAAATTCTTTTTGGTTCAAATCTCACATGCCTACATGACTATTGGAAAAACCATAGCTTTTACTATACATACATTTGTCAGCAAAATGATGTCTCTGATTTTTAATACGCTGTATAGGTTTGTTATAGCTTTTCTTCCAAGGAGCAGTTCAGCTTAGTTCAGTCGCTCAGTTGTATCCGACTCTTTGTGACCCCATGAATTGCAGCACGCCAGGCCTCCCTGTCCATCACCAAATCCCAGAGTTCACTCAGACTCATGTCCATCCAGTCCGTGATACCATCCAGCCATCTCATCCTCTGTCGTCCCCTTCTCCTCCTACCTCCAATCCCTCCCAGCATCAGAGTCTTTTCCAATGAGTCAACTCTTTGCATCAGGTGGCCAAAGGACTGGAGTTTCAGCTTTAGCATCATTCTTTCCAAAGAAATCCCAGGGCTGCTCTCCTTCAGAATGGACTGATTGGATCTCCTTGCAGGCCAAGGGACTCTCAAGAGTCTTCTCCAACACCACAGTACAAAAGCATCAATTCTTCGGTACCACAGGAAAAACCATAGCCTTGACTAAATGGACCTTTGTTGGCAAAGTAATGTCTCTGCTTTTGAATATGCTATCTAGGTTGGTCATAACTTTTCTTCTAAGGAGTAAGTGTCTTTTAATTTCATGGCTGCAGTCACCATCTGCAGTGATTTTGGAGCCCAAAAAAATAAAGTCTGACACTGTACTTCAGCCTTCTTCACAGTCCAACTCTCACATCCATACATGACCACAGGAAAAACCATAGCCTTGACTAGACTGACCTTGGTTGGCAAAGTAATGTCTCTGCTTTTCAATATGCTATCTAGGTTGGTCATAACTTTTCTTCCAAGGAGTAAGCGTCTTTTAATTTCATGGCTGCAGTCACCATCTGCAGTGATTTGGGAGCCCAAAAAAATAAAGTCTGGCACTGTTTCTACTGTTTCCCCATCTATTTCCCATGAAGTGATGGGACCAGATGCCATGATCTTTGTTTTCTGAATGTTGAGCTTTAAGCCAACTTTTTCACTCTGCTCTTTCACTTTCAACAAGAGGCTTTTTAGTTCCTCCTCACTTTCTGCCATAAGGGTGGTGTCATCTGCATATCTGAGGTTATTGATATTTCTCCCGGCAATCTTGATTCCAGCTTGTGTTTCTTCCAGTCCAGCGTTTCTCATGATGTACTCTGCATAGAAGTTAAATAAGCAGGGTGACAATATACAGCCTTGATGTACTCCTCTTCCTATTTGGAACCAGTCTGTTGTTCCATGTCTAGTTCTAACTGTTGCTTCCTGACCTGCATACAGATTTCTCAAGAGGCAGGTTAGGTGGTCTGGTATTCCCATCTCTTTCAGAATTTTCCACAGTTTCTTGTGATCCACACAGTCAAAGACTGTGGTATAGTCAATAAAGCAGAAATAGATGTTTTTCTGGAACTCTCTCACTTTTTCCATGATCCAGCGGATGTTGGCAATTTGATCTCTGGTTCCTCTGCCTTTTCTAAAATCAGCTTGAACATCAGGGAGTTCACTGGTTTATGTCTGAGAAAAGCTTGACATCATGGTGTCTCTGGTGAGGTGGCAGGGCCCGGGGGGAGGAAGTCTGGAGAAAGAAGCCCTAGATCTCAGCAAGGTAGATAAGCAGCTCAGAGCTCGTTGTGCGTCAAATCAGCCATTCATGGAAACACAGCACAGGTGGAGGACAGGCAAGGTCGACAGACAAAACACAGAACACTGAGTTGAGTGTGAATTTCAGATAAACAACAAAAGATTTTAGTATGTCTCAGATGTAACATGGGTCATCTTAAAATATAAAATGCAAGTTTGACTGGACAGTCTATGGTTTTATTTGCTAAATCTGACAATCTTAAGGCCTGTGCACATTTCCCGCATCTTTTGAGGTACTGAGAAAGTACAGATCTGAAGCATAAGCCAGGAAGGGAGGAAGAAAAGGAACATTTCTGTCATTCTTTTGAAAACCAGGATTGCTATCAAGTAAATTTGATCAGCTTTCCTGGTGACTCAGACGGTAAAGCATCTGCCTACAATGTAAGAGACCCGGGTTCAATCCCTGGGTTGGAAGAACTCCTGGAGAAGGAAATGGCAACCCACTCCAGTATTCTTGGGCTTCTCTGGTGGCTCAGAGGTTAAAGCGTCTTCCTGCAATGTGGGAGTCCTGGGTTTGATCCCTGGGTCAGGAAGATCCCCTGGAGAAGGAAATGGCAACCCACTCCAGTATCCTTGCCTGGAGATTCCCATGGACAGAGGAGCCTGGTGGGCTACAGTCCACGGGGTCACAAAGAGTTAGACATGACTGAGTGAATTAGCTTTCACTTTCACTTTCCAGTATTCTTGCCTAGAAAATCCCATGAATGGAGGAACCTGGTAGGCTAAATACAGTCCATGAGGTTGCAGAGAGTTGGACACGACTGGGCGACTAAACTTTCACTTTCTTTTCACTTAAAAGAGTTAATGTTTTTACGTCTGAATCATATTCATTCAAAATACAGGAAAAACATTTAACTAAATCATATTATTCGGTTCTTTTTGTTTTTTCTATCTTACACACACACACACACACACACACACACAACTTGTAGAATTCTAATCTCTTCCACATGTAATAACTAATTTTATTAGTTTTATGGGTTCTGCAGGACAAACACTGGGCCCTGGTTACAATGTGTGAAATGTGTCCACTCAAGATACTGGGAACCATCTATTTTCCCTCAGCAGTCCCATCTGTCGGGTCTCTGACAGAAAACCACAGGGCCTTTGAACAGCAAAAGGACTTCAGAGGTCACCACACTAAATTCCATTCCTCTAAAAATGGCTGTTCTTAGTCATGGACAGATGTGTCCACAGATCTGTGGTTCCACTGAAACTCTGCTTGTGATAATTCATATGATCATATTTCAAAAGTTGCATCTTACCAAATTTGCTGTAAACATGACACTTGGAAACATCTGGTCCCCAACCCAGGCTCAGTAGACTGTAGGCAGTACCCAGGCACCCAGACACACTGGTAGGATTGGGGAGCTTGGATACATCTCACAGTTTCCAGGGGCTGCAGTTCCTGCAGGTCAAGCACTTGGACTCCTCTCCTTTCTTCCCTCTCATCGCCCTCCACCTCCTATTCTTCTCAGCAGTCCTCCTCGACTCTCTCAGCTTTCAACACATTGGGTGCAGTGTTGTGATACCCCTCTGGGAATCATAGTGCCAAGTTCCTCCCGGAATGAGAGAGAGATTCTGGTTAGTCTAAATATTCATATTATTGAAATATGTCAGAGGAACAAAGAATCATATAAGGCAATCCATATTTCTTAATTCATCAGAAAGTGTCTTTCTACTTACTTAAAGTTTAAGAGTAAATTACTCTCTTAAGAGTAAATTTACTTTTTTAAGAGTAAATTACTTTCTTAATTCCTAAAGGTGGTTGGCCACCTTTAGGAATTAAGAAAGTATTACTTGATTCTAGAGGGCATGGCAACCCTCTCCAGTATTCTTGCCTAGAGAATCTCATGGACAGAGGAGCCTGGTGGGCTGTACTCAACAGAGTCACAAAGAGTCAGATACAAGCGAAGCAACTTAAGACAGCATTGCAAAAAGCATGATTTCATCCTGAAAGTTCTCCATTGTGTCAATCTAAAGAGCTTCTGAAAGGTTATGTTCCCAATCAAAATGTCAGTCCTCTAAATTTCCTTATATGTTATCCCTCTAAATGAACCCCATTGAAAATGAAGTAATTTTCATCTCATGAAACTAGGTTCTCAGTTCAGTTCAGTTCAGTTTAGTCGCTCAGTCATGTCTGATTCTTTGCAATACCATGGACTGCAGCACGCCAGGCCTCCCTATCCATCACCAACTCCCAGAGCTTGCTCAAACTCATGTCCATCAAGTCAGTAGTGCCATTCCACCATCTCATCCTCTGTTGTCCCCTTCTCCTCCTGCCTTCTGTCTTTCCCAGCATCAGGGTCTTTTCCAACTAGGTTCTAGAAGGAACATTTAAAACATGAAGCAAATCTCTTTAGGATTTAATGACTCAGCCATATCTGTGGTATCCAAGGGAAATGATAAATCACTATCATTTCCATTGCTTATCTATTTTAGAAGAAAAAAATAGAAGGAACTATCAAACTGGGAAAAAAAACACCTTAAAACTCAGACTATAAATACCCACTTAAATAGACAAATAATGTTCAACTGAATTTCAGTAAAGAATTTCAATTGTTTGTGATGCATGACAATGATTCTAAAAATACATGTATGTGACTATAAACATTTGCTTCTAAGATTTTCTTTGTCCTCTCACAATTTCACTGTTTTAAAGAGAAGTTATGCTTCTGTTTAGGTTATAAGGTTGATGAAATGACATGTTTTGAAACCATTGAAGTTTTTACTTTGGAAAAACAACAGTGTGCCAGGGTTACTTTGTTAATATTCCAATTTTCTAAATACCAACAACTTCTTAAAATGTTTTCTTGAAATACTTTGTAGCCCTGAAAATTTAAAGACAAATCAAAGAGGTGAAATAATTACTGCCAAGGCTCATGTGTCTCTCTCAGTAGCTTTTGACCTAAAGTAGTTAAAATATTCAGCATTCCAGGAATTTCACAAGAATAATTTAGCAAAATACCAGAAATGTCATGGATTTTGAGCATGAAATTTGTTTTTACATGCAAAGAGGTCCAACCAGTCCATCCTAAAGGAGATGTTCATTGGAAGGACTGATGATGAAGCTCTAACTCCAATACTTTGACCACCTCGTGTGAAGAGTTGACTCATTGGAAAAGACCCTGATGCTGGGAGGGATTGGGAGCAGGAGGAGAAGGGGACAACAGAGGATGAGATGGCTGGATGACATCACCGACTCGATGGACGTGAGTCTGAGTGAACTCCAGGAGTTGGTGATGGACAGGGAGGCCTCGTGTGCTGTGATTCTTCGGGTCACAAAGAGTCAGACATGACTGAGCAACTGAACTGAACTGACATGTGTTTTTAATCATAAACTGAATAATTTTGATATTATTTTCTCCTAAAAATTGGCTGTAGCTTACATTTCACTTCATATTTCTTTTAGAGGGAGAAAAAAACCAGCATAGAACATTGCAGGACTCTTAAGTATTAAATCAGGAATCAGTATTATTCTCCAGCATGCAGGACCTGATGACCCAACTTGTAGATGAGTTTGAGCTCTTGCTTTTCTACTCCAGCACCTGCTTTGAGATTATAAATTTCTCATTAATATCTCCATTGGCTAGAATAAGGAAAAATACCAACACAAAATATCTTTTTCTGTTTCTTTTAAAGTGCAAATATTAGACACAGTAGAAGCTGCTATAAAATGACATTATTGAATGGTGTGGAATTTTTAATTGACATTTTTATTAAAGTAAAACACAACTGAACAACTACTATGAATGAACTAGGCTAGGTGCAATGAAGATATCATATTGAAGCAAGTACATAGATGAAACTCAAACAGAAAACTGCTTCTGAATTTTACTAACTTAGACTTACCGATAATCAGGAGTGGGCTCCTTTGGCCTCTTTTATGCTCTCCGCATGTCTGTGGATATCTCTATGTTATACACGCATTTGAGTGTGTGTCTGTATGTCTGTAGGTCATACCTGTGTTCTGATGTTGTGCCTCCAGATTAAATTACATGAAGGAATAAGTCCATAGCAGATACTACCACCCAACCTCACTATTCTTCTCAATGCGATAAGTAGAAAGTGATGAGTTGTAGCATTCTCCCTAGCCCCATATTCAATATTTATATCCAGTGCTATCACAGAAATCATATGTAGGAAAATTCAGATTTCTGAATTATTGATATAACTTAATGTGACATATTTGTAAATTACAGATAGTTTCCAAAAGACCAAAATCAGTTAGGCTAATTGATACATTATACAAACTGTATAATTGGTTTTTAAAATGAATTGGTCTCTAAGTTTTGAGTATTCTATAATAGTTGATTTCTAATAAGGATAATAAATGAGTGATTAATGAATTTATAGAGAAAGCAGTTGACAGTTCTTTAGTTCACCTGAAAAAAAAAAAAACAGTATATTGGTACAGAAAGTCCAGTAGAATGCTCAGCATTAAAATCAGAATGTCGTGCTACAAACTGAAAATTTTAGATTGCAATGAAAAATGTCATCACTCATCCTTTGACTGTGAATGCAGGTGGTCACCTATTTTAATAAATAAAATACATCATTTACTTTAGATGTAAGGTTAATTTAGTTATACATTGTAAGGACTAAGATGTTTCAAATACTTAGGTTCCTAGTGTTGATCTCAGTGATTGAATGAAGAGGTAGCAGTTTCTTTTACAACAGAAAAATGTTCGCTCAGGAGAAGATATTTACAGAAGCACATTAAATAATGAGTGCATTGGGGTTGTTTTTCAAGTTGATTGGGAAGGACACTCTCTTTTAAGAAGAGATATATGACCGCATATAGTAGACCTCATGGTCACTGGCCAAATATTAATGTTCAGCACTTAGCATCTCTGGCTCAGACCCAGTCTTAGCATCTCACGATCTGTTAAGTTGTTCTTTCTTCTAAAAGGCATTTGGCACTTGAGAGCAATTCTGACATCTTTGTGCAAATGGAAACTGTAAGTCAGAAAACACAGAAGGAAATAAGTGGAACTACTGCATGGATATTAGGGATACCTCTGCTGTGACATTCACAGATGTCAAAGTGGCATACAACTGGCAAGGAACCTGTGTTTCTAGTTGGCACTGTAAAGCCAATTCCTCCTCCTTTGAGCACTCGGGACTCTGATTTCCTGGTGAGGGCTTTCCCTCTGTATCACTGAGTGATACAATTGGGTGATACATTGGGTGGTTTGGGCTTCCCTGGTGGCTCAGCTGGTAAAGAATCTGTATCAGTCAAGGAACCCCCATCCCCCTTTTATCCAATTATCAAGCACATGATCAGAGTTCTCTCCCTAAAATATAACATGGCAGGGAATGAATATGCTTGGATGGGATTCATTCCTACCCCAGTGCCTAGAGAAGACTGTCGTGATACCTATTGTGGTGATTCTGAGTCCATTGAAACTGCCTGGCTCCTGTCCTTTCTATGGTTTTCAGCCTCTTTTTGATACTGAAAATGTCCTATAATCTTGCAATAAATTGCTTTTTTTGTTTTTAAAAGTGGAAGTGAAAGTACTCAGTCATGTCCAACTCTTTGCCACCCCATGGACTATGTAGTCCATGAAATTCTCCAGGCCAGAATACTGGAGTGGGTAGCCTTTCCCTTCTCCAGGGGATCTTCCCAACAAAGGGATCAAACCCAAGTCTCCCACTTTCCAGACAGATCCTTTACCAGCTGAGCCACTAGGGAAGCCCAAGAATACTGGAGTGGGTAGCCTTTCCCTTCTCCAGGGGATCTTCCTAACAAAGGGATCAAACCCAAGTCTCCCACTTTCCAGACAGATCCTTTACCAGCTGAGCCACTAGGGAAGCCCAAGAATACTGGAGTGGGTAGCCTTTCCCTTCTCCAGGGGATCTTCCCAACAAAGGGATCAAACCCAAGTCTCCCACTTTCCAGACAGATCCTTTACCAGCTGAGCCACTAGGGAAGCCCAAGAATACTGGAGTGGGTAGCCTTTCCCTTCTCCAGGGGATCTTCCTAACAAAGGGATCAAACCCAAGTCTCCCACTTTCCAGACAGATCCTTTACCAGCTGAGCCACTAGGGAAGCCCAAGAATACTGGAGTGGGTAGCCTATCCCTTCTTCAAGGGATCTTCACGACCCAGGAATTGTAATGGAGTCTCCTGCATTGCAGTCGGATTCTTTACCAACTGAGCTATCAGGGAAGCCCTTTTTTCTTTTCAAGATAGCCAAATACATGGGCAGAGGAAGCTGGTGGGCTACAGTCCATAGGGGTGCAAAGAGTTAGAATGAGTCATATATATGAATCAGACATGTATATACATATTTATATATGACACATATATGACTTGTGCTCATATATGTCATATATAAATATGACAATTTCATATTAGATTATAAAATTCTCAAGGCTATCTGTGCTTTATAAAAGTAAGTTTTCAGTTTCACTCACCACTCAATCTTCCCTCTTGCAACTGCAATATCTAGTTTTCCTAAATGCTGTTTTCAAAACACGGAGGAACCAGGGTAAGAGATCTTTCTCAAGCACGCATGTTATCTTTTACTTTTTGTTTCTCTTTATATTCTCCTCCTTCCCCAATCTGGGATAACTGGCTTCAAGTCTTGAGATTGTGGGGCTGGGGGAAGTGTGCCTTGCTTTTCCCCATCAGCTGTTCACCCAAAATAATGCTTAAATACACAAATCCTTTTTATTTGCATTAGACTTAAGATTCTGAGTCTCAGAAGCCAAGGTTTCTTGGTAAGCAATGAAAATATGCACTGGCTAATATTTCAAAGTTTTACCCTGCTGTACTATGACTTGTTTCATTGTACAACAGGTCAAAATTCATCATGTGGAAGCCCCTATTTTTGCTCATTTTGATTAACCTTACTTCTGCTCAAATACAGGGGATAACAGTTTTATGGGGCTGTGTTGGTAAGAGGTGAGTGTGTCCCTACTAGGCTCTGTCAGTCTACACTTGTATGCCCTGGAACCAGATAGACTCCATCATGAAAGCTGGGCAGAACTTTAAGGGGGTGGTCCTCTTAACCAGCTTCCTCCTAAAAAACTTTACTTATGCCTGAATTATTGTGAGTGGGGAAAATTAATGTCCCACGAGATAGATTTTTTCCAAGGGAGCAGAAATCAATAAAAGAATGATCAACCCTGTCATAAGCCAAACCTTTGGACAAGGATTTCTATGGCACAAGGTTTTTACATTTCCTCACAGAAAATCTTTCCTAACTATATTTAACGTATTCTTATTACTTGGTGTTTGAACACTGACCATTTGGGAGCAAAGAGAGATGAACCTGAGTGTCCAGGGGAAATCATGCTGAGATTACAACTCTGACCAAAAATGATAAGTGTGCCCCCATAAAATGAGAACACAAGGTGTTACTCCCTTGATAAGTCCTTAGACCATTTGGAATATATAACTTCCCTCATACACTGGGTTCTTGGCTGAGATTGAGCCAGGAACTGTTAAAATACTTCCTGCCTCTATGCTATTTTTCAATAATATTGACTTTTAGGAAAGAAGAGAATTAAACTCAGAAGAGAGATCTGGATTTTCATCTCAGCTTCAACACTCACTTCCAATGGATTTAAACTCAGAAACTTTCATCCTAATTCTTTCAAATGATAATTTGTTATAAATGCAATCAAAATGATGGTATTGAATAGCAATGTTCTGTAAAAGACATATAGAAACCATGCTTATAAAATTTTTCATTAGTGAAGAATTTTTATTAATGCAATTTTTAGGGATAGAGATGTTACATTAACAAGATGAATACAAGAAATTATCATCAGCTAATAGTTAAGGGGAAAATCTGGTATCTAAAGAAAGTGGGCTATTTTTATTCCTTGCTCATTTTGACTTTCATTCTATCTTTCAGAGTTTTGGAGATCAAGTAATTCAAATTGAATGTGTTTTATAGATTTTTAATATCCTATCATGTCAAAATTCTTAAAAAATAAATTAAAGTGACATTAATAGCAACTCAAAAATGCTATAAAATAAATTAATATAATTAGCCTTGTTTGGAGCACAAAGTTCTGGGAGAGAGAATGGGACTTGAGATCAATCTATTCCAAAAATTAAAAAATATAAATAAATAAAGAAGCACGTGGATTACCAGTTTTTAGTAAGAAGTTACGCATAAATTTGAGAGAATCTCATACTCTGATTATAACTAGAAAAGAAGACTATTATGCTGAGTTTTGCAAAAATATGTTTGAAACATGCCCCTCACATATAAGACAGTGTCTTCTAGGTAAGAAAGCAAATTTTATTTCTTGCTGTGCAACTTTGTAATTATTAGTTCACTGATTATGCACACATGTGAAGAAAGCACCAAATTCTTTCCACTGTTCTCCCAGACAGAGGCACCGTGATCAGCACCAAATGGAAGAGGAAAGGTGATCAGATTACTTCTTTCCCCTGTGAAAGAAGAGCACCCTAAAACAGACCAACCAACAGCATGGAAAGAACAGCTCAAATCTTTAGTGAGATATTTACTTGCTAAAGAGGAAAGCCAGGTCATCACATCTCCCGTGAACAGAGGGCTCTCACACAGAACGTAAGCAAGATGAGCCCCGCTGCTAGGATGCAGAAGCAAACAGACTTCAGAGCTCAGAGATGTGAGAAGTCAGAAGTCCCTTCTGGCGCTCAGGTTGTGAAACTCATCAGGGGACACAGAGAAGCTGTTCATACTGCTGAGAGTTCATATCCATTGTTTATAGAATTTTTAAAATATTTTTTTAAATATTGAGAATGATTTTGGTTTATTTTCTACAAGTTACCCAAATCTAAATACCAGTGCTTTGAACTACCTCAGAAAAATTAAATTTAGCTTTCACTTTTGAACTTAAGATGAAACAAAAAACTAAAAAGTCATTTTAGTGTGGAGTGTGAGTTATTTTGCCATTTAGAAACTGTTTCATGTTAACAAGGAATGGCATTAGAATTTTGTTCTTGCCCAAATGGTATGAAAAACATCAGCAATCACTGTTAAATGAAGTGACTCAAATAAATAAACATGTAGTCCTGTAAGCTTTGTGGACTCAGAAGCAATGCAGCTTAGATGGAAGCCACCCAAGAGCGGAGGACACCTGAGTCAATCTAGCCCATCTACCGTTGTACCAATAAAGTGAATTCATCAATAAAAGATACACCTAGTAGGTATAAACAAGTGATCTATACATTCTATACTGAAGGTTTAGGCATCATATGCTTCTAAAGCGTTCAGCATCACAGCAATCCAAGTCTATGCCCCAACCATCTATGCCAAAGCAGCTGAGGTTGAACAGTTCTTTGAAAACTTACAAGACCTTCTACAAGTAACACCAACAAAAGATGTCCTTTAAATCATAGGGAGCTAGGATGAAGAAGTAGGAAGTCAAGAGATACTGGAGTAACAGGCAGGTTTGGCCTTGGAGTACAGAATGAAGCAGGGTAAAGGATAACAGAGTTTTGCCAAGAGAACACACTGATCATAGAAACACCCTCTTCCAACAACACAAGAGACGACTCTACACATGGACATCACTAGATGGTCAATACTGAAATCAGATTGATTATATTCTTTGAAACTCTGTATAGTCAGCAAAAACAAGACTGGGAGCTGACTGTGGCTGGATCATGAACTCCTTATTGCAAGATTCAAGCTTAAATTGAAGAAAGTAGAGAAAACCACTAGACCATTCATGTATGACCTAAATCAAATCCCTTATGATTATACAGTGGAAGTGACCAACAGATTAAAGGGATTAGATCTGATAGACAGAGTGCCTGAAGAACTGTGGATGGGAGGTTCATAACACTGTACAGGAGACAATGACCAATACCACCCTGAAGAGAAAGAAAGGTAACAAGGCAAAATGGTTGTCTGAGGAGACCTTACAAATAGCTGAGAAAAGAGGAGAAGCAAAAGGCAAAGGAGAAAGGGAAAGACATACCCATCTGAATACAGAGTTCCAAAGAATGGCAAGGAGAGATGAGAAACCATTCTGAAGTGAACAATGCAAAGAAATAGAGGGGAAGAAATAGAATGGGAAAGAGTAGAGATCTCTTCAAGAAAATTAGAGATGCCAAGGGAACATTTCATGCGAAGATGGGTACAATAAAGGACAGAAAGAGTAAGGACCTACAGAAGCACTTTACGAAGTGGCAACAATCCGCAGAAGAACTGTTCAGATAAGGTCTTGACCCGGAGAGGAAACCCACAGTGGTGCGCTTCCTCATCTAGGGCCAGACATTCTGGAGTGGAAAGCTAAGTGGGCCTTAGGAAGCATTACTACAAGCAAAGTGGAGGTGAAAGAATTCCAGCTGAGCTATTTAAAATCCTAGAAAGTAATGCTGTTAAAGTGATGCACTCAACATGTCAGCAAATTCAGAAATCTCATCAGTGGCCACAGGACTTGAAAAGTTCAGTTTTCATTGCAATCCCCAAAAAGGACAATGTAAAAGAATGTTCAAAGTGAAAGTCACTCGTGTTCGACTCTTTGCGACCCTGTGAACTATAGAGTCCATGGAATGCTCCAGGCCAGAAAACTGGAGTGGGTAGCCTTCCCCATCTCCAGAAGATCTTCCCATCCCAGGAAACAAACCGGGGTGTCCTGCATTGCAGGCAGATTCTTTACCCATTGAGCTATCAGGAAGCCCAAAGAATGTTTACCGCACAGTTGAGCTCATTTCATATGCTAGCAAGGTAATGCTTCAAATACTTCAAGCTAGGCTTCAACAGTATGTGAACTGAGAACTTCCAGATATACAAGCTGGATTTAGAAAAGAAAGAAGAACTAGAGGTCAAATGCCAGCATCCGCTGGATCATTGAAAAAGAAAGAGAATTTCAAAAGAACATCTACTTCTGCTTCATTGACTACCCTAAAACCTTTGACTCTGTGGATCACAGCAAACTGGAAAATTCCTAAAGAGATGAGAAAACCAGACCACCTTACCTGCCTCCTGAAAAAATCTGTATGCAGGTCAAGAAGCAACAGTTAGAACTGGACATGGAATAGACTGGTCCAAAATTGGGAAAGGCGTACATCAAGTCTACATATTGTCACCCTGCTTATTTAACTTATATGCAGAGTACATCATGCAAAATGTCTGGTTAGATGTCTCACAAGCTAGAATCTAGATTGTCAGAAGAAATATCAATAACCTCAGATATGCAGATGACATCAGTCTAATGTCAGAAAGTGAAGAGAAAGTGAAGAGAAACTAAATAGTCTCTTGATGAAGTTGAAGAAAGAGAGTGAAAAAGCTAGCTTAAAACTCAACATCTAAAAAACTAAGATCATGGCATCTGGTACCATGACATCATGGCACATCAGTTCAGTCGTTCAGATAGACAAGAAAATCAAGTCTGTCACTGTTTCCATTTTTTCCCCATCTATTTGCCATGAAATGATGGGACCAGATGCCATGATCTTAGTTTTCTGAATGTTGAGTTTTAAGTCAGCTTTTTCACTCTTCTCTTTCACTTTCATCAAGAGGCTTTTTAGTTCTTTACTTTCTACCACAAGGGTGGTGTTATCTGCATATCTGTGGTTACTGATATTTCTCCCTGCAATCTTGATCCCAGCTTGTGAGACATCCAGCCTGGCATTTTGCATGATGTACTCTGCATATAAGTTAAATAAGCAAGGTGACAATATTCAGCCTTTTAGCGACTCCTTTCCCAGTCTGGAACCAGTCCATTGTTCCATGTCCAGTTCTAATTGTTGCTTCTTGGCCTGCGTACACGTTTCTCAGGAGGCAGGTCAGGTGGTCTGCTATTCCCATCTCTTTCAGAATTTTCCACAGTTTGTTGTGATCCACCCAGTCAAAGGCCTTAGCATAGTCAATGAAGCAGTAGATGTTCTGTTGGAACTCTCTTGCTTTTACTATGATCCAGTGGATGTTGGAAATTTGATCTCTGGTTCCTCTGCCTTTTCTAAATCCAGCCTGAACATCTGGAAGTTTCAGTTCATGTACTGTTGAAGCATAGCTTGGAGAATTTTGAGCATGACTTCACTAGTGTGTGAGATGAGTGCAATTGTGAGGTACATAGAAGGGGAAAGAACAGAAAGAGTAACAGATTTTATTTTCTTGGGCTCCAAAATTACTGTGGACAGTGACTGCAGCCATGGAGTTAAGACGCTTGCTCCTTGGATGATAAGCTATGACAAACCTAGATACCATAATAAAAAAACAGAGACATCACTTTGCTGACAAAGGTCTGTATAGTCAAAGCTATGGTTTTTTCAGTAGTCAATTACGGATGTGAGAGTTGGACCATAAAGAAGGCTGAGCACTGAAAAATTGATGCTCTTCAACTGTGGTGTTGGAGAAGACTTTTGAGAGTCCCTTGGACTGCAAGGAGATCCAACCAATCAATCCTAAAGGAAATCAACCCTGAATATTCATTGGAAGGACTGATGCTGAAGCTGAAGCTCCAATACTTTGGTCACCTGATGTAAAGAGCCAGCTCACTGAAAAAAACTCTGATGCTGGGAAAGACTGAGAGCAGGAGTAGAGGAGGACAACATAGGAGGAGATGTTCGGATGGCACCATCACCCCGATGGAGGTAAGTCTGAGCAAACTCCAGGAGATAGTAAAAGACAGGGAAGCCTGGCGTGCTGCAGTCCATGGGGCTGCAGATAGTCGGACATGACTGAGCAACTGAACAACAGCAAATTCTTATTCAATGATTGTGTATAGACACATACACAAAATTATGTAGTAACAGTTCACATTATTGTTAACAAAAACATTTCTGACACATGCATTCTCAGGAGGAAACCCTATCTTTTTTTCTGAAAGTTATCTTTATTTTTCCAATCATATTTAAGCTACTACGTGGAGAAAACCAGCCATATACATCTCTGGAAACACTGATAGCATAGACTTTGAAGCCATGGAAACGCGTTTGTGCTGTCTGTTGTTGCAACTGTTTGGTTTGGGGCAGGTCTCAGGTTCTCTGACCCACGGGCTTTTCATTCGTAGATGAACAAACCCTTCCTTCTACTACTAGGTACTCTACTCATGCGCCCCTATTCCTTTCTTAATTGTCAGGACCCATATGTTTTGCACAACAAAGAACTCAGTTAATGAGTGTTGAATTAGTTTGTAAATAATTGCCACAGGTTCAAATCAAAATCCTTTTCTATACATCAGTCTTTGTTTACTTGTTTGATGCAAGAACAGGGTCCATTCCTCTTTTATTTAACTTCTATACTGAGCTATTAATCCACTTTTCACCCTGTTTAACTTGCCTCTCTTTAAAGAACAGCTTTATTTCCAAACTCAAGGAGATAGTGCTCGTCCAGCAGAAATTCCACTGAACATACAGGATGAAAAGGGGCGCAAGCGTCAGCCATAGCTTAGCGAGTAGTCTACACAGTAACCTGGAGCGAAGCACTCTGCTCCGCAGGGGTGATGGTTTCCACATGGCCAGTCAGACGCACTCTTTCCTATGAAGTCCTGCAGAAAGTGGAGAAACAGGCCAATCAGCAATGGGTAGAGATTGGGTGAGGCATGCCAGGACACTGACGAGACTTGCTGCAAATAACGAGTTCTTATTTTCCCTGAGTCAGGAAGTTCCCTTGGAGAAGAAAATGGCAACACACTGCAGTACTCTTGCCTGGAAAATCCCATGGACGGAGGCGCCTGGCAGGCTACAGTCCATGGGGGTAGCAGAGAGTCAGACACAACTGAAGCGACTTCAGTTTCATTTTCATTTTCTCCTAGGCTCTAGGTGGTCCTTTGCTTCTAATTCTTCATCACACTTATCCTTCAAATAAGTTTCCTCTTACTTAGAGTAGCATATGTGAGCCCCAGATCCTGGCGACTAAAAGAATAAAACTAATTAAGCTTTTTGGCACAACTTTCATCCCAAGTACATTCCAGTCCTTGGCTATACTGCCGAGGCTACAAGTAGGAAGACACCTGGAAGGAATGCCCCCGCCCTTGTCAGACTGCACCTCTCTCTATGCGTGCTCCCCACGGGACACTATCTGCCACTTCCCAGCTCCCAGCACGCACACTCTTAGGTAAGTTACAACAGAAGCCTGCCCTTATGCAATGTGAAAAATCATGCTGTCTCAGAGAAGAAAGAAACGAGCAGAACCTGTGCACGGCACACACCCTGCGCAGACAGTTATTTGTACATAATGTTCTCATCTCCCACCAGGAAGTTGTCTATGCTCCATGAAACTCTGCATCCCACAGAAGTTTGGGCAGCTCACGCTGTGGGATTTATGCCGATTTCGGCTCCCAGGATGTCCTCGTTTCACTTGGCAAATTCTTTGAGCTCCGCTGAATCCCCCTGTGGGGCAGAAGACGGACTCTTATGTCTGGCAAAAAAAGGAAGAATACACACACAAACACACACACATACTTAGAGTCCTTATTGACTAAACGCTACCTGGACTGTTAAAGGAGAATGGCAAGTGTGGAAATGCATTGCTTAAGTGCCAGGCAGCAATCAACTACATTTTGCTTCATAGCACTGATCAGAGTTTTACTAGACTACACCTAGAGAAGTCATCATTTGTTTTTATTTTCAGAGAGGGCAAGTGAGACAGAGCGTGGTTTATCAGGACTCCAAGCCAAAGGCTGGTAGGAGAGAGCACAGAGGGGCCCGCGTATTCACTAAGGATCGCTAGCAGCAGAATAGGCAGAGACCTTCTCCATCACTGCTAGTAAATGGCTGAGCGAAGTGGAATATGTGAGCCCCAGACGCCTTATCGCCTGAGTATGTTTACGTGACTGAAGGGGAAAAGCCCACTCAAATAATAACACATAAAAGGAGCAGAATCCTCCTGTGGTTCACTCACTCTCTTCTCGTGGAATAGCACTCAACCAAGAAGGTGAGACTCATCAACTCCTACTTCAACCCCCACCCCCCAACTCCAGCCGTCGGGGTGCTGCCTCTGGTCTGCATGCTGCTAACAGTGTGCCAAAATCTAATCTGTCTCTGTGAGCTGCTAATCAAGTCACCGAACAGCCGTGCTGACCGAGTCTGAGTCGACTGTGCGCTACTGTCTTTGGGAACTCAAGGGAGGGAAGCTATCGTTGAGGGAAAGCGAGCAGTCTGACTTTGCCTAGGGTCAGGTGGATGGAAACAGAGGACGTGCAAGGCAACCAAGCGTCTCCCAGTCCCACCCGGGTACAAAGTGCTAACTGCTCTTGTCCCGGAACTCAGTCTCATTTCGCAAATGGAGAGAGACCATTTTAAAAGTTCAGGTTGAATCAATTTACCATATGACTCCACAATTCCACTTCGAGTAATCTCCCCAAGAGAAATGAGAACACATCCAAAGGTTCACCAGTTGGCAAAACAGATAAGCATACTGCAGTGTGTCTATCTGATGGAATACTATACAGCTGTAAGAGGTAGGAAAACACTTATATAAGCTACAACATGGGTAAACGTCAAAAATATCGTGCAAAGCAAAAGACACTAGACATAAAAGATAGACTCTTGTATAATTTTAGTTATGTGAAAGTTCCAGAAAAGGCAAATCTTTATGTCTATAAAGATATAAAAAAGATTACTGGTTGGCTAAATCCTGGGGTGGGAACAGTGGACAATGAATCTTTTGAAAGTGACAGTAATGCTCTAAAATTGAACTGTGGTGATTGCTGCACAACTCTGTAAATTTGTTAAAGATCACTGAGTTGTGCTCAGTAAAGCTATTTAAGTAAAAATACCCAAGGTTTATTACTCAGTGTAAATAATAAGGGAAAGGAAAAAAGATATCATGATGAAAGTGCTCCTGTTCATGGAAATCACCGAGCCCTTTCTTTCCGTCTGTGCACTTTCACCTCAGTCATCCGAAATGAGTGACCCGCGTGCACTCTGCTTCCATTGCCTTCTTTTGAGTCTTCTTGTTTGCCTACCAAATGGTAGAGAACATCAGGTAAAAAGAATTGGGGAGGATACATGACCACCTTTACACTTCATCATTTTTTTTAAACTGTCACAGTGAAAAAACACGCAAGACATGAACACGGCATCAGAAAACGACTCTTGATCATTTTATGTGTCCTCTATAAAAAGTATTTGCATAGCCATTTCTGTAACCCAGGCTGGTATTCCACAAAAGTATAATGCATGTAAAGTAGATCTCTGCATGTATGACTATTAAGAGAATAGGGAGGATTGTATATAACTTCAGGAGACAATGGAAAGTCCACTGGGGAGAAATGTCTTCCTCTTGCCTCCAGGGGCACCTGACCTACAGCAGCCACGGCATGTAGCTCCCCTAGCACATGTTTACAGATTGGTGAACACCAGAAACATTCACTTTATTAGGTAGTTGCATAATAGCCTTTTATTTTTGACTATTTATGCATTAGCAGCAAGCAATGGAGATGTGCTATGTAGGAAAGTTATTATTTGCTAATTTGCTGCTTTTAAAATACACGGCACACTATCTATTATGTATCATGCATTACAATTACAACAACAGTTTAATTAATCACCAGCACCCTCTTTTGTACCAGTCTACAGCAGAATTCTGGGTAATGGTGTTGTTTACCATTTAGCAAGCAGCAACATTTCACTCTGTTTCACTACATTAAACTGCTCAAATAAAGCAAACGGATATTGAAAAGAGTTGGCCATCTGCCTTTATTTTCTTTTACTTTTGTTGGAAAAAAAAAAAAAACCTCTCAAAAGAGAAAGAACACAGCCATGAAACTGATAGTGACAAAAAGCACTCTTTTTTTTTTTTTTAAAATCAGGTCAGAATCTCATCTCAATGCACTTCTGATGAATAGTTTAAAAAATAAAAAGAAACCCGCTTTGTGGATTTGGAGTGGGTCTCAAGACCAGCCGTGAAGCCTAATGATTATTTAACGGTGCCGCACTTGAGGCTGGATTCTGCAAGTCTCCTCTCCGCCCCTCCTCGACCCCCCGCCCTTAAGAGTTTGATGAATAGGTCTTGTGACAGCCATTTAGGAATAAACAAGAATTCATCAGTCTGCATAAGAAGAAGCCAGTTTATAGATTAAGTTTCCTGAGGTAATTCATGAGGTCAGTCCCATTTAGATGGAGACTATTAGGGCCTGGCTCTCAAGAGTGGCCATACGGGGGAGTCAGGCCAATGGACCCTGCTCACACAAAGCCCCCTTTCAGGGAGAAGCCTGCCATTTTTATGACCCTGCTGCTAGGACGCACATCAACTTGTCACTGTGCAGATCTGCTAGGGCGAGACCTCATCACTCTATTAAAGAGCTCTGTGACCCTATTGATTTGAAGTATTTAAAGCAGGGGTGAAGTTCAAAGCAATTTCTTTTCTATACTATTACTCAGCCTCTCTGTGTCTTGGCTCTAAAACATCTGCTGTCAGTTCCTTTCTGTTGTCTGATTCTGGAATCTGTCACTGGAGAACAGAGTAGTTTTATTTAAAATAAATTGGATTCCTTTTCAGTTTTCAGCATTTTGCATTGTGATCAATGGTTTATGCTCCTTCATCTGCCGGGAGACTTAACGGCAAGTGTATCCTTTTATGTCTTTTTAGGGCAAGACTGAAGCAGCATTAGCCTCTGAGGCTTTATAATAGAATCAAATCTTAGAAGTAGGTAGCAGCCACCAGCTCGTCTAATTGGCCAATCAACAAAAATAACAACCTTTCATTAAAAAAAAAAAATACATCAAGAAGGAAAGAGAGAGGGGGGGAAAATGCATCTCCAACTGTGGCTCCAGGACCCAAATGCTAACACTATCTTTTTTACTTTTGTTTGCTCCAAGAAATGAAAACAAAGTAAACAGCTCAGTTATTTTTAAATGTCAGCAGGTAAGGCAAAACTGAGGTCAGTTTTGAAAGGTGTTTTGCAAAACAATGCAGGCTGCCATACTTGTTCTGTGAAACAGCAGGAACCGGAGTACATTTTGAGTAGCTAATAACACATTAGACACTGTGCATGTGTTTCTGAAGTCATGGTGGGAAACTGGTACCCTTTTACTGGCCTTACTGGGAGACTGGTCTAGCTTTTCAAATGAGTCTGTCCTCAGCCTGTGTGATTGGAAAATTTGTTTGAACTGCCAAATCTGAGTTTAATTTTTTTTAACCTAAAAAATTAAAGAAAATATGACTTTCAATAATCATTTTAAACTCATGAGCGAAGGACAGTATACAAAAGTTCACGATTGGTGTTTGGTTTAACATTATTACCAACAAATCCAAAAAAGTTACTTAGCCTCTTGGTACTTTTTGGATAGACAGGGGTATCCAATGACAATAGAAACACAAAGAGCTTCTAGGGAATCTCTTTTAAATGCATCTTCTATTATTCCTGGGTCTCAGTGTGGACGGTAATTTCTCTAGCAGGAAATATTCTCACAAAGTCAGCTATCATCTACCTTCAGATGACTCCCAATTTTTCATGTCCATCCTGGACAGCCTCCCTGGCTCTGGTCAGAGCTGGAGTCAAGTGTCCAGGCCTGTGGGCTGATCTCTCCTCCCCTCCAATGCAACCTGTTTAAATTTGGAACTTTACTTGATATCTCTCCTATAGTCTTCTTTTCAAACTCAGCATTCTGTTTTCTAAATAGTGCTTAATGTCTTCTTGGGCACATAAGTCTTTTCCCCAAACACTATCAGATGCGCCGTTCTGTAGAATCTGCCACTGGAATGTCTCTGACCACACACCTTCTCCAAAGTCTTATGATATGAATCATCTCCACATGGATCTTTGGTATATTTCACTGACAGTTGCTTCCAGCCTGGGTCATTTGGCTTTCACCTATTTTTTTTACTCCAAATGAATTCTCTGAAACCAAGTTTTAACAATGACACTTTACTATCGTTCTACAGAACCCAGGAAATAAAATCAATTTCTTTAGCCTGACATTCAAGGACCTCATGATTCTAATCCTTCCTCTCTTTTGCCCAGGCTATGCTTCAGTCTAACAAAGCCATTGGCCGTTCTGCTCGTCAAGTCTTCTCTCTCTACGCACTCACTCTAAGGGAGCTTTCTTACTAGAAGGCTTCAGAGAGCATCCCTATGCTAAAGACTTCTAGCTCCAGTACCACCTTTCTTCAGGAGCTCCAGCCCTGTGGATCCAACTGCTAGTGGAATCTCCTCTCAGATGTGCCCCAGGCAATTAAAATGCAACAAAGCTCAGTTATCTTGTCATCTACTCTCTCAGGTCAAAAGCAAAATGGCTCTCTGAGGAGGCCTTACAAATAGCTGTGAAAAGAAGAGAAGCGAAAAGCAAAGGAGAAAAGGAAAGATATAAGCATCTGAATGCAGAGTTCCAAAGAATAGCAAGAAGAGATAAGAAAGCCTTCCTCAGTGATCAATGCAAAGAATTAGAGGAAAACAACAGAATGGGAAAGACTAGAGATCTCTTCAAGAAAATTAGAGATACCAAGGGAACACTTCAGGCAAAAGGACAGAAATTGTATGGACCTAACAGCACCCCACTCTAGTACTCTTGCCTGGAAAATCTCAAGGACAGAAGAGCCTGGTAGGCTGCAGTTCATGGGATCGCGAAGAGTTTGACATGACTGAGCGACTTCACTTCACTTTTCACTTTCATGCATTGGAGAAGGAAATGGCAACCCACTCCAGTGTTCTTGCCTGGAGAATCCAGGGATAGCGGAGCCTGGTGGGCTGCTGTCTATGGCATCTCACAGAGTCGGACACGACTGAAGTGACTTAGCAGCAACAGAAGCAGAAGATATTAAGAAGAGGTTGTAAGAATACTCAGAAGAACTGTACAAAAAAGGGCTTCACAACCAAGATAATCACAGTGGTGTGATCACTCACCTAGAGCCAGACATCCTGGAATGTGAAGTCAACTGGGCCTTAGAAAGCATCATTATGAACAAAGCTAGTAGGGGTGATGGAATTCCAGTTGAGCTGTTTCAAATCCTGAAAGATGATGCTGTGAAAGTGCTGCAATCAATATGCCAGCAAATTTGGGAAACTCAGCAGTGGCCACAGAACTGGAAAGGGTCAGTTTTCATTCCAATCCCAAAGAAAGGCAATGCCAAAGAATGCTCAAACTACTGCCCATTGGCACTCATCTCACACGCTAGTAAAATAATGTTCAAAATTCTCCAAGCCAGGCTTCAACAGTACATGAACCGTGAACTTCCAGATGTTCAAACTGGTTTTAGAAAAGGCAGAGGAACCAGAGATCAAATTGCCAACATCCACTGGATCATGGA